>JAPXFQ010001859.1:600000-880760 GCA_028564705.1 Apricaphanius iberus
AGTATCAATCTTAAGGACCAGCCTGCAGCTGACCGAAGTGCACTGTCCATTGTTGCCCTCTCTTACGCCCCCTTAGGGTGTACAGCCCCAATTTTGCTCATAGGAAAGCGAGTGCTGCCAAAATTCTGCTGACAATGGACGGGTTGGGATGACTCTCTGACCAACAACCTTCGTTCACGGTGGGAGAGATGGAAAAACGACCTTACCAAGCTGGAGAAGATAAACATACTCCAGGGTAATGCGCCGGTTGACTTTGGAAAAGTTACTAAAAGTAAGTTACACCCTTTCTCTTATGCAAGCTTGACTGACTATGGACAGTGTTCGTATCTGAGAATTAGAAACGAAAAAGAAGAAATCCACTGTGCCCTAGTCAAGGCAAAATCTCATGTTGCTCCAATGACGGTGTCAGATTTCTGATCTGGCAGAGTTCGAGTAATGTTGCATGCGGACTTGACCCAAGCGCGTTGGAAGATGAGCAAAAAGCAGGAGAAAAGCAGCATGCTGTTTAGTCTGGCAACACCTTAGGTTAAAGGAATGGGGTTACAAGGAGATCCAACAAGAACAGGGCTGCGAGAAAGAAGGATAGACAGGGATCTGGTTGGTAAGGTTGGTAAGTTCATTTAACATTGAAACAACCCTAATTATGTAACTATGCTGTTGTGGCCACCTGCCTTAAGGTGTGAGTTTCTTTGAAGCGGAAGTTTCTATATAGCTGGGATGAATTGTCTGATTTCTGAAACTACAGTTTGGTTGGATACAAGTCGCACTAAGGTAATCATTGGACTTTGTGCCTTTAAACGCACCGATTGTCGCTCTCTAGTCCTTTCCTGCTCGTCTCGTGTTCAGCTCTAAGTTTTGTTATAAATCCTTCAAGCTCTTCTTGTTACTCCAACATAGTTGTGATGATGTTTTTTTGGGGGTGGGGGTTGGGAAGGGTGGTGTTGGTGGGGCCATTTTAATCTGTAAAGCAGTTTGAGAAGCTATGTAGTTTGAAAAGCGCTTTATAAATAAATACAATTTAAAGTTTAGTTGGACTAACACCCAAAAGGGAACTGAAGGACAAGTGGACTGATTCACATCAGCATCTTACTGAAAAGTTTACCTGCAGGAAGAAATGTTACAGTCAGCCTTCTCTCATCAGAGGAGGAACTGCTGCTGGCCTTGATAGCACTGCCTCAGAAGGACAGGAAAATAGACTCATAATTATAGAGCTAGTGTTTTTATTGTGTAAAGATCTTTTAGAAAGGTTAAATGTCATCAGTAAGAACCAGAAGCTTAATGAACGTTTAATAAAAAGAAAAGAAAAAGAAAGCATTCTTCAAACCCAATCAGAACTCCCCACAATCATCATAATAAAACAAATAATCTCTTCTATAGGACTTTAACGTATATCATGGTATGGTATGAGTTTATTTATACATGGACTGTGTACAATTTAACAATGACCACAAAATAAAGATGCATTGATACCAGATTATAGCAGAGATGCTAATTTTTACCTGTAGTTCCTGGACAGGTCTATGTTACCATCATTAAACTGATTATAAATGTAAACTCATATATGTCCATGTCATTACAAAAAAACATCTTCATTTGAAGACATTTAATTTAATCAAAATAAAAACCTGATTCTGAATCGAATTCTTTTCACCCTATTCCATAGAAACACACACATTTATCCATCACAGAGATGTAAAACATGCATGCAAACATGATTTTGGAAGAGCCAATTTTTTTGTTGAATGTGTGAACAATTTGAAAGTAGTAGATGTTATAATCTCTTTGGGCGGTGTATTCCACTGCTTCATTGTGACCATAGAAAAAGCCGATTTTTGTAATGCTGCATTCTCCTCTAAAAACAGATCGAATCGTTTTGTCAGCGCTTAAGTTACACATATTCAAAGAGTGTTTTTAATCATAATCTAAACATATTTATACAGCAACTTTATGGCAGAATAAACATTAATATGAGTAGTTCTTCAGAAAAAAAATCTTTTCTGGTTCAGTTCTGTTGGATTTTTTACTCTGATCTCTAAGAGAACCCAGATTAACCCTGGCTGGTTTTTATTTGACTGTCTCAATGGGGCCATTTTTTCTCACTGAGTGCCATCGACTTAATGAAAGCTTTGTTTGCTCAGGACTGAAAGGAGACCCCCAGAGTTCTCTTGTGGACTCCACTGATGTTTCCCATGTCCTCTTGAAGGACTGGGTGAGGAAGAGGCCCGGGCAGTCCTCCGTCAGCGTGCTGGTGGGCCTCCAGCCAGCTTCCACCGCCCGCCGTCTGGCTCTGAACAAACTGCTTCGCTCTGTTTTCAGGAGACGGATGGCAGGGAAGCATCCGGAACGATGGGGAATGATGGGAAGCTTCAAACTCAGCAGAACAGAAGATCCAGTTAGAGATTTAAATAATATATCTGGTGCTACAGAAAAACCAGTGGAACCACAGAAGAAACTGTTGATTAATACATCATCTGTGAAAAAGAGATTAAACTGAGGTAAAATCATGGTCGGATAAACACATCTTCATAACAAAACTAAAACCAAGAAGAACTGAATGAAAATGTTAGTCCATCAGGGTAAAGGTCGTGACTTATGACTGCTTGGAATGGTTGAAGTAGAAAGGTTCTTCTAAACAAACTAAACTCTTCAGGATCAGTGTCGTTTGAATATCTATGAAAATTACAATAATGATCCACTATGTTAAAACAAAATTGTCCTAGTATTTTCTTTCTTCCTCATTCTCCCGCGTCCCATCCTGTCCATGAACACAACAGGTGAGGCCATTAAAGGCAGGTAGGATCCATCCGACTGGCCAAGGATATAAAGCTAAGGATGAGTCATGGAATAAATTGTTTTACCACAAATTGTGTCCAAACAGTCCTCTAGTGTATTACACTCCCTGATTTTATGATTACAATTCAAGATTTTATGAAGTTTTAATATGAATGTTCTTCTGAAGCTGATCTGAAAACAACCAGATGATCAGATCATCTCTAGTTTCCTGGTTAAAAACTCTGAGTTTCAATCTGATCAATAAGGTTTTATTTGGACTTTGTGTTCTTCATGCTGAGAACATCAGAGCTGCTGTTTGATCACAGAGATCTTCATCGGGAGGAGCTTTATTTTATCAGTAATGAAGAATGGAAACATCTTGTCAGTGAAGGTCTGTGTGAAGGTGTGTATGTGTGTGTTAGTATCCAGATCAGAGAACGACAGCTTTCCTCTGTCCCAGTCCAGATTCACTCTGATCCTCTGGAGATTCTTCTAACATTTGGGAGGAGCTGGTGGAGACTCTGCTGAGTATTTACCTTTATACAACCATATAACAAGCAATCCAGACTCTATGACTCCCTTCCTCTTTACAGACTCTGCTAACACACCAAGAAACCAGACTTCACTTTCTCCAACATCAACATCCCAGCGATGGTTCCCTGAGTTAAAGCCCTCAGAACTCAGAACAGAATAATAGTAATCAATCCTCTCTGGATTATCAGGAAGCTACTGTTCCTCTCCTTCAGTCCCGCTGGTCGGATCTAGAGACAGGAAGAGTTCTGAACCAGCAGTGTTTGGGTCGAGGATGAGAGGACTGTAGGACACCTTGTTCTTCATGTTGCTCCAGATGTTGAAGGCCAGGTTGCCCAGATGTTTGGCCTGGTCTATCAGAGCTCCTGAGGGCAGCTGTGGATCCTCCAGCAGGGGGCAGCGCTGGACTCTTTCCACTGCAGCCTTGTAGTTGTGCAGGAATGAGACGTCTTCAGCTCTCAGCTCCTCCTCTGTGGCTCTGACTGTGTCTGAAAGAGCTGCTATCTCTCTGCTCAGAGCCTCCATCTTCTCCTTCATCATCCCACTCTTCTTCTCCTCTTCCTCCCTCAGTGCAGCCAGCCTGGCCTCCTCTTCCTCTGCTAGAAACTGATGAAGCTTCTTAAACTGCTCCTTAATCTGCCTCTCTGTGTGTCGGGCCTGGACCTTCATGTGTTCTGCTGTCTGATCAAACTCCTCTAGAACTTTCTTCCTGAGCTCCAGCTTCTTCTTTAAATGATCCAGAGATGTTTTCAGGTTCTCTCTGTGATCCTCAGCAGCTTCATCAATGGGTCTGAATCTGTGGTTGGTGTGTTTTTTTGAATCTCTGCAGATGGAGCAGATCGGTTCTTGATGGTCCAGACAGAAAAGTCTGAGTTTCTCAGAGTGCAGACTGCAGAGATCCTCTGAAGCTCTCTGGTCTCTCTGCTGTAAGAACGTCTCACACAGGTTCTTCAGAACCAGATTACAGGGTGGATCTTCGGTGAAGGACATTTCCCTACAAACTGGACACTCTCTTACTGGTTTCTCTCTCCACCAGTCCTTCAGACACTCCTTACAGAAGCTGTGGCTACATGATAGAATAACTGGATCCTTAACCTCTTGAACTCGAGAGTCCCCGGTACCGGGGGCACGCAGTGACGTAAATAAACACGTCACCAGTATATGGCAGCCGCTTGGACCAAATCACACTTATCATACATCAAAATGTCAAACAGAGACTCCTCAACAAAGTATCCACTTCAGTGTTATATCAACCACACACAGCTCAAACAGCAGCCCAAATAAACAACTATACCATATAACTACATCTGTCGCAAAAATGTGTTTCTGTGTTTTTTATTTCCATAATAAAAAAGCCAGTGCCGAAACATTAATATCACAAGAAAGCTAAGAGGTAGCTGAATCTATTTTTTCGAAAATTTTCTGTCAGGCACTCAGTAAAAAACTCAAGTAAAATACTTTCGAAACAAAACCGAGCAAGTAAAATCTGTCTTACGTTTGTCGTTATTTTAATAAAAAGCTAATTCCAAATGAAAACGGGGTATTTTAAGTACTACTGTAACACATAGGAACACATAGACGCAATTTTGTGTTTAGAGCAGCAACCAATCAGAGCGTAGAATAGTTTGGTGTGGAATCATTGTGCGTCACATCCCGAGTCCCTCTGTACTCTTCTTTATCATTGGTCAGGGATTCTGGCCAGCTAAGAACCGGTTTCTTACAATTCTCTGAATTTTCTAAGTCAAATAAAATTCTAGTTTTAAAGTAACTTCTTGTGTTCACTGTCCAGTCTCTCTCAGATCCACAATAAAAACATTCTGGTGTTTCTCCCTGCTGTGACTTCTTCTCTTACCTTGCCACTTTATTGGCCTGTCTTTAAACTCACCAGCCTGGTTTCAGGATGTTCCAGGTTGTCTTCTGATTCAGTAATTTCCTGTAGAAAGAAACGAGATGCAGACAGAAAAAGAGTCTCTTTCAAGCAGAGCTAGCAGTTCCTCTTCCTGATAAATACTCAGGATAAAATGTAAAATTGTAAAGAGTTTCAGTGTCTGGCTTTAAATGAAGCTCAGTGCTTTTCTAACTTTTACAATTCTGCATTGTTTTGAGTTTTACTGAATAGGTTTAGTGCAGCTCATCACCTCCAGTATCAGTAAACTCTGACTTTAACTCAGACTTATTGAGCTGATTGGATAAAGGACTCTGATTGAAAATGAAGTTTGTTGGTAAACTCGTATGTATTGCTCTTTTCTATGGAAGTGAATCTGTACCATCGGATTTTGAATTCTGAATTTTTAGCACCACATTTTTTTACATCCAATTTTTAACACTGAAATATTTGTTTTCATCTAAATCAGAAAGCCATCAAATTTCCAGCACTGAATTTTTTTGATCATGATTTTTTTTTTTTACATTTTTCCAAAAATTCAACATCTCAAAAAAATCTATGTAAAAAAAAATTCAATGTCTAAAAAATTTCAGTGTAAAAAAATTCAGCATCTCCAAAAATTAATTGTAAAAAAATGCAATGTCTAAAAAAATTATTTGTAAAAATATTCAGAGTCAACATCTGGGGTAACCAAGGAGCAGCAATCGATCCCTGTATTAAATCATGTAACGTCCAGCTAATCAAGTTACACTCCATTGGTCACGTGATGCCGAAACAGGAAGGTGGTGAAGTTCAAGTAAGCTCCGTTGGCGAGTATCTTAATCATCAGTAAGTATCTGCAGTTACTGCCTTCCTCGCCTCTGATTGGGTAGAACTTCTCTCGCATGATTGGCTATTTCTTTCAGGGACTAGTCCCGCCTTTTTTGGCCTCTGAATGGCTACAAGAATTGGCGGCCATCCCAGATTTACCGATTATTTGTATTATAGCAGCCACGTGATTCCTGAGCTGATAGTTGTACAACCTGCAGCTGTTGCACATCACAAGACACCACTGGGGGGAAGAAAGTCTCTCATCCCGTATGAGAGCACACACTTATAAGGGTGCTATATAGACTAGTTTTGGTTCTGTTGGTGGAAGGACTAATAATTCAAAAACAACCCCCAATCAAACTGCTGTGACGTTTTGTAGTCGCTGGAGAAACTTTCTAGCCAATCAGAGGCAAGAAAAGGCGGGACTAGCCCCTAAAAGAAATAGCCAATACTGCGAGAAAGTTTCTATCCAATCAGACGCGACGAAGGAACTGCAGATACTTACTGATGATTGAGATACTCGTGACCGGAGCGCTGATCAGAGCTTACTTGAACTTCACCGCTTTCCTGTTTTGGTGTCACATGACCAATGGTGCATAACCTGATTGGCTGGATGGTGGATGATTTGATACAGGGATCGATTGCGGCTCCTTGGTTACCCCAGATGTTGACTCTGAATATTTTTACACTGAATTTTTTAAGACATAAAAATTTTTTACATTGAATTTTTTTACATTGAATTTTTTTACATTTAATTTTTTTATTTTAAAATTTTTAACACTGAATTTTTTAAGACATCGAATTTTTTTAGACATCAATTTTTTTTACATTGAATATTTTTAGTCATCAAATCTTTTTACGTTGAATTTTTTGAGATGTTGATTTTTTATACACTGACATTTTTTTACACAATGAATTTTTTGACATTGAATTTTTTAGACAAAGAATTTTTTGACATTGAATTTTTTGAAACATTGAAAAAAATTCAAGGACTGATTTAGATGCAAAAAAAAATGTGTTAAAAATTCGAATTCAAAATCCGATGGCACAGATTCACTTCCAAACTTATCCCCCAAACATGTATATGCAGGTTCATGCTGACCCACATTTGCACTTTAAACAAAGTCCTGTGAAACCATACTTTATTTATGGAGTATTTAAAAAAAAAACAGCATGAGAGCCGACCAAAGTGCTGTACAAATGAAAAAACACAGACAGTAAAAAATAAAATCATGGAATAAAACCAGCTAAATCTGAGGAAGGAAAATAATAAGAATCTCGAAAAGAATCAGAGAGAAATAAAAGCTAATGAATAGAAATGAGTTTTTGAATGAGATTTAAAAGTCTTGAATGATGGGACCAAACGTATCTGTAATGGTAAAAGGTTCCAGAGTTTGGACGCACACACCAGAAGGAACGCTCCATGATGATGAGTCGTCTCTGTTTCATATTCATGTACTGAAGATGTTTTTGTTGTTTCTGCAAAAGGAATAATTTTATTTCTGTATACTTTTGTTTAAAAATAATTTTAAAATATCACCTTTGGTGTGAGATCTGAATCATGAATTATTAAAAAAAATTTTTTTTTTAAATCAGCTCCTTCCAGAGCGTTACTGGACCCAGCGTTCACGTTTCTATCAGCAATGAAATTCAACAATTAAACTAGATTTCCTTCCGAATGATTGAGTCAGTTTTCAGTCTGCTGCAGAAAACGTTTGATCACATGACCTCTGCAGCCTTTAAAGCTCCATCTGGTTCAAACTGGGGACAGTGTTGGTTTTAGGGATATTCCAGACTTTGGTTGAACTGGTTTCTGAGGAAACTAAGAGCAGCTAGGCTTTGATCTTATCCGGCCGTTCATCCCCCTCTACATCTCAGCCTCTTTCTTCTTTTTCCTCAGTGACTGGGGGCATCTGGTGGGAGGCGGTGGGTGTTGTAGCTTAGCAACTCCCTCAGTGGATGGGGATTGATATGCAGCTTTATTCAGCCGTCTCTCTCTGAGCTGCAGGAGGATGGGGGGGCTGAACAAAGCGGCCCTTATTGAGGCCTCCCCTCCTGTTTCTCTTTGCCCAGGCGCAACGACGTGGGAGGACAAATATTTCAGCTCAGAGGAAGCAAGACAGCGCACAGCAGCGACTCATGAACCCAAACTCAGACTGAGGACGGCCTCCAGGTGTTTTTACGCTTTCATTTTTCATATTACACAGTTAATATTCATGCAAATATTGGAGCCATAAATCAGCAGCCGAAACTTCTGGTTAAGGTTTAATCTCTGAGGGGAGAAAACATTCTGCCTCTGCTTTATGACTTCTTGTGTGATTTAGACCCATGCATCCTGCTTCTTCACACTTCTATCACCATGCACTTTGTAGAGGCCAGTCCAGCCAACAGTCATGTTTCTGGACTGTAGGAGGAGACAGGAGTACCTGGAGAGAGTCTACAGAAGCACAGAGAGAACAACATCCAGCTCAGGACCGTCCTGCTGCAGAACATCACGGCTCACTTCTCCACCGTGCAGCCGCTGAATACAAAAATATCAAGGGATATTGTATCTTAAATAGGGATATCTTAAATGGAGTCGGTGTCTGACTTCTTTCTATGATCAAAACATTTATTCAAAATGAAATAATTTCCAATATCAACAGGATTAGAGGAAACAGTAACTTCCTTTAGACATTTAAACTTAAAGAATGATGAGTCATGTTGGCTTTTAAACGTACATTAAGAGACAAATGAACTGACATCTGGATCCAATAACGCCTTCAGCAGGTTAGTGTAATAGTTACATACAAAACCTTTGCTGGACCATGACTAACCTAAAGTAGTCAGAGCTCATTAAAATGTTCATTATTTGTTTCATTCCATTTGCTAAAATCAAACAAATTAATTCTATTTCTTGTTAATTTACACTCAGCACCCCATCCTAAAAAAACTGAAAAGTAGACATTTTTGCAAATGTACTAAAAAAGAAAAACTGAAATATCACATGTTCATAAGTATTCAGACCCTTTGCTCAGTATTGAGTAGAATCACCTTTTGAGCTACGACAGCCAAGAGTCTTCTTATGATGCATTAAGTTTCTCCCACCTGGATTTGGGGATCTTCTGCTGTTCTTCCTGGCAGATCCTCTCTGGTTCTGTAGCGTTGGATGGTGACGTGGTTGGACAGCCATTTTCAGGTCTCCCCAGAGATGCTCAGTTGGGTTTAGGTCAGGGTTCTGGTTGGGCCAGTCCAGAATGGTCCCAGAGTTGTTCTGAAGCCACTCCTTCGTTATCTTAGCTGTGAGCTTATAGGGTCATTGTCCTGTTAAAAGGTGAACCTTTGGCCCAGTCGGAGGTCCTAAACACTCCGGAAGAGGTTTTCTTCAAGGATATCTCTGTACTTGATCCCATTCATCTTTCCTTCAAGTGCAAAAATTTGTCCTGCCTCTCCAACTTAAAAACATCCCGCAGTATGATGCTCCCACCACCATGTTTCAATGTAGGGATTGTATCGGGCTGGTGATGAGCAGTGCCTGGTTTTCGCCACTGATACCGCTTAGACCTGACAACCAAAAAATCAATCTTGGTCTCAGCAGAGCAGAGAATCTTATTTCACCAAGGCTCAAAATTACTCCAAAACAAGGAAAAAAGGCAGAAATATCTATAATTGTGACAGTTTTTCTCTGATTGCAAAAAAGCTCTGAGCTTTGAACCAGAACCAGAAACACAGTCCATCGGTCTTAAGAAATTACAGCATCAATTTGATTAGAAAATATCCATTTAAAGGCACAGTGTGTAATTTTCGGCCAATAGGGGGCAGTACATACCTAAATTATTACAAGCATGCGGTATCTGTGTCTTGGAGTAAGAAACTCAACAACGGAGGTCCAAAAAAGAAAAGAGGACCTGCGCCTATGTATTTTAAAACTGATTTTTAAAGTCATATTGTACAATATCGCCAATATTTTGCAATTAATATGCTTTATATAATTATTATTACATAATATTTTAATTGCTAATTTCAAAGATGTACTGCAAAAACTCCACAATGTCTCTTTAAACAGTTTTGGAGATAAATTGATTTATTATTTCATTGTTCTGATTTAACTCATGTAGAATGGTGACCTGTCCAGGGTCAGCCTATAAATGGATGGATGGATGGAAGGATGGATAAATAGATGGATGGATGGATGGATGATGGATGGACGGTTGGATGGATGTACGGATGGATGGATAAACAGATGGATGGATGAACAGATGGATGGATGGAGGGATGGATGGACGGTTGGATGGATGTACGGATGGATGGATAAACAGATGGATGGATGAACAGATGGATGGATGGATGGATAAATGGATGAACAGATGGATGAATGGATGAATGGATGGATGGATGGATGGATGAACAGATGGACGGATGGATGGATAAATGGATGAACAGATGGATGAACAGATGGATGGATGGATGAATGGATGGATGGATGGATGGATGAACAGATGGACGGATGGATGGATAAATGGATGAACAGATGGATGGGTGGATGGATGGATGGATGAACAGATGGACAGATGGATGGATTAACAGATGGACGGATGGATGGATGGATGAACAGATGGATGGATGGATGGATGGATGGATGAACAGATGGACGGATGGATGGATAAATGGATGAACAGATGGATGGATGGATTAACAGATGGAGGGATGGAAGGATGGATGGATGAACAGATGGACAGATGGATGGATTAACAGATGGATGGAAGGATGGATGGATGAACAGATGGACGGATGGATGTATAAATGGATGAGCAGATGGATGGATGGATAAATAGATGGAGGGATGGATATATTAGATCAAATTAATGCCATCCTCGCTGCTGACCTGCTGTTGATCATTCAAATCTCCATAACTTCAAAGTTCTGATAAAGATTACTGTATAATAATATCTCTGTTTTTGCTGTATTTAGTGATGAAACCATGTTTACTTCAGAGATGCTCCCAGGCTGCTTTGAACCTTTGATAAAACTAACTTTAATATTCAGCTTCAGAAGATCTTTGAGCTTTCTTCTATAAAGACTTTAAGGTGATGCAACTTGATTCTTTTAGCTCTATGTTTCCTCTCTTTGCTGTATCAGTTTTTACAATAATTTATCCTGTTTCTGTCTCTTTTAATCAATTCTCAGTTTGTTGCCTGGCCGGATCTCCCAGGAGGAAGCTGCTTCTCAGTTTAACCTTCCGGGAAAATGAAATAAATTCTGAGTTACTCAAGTCTTTTTTTCCTGATGTGGTAGTTTAGTGTTTTTTACACCAGTGTCTGAAGATGTGAGACAATTCTGCCTGCTGTAATGACTTTATCCCACTCAAAGAATTTCTTCTATCCTGCAGGAAAAAATGAGTCACAGTGCAGTTTCATGTTGTCTGCTGTGTGGAAAGCTTTAGGAAAGAGCAACCAGCCAATGAAAACTCCAATGAAACAACCAGCAACCAGCCAATGAAAACTGATTAAACAGCTGACCGACCAATCACAGTCTGATGATCACTTTTGTTGTGTTTGAATGAGGACGGGCGTTCAGCTTAAACCCGGAATAAAAGGAAAGTTAGTGAAACGTTCTGGAAGCTGTTCGGCGGAGGGAGGAATTCCTGCATGTTCTCATGAGCAACGGGTCACTGAGGGTCTGTGTTCATTCAGGCTCATTGTGAAGCCGTGACCTTCAGTAATCCAACAATGACAAAAAGGAGCGTCACAGTCAGGCGTGCAGCTGCTCAGCGTTCCTTCCAGACCTGAATCATCTCCTCCTTCCAGATAAAACACAACCAAACAACAACCCGATTCTTTGGACACATCAGACGAAGGTTCATCAGGGAAAACTGGAGCTTTTATTAGTAAATGATCCTAAAAGGTGTTTTAAATAAATAACGTCAGATATTTAAATAGAGACTGAACAAGTGTCAAGTAACCTTAAAGGGTGCAAGGGAATCATTCTTTTCTGAGATTATTCACAGAAACAACAATAATGCTAGAACATTATTTGCTACAGTGGAGAGACTAACTACACCTTCAGTGATAGTAGCCCTGAACTAAACTCCACCAGGGCCTGTAATGAACTTGCCAGATACTGAAAAGATCTTGATCATCAGAAGATCAATTAGTACATCAGCTCCAACCCCAAAACCAACTATGAGCCCAATTAACACTCATACAGAGAAAACGACTCATTTCCAAACAATAAATCAAACAAGCTTTGATGAAATTATTGACAAACTAAAATCTGCCACCTGCTGCTTTAATATCTTGCCAACATTGTTTTTTTTAAAACTGGTCCTCCCAGCTATCAGTGCCGATCTGATCCAAATAGTTAACTCATCCCTCCTATCAGGCGTTTCCCACAAAGCCTTAAAAACAGCACTTATCAAACCAATACTAAACGTTGATGCAAAACTACAGACCAATCTCTAATCTCCCATTTATCAGTAATTGAAAAGGTTGTGTTCCAATAATTATATAGCTTCCTAACAATGAACAACCACTTTGATATTTATCAGTCTGGTTTTCGTAGGTACCACAGTACAGAGAAAGACCTCGTTAAAGTTTTCAATGATATCCGTATAAATACTGACCGTGGTAAAACCACAGTACTGGTACTAATAGACCTCAGTGCGCCGTTTGACACCGTTGATCACGATTTATTACTAGAACGTCTAGAGATCTGGGTTGGACTCTCTGGTACAGTACTCGACTGGTTCAAATCCTACCTTAAGAACAGGAACGTCTTTGTGTCGATTAGCCAGTTCTCATCACAAAACACAGAAATCACATGTGGGGTCCCCCAGGGCTCCATCCTAGGGGCCCTCCTATTTAGCATCTATATGCCCCCACTAAACCAGATTATAACCACCAACAATGTTATCTGCCACAACTATGCTGACGACACTCAGCTTTATATCTCAATGTCACCAGGTGATGTTGAACCCGTCCAAATCCTCAGTAAATGCACTGAGAAAATTAACAGCTGGATGTCCCATAATTTCCTCCAACTGAACAAAAACAAAACTGAAGAACTTCTCTTTGGACCAAAAAAAGATGGATTAAATATCAGTAATCAGCTTAAACAGGCCCAACTAGAAACTACTGACCAGGCCAGAAATCTAGGTGTAATAATGGACTCAGACCAGAACCTCCAGGGTCTCATAAAGGCAACAACAAGGTCAGCTTTCTATCAGCTGAGGAACATTTCTAGGATTAAAGGACTGATGACACAAGGAGACCTAGAAAAACTCATCCATGCATTTATGATTACTGTAACAGTATCTTCACAGGTCTACCTAAAAAGTCATTCAGACAGTTGCAGCTGATCCAGAACGCTGCTGCTCGTGTTCTCACTAGAACCAGGAAAGTAGAACACGTCACCCCAGTTCTAAAGTCCTTCCTCTGGCTCCCTGTAGCTCAGAGAATAGACTTCTAAATACTCCTACTGGTTTATAAATCACTGAATACTTTAGCACCAGAGTACATTAGAGATCTGCTATCACGGTACAAACCATCCAGATCAATCAGGTCCTCCAGCTCTAGTTTACTGATCGTCCCCAGAACCAGAACCAAACATGGAGAAGCAGCTTTTAGTTTCTATGCTCCTCATATCTGGAACAAACTACCAGGAGAACGCAAAGCTGCAGAGACAATGAACTCTTTTAAATCTAAAATTAAAACGTACCTATCAGACTCGCTTATGAGTAACTGATACTATTATTGCTTTTTAATTGCTTGTTTTTTATTTTCATAGAAATTATTGTCTTGATTACTGTTTTATTGTAAATGCTTTCTTGTATTTTAATCTTCAAAGTGGTTTATGCTCTCTCTTCTGTGTTCTAATTTTATTTATTTAAAGCACCTTGAATTGACTTGTGTTGAAAGTGTGCTGGACAAATACAATTGACTTGCCTTGGATTTATACAATAGTTTATATATATATATATATATATATATATATATAATATATATATATATATATATATATATATATATATATATATATATATAAAGTTTTAAGTATTTTAAACAGTAAATACATTTATTTGTATCTACATTTTATTGATTTCACTGTGATAAAGAAATATAAAACTAATCTTTCCCTAATTCTGTGATAAAGCAGGAAATATTCAGCCAGTCCTAAAAAGCTCAAAACATGAAGAAAATGAGTGAAAAGAAGTCGGACTAAGCGGTTCTTTATGTCAGATATCAGCAGAGACACAATAAATGTTTTTAAAGATTTTATTGAAACAAAAACAAACATATATATATCTATATATATATAAAAAGACCAGCAAAAAGATGCTGTAAAATAAACTAATTCAGTATAACTGAATTTATTTCAATTTCCATATATCCAGTTAGTTTTATATGTCATACAGTACTGAAAACAGGACGGATGTCTGAACAAATTATTAGAACAAATATCAAACCGTAAAAAAGGAATAAAACACATATTATTTTCAACTACAATCTTTCACAAAGAAATTAATCTAAAATCAGAAATTTCTATCAAAATTAAACTAACTCAAGCATCAGCTCTATGGTACCTCCTGAAAAGATTACAGAAAATTATTGGATAATTTCAGGATAAATGAGGTAATCAGAGAAAAAATAATTTATATATTTCATTGATCCAGATCAAACCATGACTAAAGAATCACTTAACACTTGAAAGCGAAGGTCTCTGAAATGTTTCTCATCAGACGGCGCCCAACATTCTGGTTCCGAGAGCTTTACCACAGCTTGTGTTGCTGAACACCTCAGAAACCTAGAAATTAGATTCAGATATCAGGAAAATATTCCTGGAAGGGAGGCGGGACTTTCAGGAGGACTCTGGATGACGATTGGCTGAATTACCCCAGTTTCATCCGTTTAAATTCCTCTGCAGCTCAGATGTTCTGGTAACTTAAACCACCACAAACCAGGCTGCTGGTGCTGTGTGTCATCCAGAAGCTTCCAATGTTTCAGTTCTGACTGCAAGAAACTGAGATCACACGGTAGTCCGGGCAAACAAAACATCTGTAACTATGATATAATTAAACATATCCTCTGTGGGATTTTACTTTAGTTTAAAAGGGTAGCCGTCATGAACCAGACTGACAGTAAGGCTTTATCTGTTCTATCTGACTGTTTCTCATCCTGGAGCTAATGAGGAAGATGATCCATTTCCTCGACTTACTGAAGCATCACGAGTCTAACGGGTCAGAGCTGGACAAGGTTCCTGGGTTTAGACGTTCAGGAGGTTCTCTAACACTGTCAGACTGTTTTAGTCCCTCAGTGCTTCACACATCTCAGATTTTTACTACTTACAAAATGTCAGAAAATAACACTAAATAGGACCCAGGCACTCAAAAAGTCAAAGAAGATATGTAAAAAAAGGATAGTGTGGAGCAGTTTCAAGCAGTCAGTATCTTACATTCGGCTGTTGCTCTTCATAACCATCCCAGTTTAGAGAATCAGAAAAACTGTCACATAGAGGAGTGAAGCTGAAAATACTTCAGGTTCAGAGGTCAAGCCAAACTTTTTTGTTTTCTGTCATTTTGACCAAATGGTAAAAAAAAAAAATCTGGCCATAGTTTACCTATTTGTGTGTAATCAAATAGTAGGATGGCTGCAGAGGTTTTTGTCATCAGGTTTAGGATATTCCCCTCAGGCAGATAACTTCTCATGGGGGTTTAGATGTTGTTCTGGAGGCTGAGTCTGCGCTCCGCTGCCACACTGGGGATGGGAATTAAGTGTCAGACAGAGTTATGAAATCAGGAAAATTGTTAAAGCTGAAGTGAAGAAAAGTCGGAAAGAGTTTCTGATTGATCCGTTTCCTGACCCGCTGCACCTGGAGGAAATTCAACAGGGTGCTACATGTGGTGCTTCCGCACCTGTGATTGGCATGAAACTAGGCCCTTTGGAGAGAGTCTGTCACAAGCAACACCAGTCACAGACGTGCTTCAAAGCCTCAGTAACTACTCTGCTTCCAGCTAGCGAGATGCATTGGGTACAACGCTCAGATCCTCTCATGGGAATCTGTTCACTGTAGGTGAAGTCTGCACACGTGGTCAGAGGTGTAAATTGTAATCTATCAGAAAAAAAATTCTGTCACTGCTCTGAAAAACCCCCCAAAACCATCAAATATGGAAAATATCTGGTTAATGTGACCCCTGATCAGGTTTCATTTCAATATTGTTACTTTAGCCTTAGATTAATGTTTAATTTTTCACTTTTAGCTTTTCTAAACACAGCTGAATGAATTCTGAAAGTAAGATGCTGATTTCTCATAACTACTCCACAAAATCCCGCTCTAGAAAACACGATCTATCCCTTTAAGAAGCGTTCTGAGTTCTGGGCTCAGCATGGTGTCCCGACGGCGGCGTCAGGATCTTTCACTGCTGCCAACACGCTCTTCAGCACCTCCTCTTTACCAGACGGAGACAGGGAGGAAGGTGAGGGAGAGGAGGGTGAGGAGAGGGTGGAGGTTGGGGCGGTGGAGGCAGAGGACGATGAAGAGGAGGTGTTGTCAGGGAGGCACTCATCGCAGCAGCAGCAGCAGCAGTCCATGAAGGCCTGGCCAAGAGAGCGGCAGAGGCACAGCAGCAGAACCGGCGTCGCCGAGCAGCGAATGAACAGCAGGAACTGTTCCACCAGAGCCAGCGCCGGCAGAACCAGAACCGGAGCCGAGACGTAGGCCAGGGTGATGCTGCACACGCTCTGAGGCAGGTTACAGCTGACGTAGAGGACGGTGAGCGCCATCACGGCCGTCCGCAGCCTCTGCTCCCTCGCCTGCTGCTGCTTCTTCTTCCCCGAGGAAGAGGAGGAGCATCTGCTGGTCACCTTCCCACCGAGCGGTTCCCGCTGAGCCAACACCTGCCTGGTCACCAGGTCGCAGGCCAGCGTGAAGAGCAGCGGCAGGCAGAGGTAGCAGCCGAAGATCCACCACATCCGGGCCTCGTGATAGGTCAGAACCAGAGCCAACACGCCCTCTGGGAGCTCCGCCCACGGCTCCCTGACACAGGCGTCCACCTGGAACCCGTCGCTCCGGCCTCTAAGGGAGGCCATGAGGGAGGCGGCGGGATGGCGCTGCTGCAGGTCGGAGGTCGGCGCCGGCAGGTTGACGGTCTCCTGGACCAGCCGCCACAGCAGCAGCTCAGGGGCCCCCAGAACCATGGAGCCCACCCAGATCACGGCCACCTTGGAAAGGATGGAGCGGCACGGCTCCACCTTCGGGGTCTGATGGGGGACGGGCGAGGTGGCGGCGTGGAAACGATCGATGCTCAGCGCGCAGAGGCTGAACGTGGCCACGCCCAGAGAGGTCACCTGACAGGAAACAGAACCACATTATTAGCAACTCAAACGGAGTCAGTCGGCTGCAATAAAACAATTATAAGGGGAACATACAAGAAAACATTTGGTAGCAGCAGATTATACATTCTGTCCAACTTAAAAATATGAGCAAGGGCTGTAATTTTCATCATAGGTACAGTTCAACTATGTGAGACCAAATGCAAAATAATCCAGCAACATTATGTGATTTTTAAGGAATTAATATTGATAGTGATGCAGAAAATAAGTATTTAGCAACTACAAACTTCTGGATTTTAAGGACCGAATCAGAATCAGAAAGGGTTCATTGCCAATTGTTGAGCAGATTTACAACATTAGGAAACTGCTGTGGTACTTTGTGCAAACATAACGATAAGACAAACACTTCTAAGAATGCAATAAATAAGAATAAAATCTGATAAAAACATTGACACATGAGTAGGGATGCACCGATACTAATACTGGTGTCGATAATCGGCCCAGATACCGTCCAACGTACTTGTATTGGTATAGGATAAAGTTAACAGACGTCATGAACTGATAGTTAAAATGTGGAAATTTCACAGAAAAAATGTTAACTTGAAATTTTTGTTTATTGGTCACTTTTATTATTATTTACCCTTATCTGTTGTAAGAACCAGAGAAGAAATGAAACCTGCCTTTTGATTCATTGCACTTTTTTGTGTGGTAGAAGTATCGGCATTGATACTATCTGTATCATATTGATTTGAAAAAAGTGGCATCGTTGCATCTCTACACTATACTTGAGGCCTGTAACTTTTCTGTCCTCCTATTGTTACCTTTATTAATGGTACGTGTTTAAAATCAGTATAAAAGACACCTGTCCTTACCTTTAAAGGAAAAGTTTGTTTTAATTTTTTTAAACCTGGACCTTATTTTTAGCATATATTACATTCATTTACTCACCCAGACATGTTTGGAGCAACTTAAAGTCCTTTGGGAGAGGTTAAGATCCAATCAGGATCAGCATTTATCCATACAATCGGAGTCAATCGGGGCAGGAGATTTGCTGCCTGTAATTTGATTTTATTTTTTTTTTTCGCACATGGTTATGCACTGCCTTAACAAAACACGACAATTCACTTTAAAAGAAAAACAAGCGGATCTTAATACACCACCATGACTACTTTTTTAACATGTCAGTCAATTACTTAATGATCACAGTATCATAAGAATCATATTTCACCCATTTTTCATCCATATTCACAATCATCCATCACGCTCATTATCTGCCCAAAAACTCCTTCATTTAAGCATGTTGACTCCCATTATATGGATATACGCTGCTCATGACTGGATATAAACTTCACCCAAATGACTCCAAGTGGCTCCAAATGTGTCTGGTTGAGTAACTGAACATAATATTTGCTCAGAACTCCACCATGGACAGGAGCAGAGAGCTGTCCAACACCAAACAAAAAAAAACAAGAGAGAATGCAGGTCGAGCTCAAATAAATTGCTCCAGTTGGTAGCAAGTAACTGAATTAGGTTTATCAAAATTAGATCATTGAGTTTATTACACTGTGAAACTGTTAAACAAACTTTTTTCAGATTTGGAAACCAGGGACAAGATTGTACACCTGCAAAAGACTGGGATGAGCCAATCTACAATAAACAAGCAGCTTAGTGAGAAGCGATCAACTGTTGGAAGAATTATTAGAAAACGGATCACAGACAATCTCCTTGAACCTGGGGCTCCATGTTACCGTGTGTCCAGACCAAACGCGATAGGAGCGACTAGAGCTTCAGGTTTACATGTGAAATCAATGGAGGAGCGCGATGAAGCAAGAGTTGGGGTCGCGCGACACTTCAGAAGCAGAAGCGTCGTGAAAAAGCTTTTCTGACTGATTTGCACGAACAATTCACGCGACAGAAGCGCTGGAAAATTCGCGCTGCATTTTATGTGGTGCATTTTGTGCATTCACGTTCATGCCGTCTATCGCTCGAGTTGGAAAAATCTGAACTCCAGCGTCAAATCGCGCCGCGACAACCAATCAGGGGACAGAGTTTCAGTGATTCTGTGACTGTCATGGAGTCACAGCCTCAGCAGGACATGGAGGAAACACTGATAAACATCGTGGCTAATCACCCCGAGCTACACGACACAAGCATAAAAAAATAAACTATTTAGACAGGAATGCTCTTAAGAGGTTTGTGGGTGGCTCTTAAAAGAGCCGTTGTTTCTGTAGAAGCACCTCTCAGCCTATAAGTGAGCCTTGAAACAGCCTCCTCACCTAGTTTCCTGGTAGCAGCTCCTGCACCACATCCCACGCTGCTCAAATATTATAAACTTCTACAAGCCGCAAACAGATGGACAGCTGCT
Organism: Apricaphanius iberus; assembly: GCA_028564705.1. Lineage (NCBI taxonomy): Eukaryota > Metazoa > Chordata > Actinopteri > Cyprinodontiformes > Aphaniidae > Apricaphanius > Apricaphanius iberus. Next base: position 619,670 of record JAPXFQ010001859.1, read on the forward strand.
CAGAAATGTAGTTGGTGTTTCGGCAGGCGAAGCTTGGACCTTCACGGCACAAACTGGGCGAGCAGGTCACGTTCTCCAGGCGGCGAGGAGCCGGTGTTTATGAGAGGCTCTCTGCTATTTATGGATCCCTCCGCCGTAGCTAGACTGTATCTGTAGCTCACCAAACCCCCAGTGCAGCGTTCCCAGCTCTACCGGAGGCCAGAACACGTAATCCACTCTGTCCTCCGTCAGATCGGAGACCATAGTCCACAATCCACCGCCAGATGCACTCTGGCCCAAGATCTGCTGAAGGCCAGGTTGGGTGTGAAAATTCCATATTTTAAGCACATCCAGTTTGCTTTGTATACGCTTCAAGGTGCGAATGTGCGCGCGAACAGCTAGGCACGTATCGTGCTTTTTTGGTCTCTTTATCGCGTTTTGTGTGGACACAGCATTAGATCTCATCTGGTAGGGAACAAAATCTTAAGAGCGGTGAAGAAAAACCCAGACCTATGCTGGGAGAACTACTCAATGACCTGAAGAGAGGTGGGACCACAGTAACAAAGATTACTATTAATAAATCACTACGTCATGCTGGATTAAACTCCTGCTGCGATCGAAAGGTCCCCCTGCTTAAGCCAGCACATCTCCAGGCCCTTCTAAAGTTTGCCAGAGCCCATCTGGATGATCCAGAGGAGGATTGGGAGAATGTCATGTGGTGAGATGAGACCGAAATAGAACTATTTGTTATAAATAATAAGAACCGGGTGAATGGGACCAAGTATCATGAGATTTTGGACAAAAACCTTCCATCGGTGAGCAGTTCAAAGTTCTGGAGTTACCTAGCCGTTATCCAGACCTCAATCCAATAAAGAATCTGTGGAGGGAGTTTAAAGTCCTTGTTCCCAGTGACATCCAGAAAGTCTTCTCTACGGTTACATTATTCAAAATGTATCTCCAAAATGAACAGAAACCAGTTTGATTCTCTTAATTTTGCACCAATAAACAGATCAAATCCATCTCTGTTAGAGTTATTAATTGCTTAACTTATATCCAATAGAGACGAGCATCAAGTCCAGCTGGAGCAGATTAGAAAGGGTGCTTATAGGGAGCAGGACCAAAACCTCCTGCTCTGCACACTGGGGACAGTTAACGGAGACTGGTGAGCAGAAAGTTGGAGATTTGGGCCAAAGCAAACAGACCAGTCGTCGCTCAGCGCTCAGAGAGATCAAGCGGTTAAGTCCCAGCAGAGAATAATTAGTGCTGAGCCGTAATTACCATGAGAAAGGCTGAACTAGCAGCAGACAGGGGGCAGCTGGCAGCCTGACCTGCTCAAACGCTCCTCAGCAGAAAGAGCAATTAAAGAAAACGGTCATTAATTAGCAGGAAACAGATTCCCTGGTTTGCATGAGAAGAGGTGAAGGCGGAGAGGCTGCAGCTCCATTTCAGGGCCCTGGGAGCACAGCAGGGGGCGCCGTGAAGACAGGGGCCTAAAATAAACCCCACCAGCTGGTTGACCATCATCTAAACATCTGGTCCGGTCATCAGGAGGTTCGGATGCGTTACCATGGTGCTATTAGCTCTGAGCGAACATCAGGCAGCTGGTTTATTGATGGTTTCTAAAGCTTTCCATGAATCAGTTCATATTCAGGTCAGATTTGAATCATTTCTAATCTCATCCTTCAGGAGACGGTGGATCAGTGTGGAGAAACACATCTTTACTTCCTATCACTGAGTGTTAAAGTAAGAAGCATTTTCTGGATTCTTCTCTAAAGCCTCCCAGAATCTAAGATCAATTTTCCTTTACACACTTTTCATATTTCATGTTTTTATAACCTTCCCTGATGTAACCATGAGCGGGTATAGACCAGGGGTCAGCGACCTTTACACCCAGTCAGTCGGGCTAAAACCGACTGCAAAAGCAACATGACTCTTAGCAACCAAATTGTTTATTTTTATTTTTCATACTACAAGAAATTTGTTCAGATTTTTAGAGCAAAGAGCAAAAAATTTCAGATGATTCTGGGTTTTCTTCAATGAGTAATTTCTCGTTTATAGTAAATTAGTTAAGTAATTTGCAAAAAAATGACTAAATAATCCTCACATTAGTGATGTAATTTTTTATGCAAATATACTCAAGACACTTCAGAAAAAAACTCTAATAGCCAGCCTTTATTAAATTACATTTGTAATTTAGATTATTTGTCAATTCTGGAGCAGTTTTGGCCAAAGATATTAGAGCCACATGCGGTTCCGGAGCTGCAGGTTGCAGACCTATGATTTAGAAAGATGGAACAATAATGATAAAATATTTCCAGTGAAGTCATCCTTTAATTATGGAGCTGAAAGAAAGCAAAGATTGTTGGGAAGGACAGAAAAAGGACTGATGGATCTAGACTCTATGTGAAACTTTTAAATATAGACCAAAAGTGAGTGGAACTCCAGATGTTTCCAGTCTGTGTTGGAGCCCTGATATCAAAAAATCATTTTAAAATAGTGATGTGGCTTAAAACTAAATAACATCTTAATATTTGCTGATAATATTGCTTCTCAAATGTGAACAATTAAGTAAAGGAATAAAAATAAATAGATCAGATATTTGTTCTGAAGATGATTTTCTTTACTTCAACAATCAGGCTTCTGTTTTGTTTTTCATTGTCTTTATGGAACCAATCTCATTCGGTTACAAATGGACCTGCGGCGTCTTCATCTTTCTCTCCTGCAGCTGTTTCTTGGACAGATTTGGGGATGACTACCTGAAATATTTTCTTGATACATGCAACATTAATGCGAGACAAACTTTCTGAAGCCTGAATCTTGGGTTTAAACCTGTGGTTCAACCTGATCCAATAACCCGGGTTATGACGACAGAATCAGCGTCTCTCTCATGATTCAGACCCAGCCGTGGATCTTCTGCTCTCCAAACTGTTTGTTTCTGCCATGCAACAAACAAGAGTCGTTTCACGCTTCACAAACAGAACCGAGGAGGCCAAACGGGTCACAACAGCCGGTTCTGTTCATGGCGAAGCCGTCTGTGGCTGGGAACAAAGAACCATTCATCAGAAGCCTGAAGTTCTCTGCTCAGTCGGTCGGACAAGAGGAGAAGAAACGGTTCGGATAGAGAGGTCTGCTTTATGAGCTCACCAGATGGACCCTGAATGTTTTAACACTAAATTACTTTATTAAAATCCTTTAAAAAGCAACATCAGCTAATAATACATACGATTGATTGGTTAGGGCTCATTTAGACTAACTTGTTCATGCAGGATCTTAGGGGGGCTGGTGCCGACCTCCAGGGGTCACTGGGCGAGAGGAGGAGGACATCCTGGACAGACTCACACAGAAACACACCAACTATATAACTAATGATTAACCAGTCATGCTTTTGGTCTTTGAGGGGGGAAATTACTTTTAGAAGTAGCTTTAAAACACTTTAATTTTTACTTGAGTAATATTACTAGATATTCTATGTAACTTCACTGAATAAAGTCTCATACTAACGACTTACAGTCATTATCAGCAGATATCGGCATTAAAACGCAATATTGGAAATTATCCGTATCAGTTTTTACTTTTTTAATACAATGACTTTATACCTTACTTTCCATAGCGTTCCTATGTCCTGTAGGTGGATGTTGCATATTTTCAGGTCAAACCCGCCTTGTTTGTTCACATCACTTCAACGTACCTACACATACTAAAAGCCGTGTATTTTTAGAAGATATTTCTTTTCCAGTCATTTTAAATAAACATTACTAGATAACACTACAGCACTTAGCACCATGCCTCAACTTCAAATGACTCAAGAGCAGCTTTAATTTTAATCTGGGTATATGTTTTTAAAACATTTAGGTTGAAAATTACAGGAATGTTAATTAGTTTTGAACATGAAACTCTTCATCTACTTCTCCTCTCACTAAACAGTTAAATTTATGGCACATCAAAGGTATAGTGTTTGAGATTATTTTTATTTTTGGCAAAATGTCGCTTTTGCATTTCTGAGCCAACCTAGAACGTTTAGGTAGACGTCTATCAATATATTGAATTATATTGGTAATTCATTTGTAGACCATATTGTTATGTTGGATATTGGTAAAAACAAAATAAAAGCAATATGGAACATCCCCAATTTTAACGAAAAATGTATCAGAAACAGATGGTTTATGTTGAAGGCCGATCTCCTGTTTTCACACCAGCTTTTATAATCTGATATTGGTTTTCAATCTGTTGAGCGTGATGAGAAATTTATAGATTAATAAACTACAGAAAACATGATATATTACATCTGGAAGCCCTGATATAACATATATTTATATCCTACTGTTAGTAATAGATTCATTTATTTATATTTCTTAGTTTACATAATTTTCAAACGGTCAGAATTATGAGATACATTTTTGATTGTTTTTGTTTTATAACACTTGTTATCATTTGGTGCCTTATTTATAAAGTAAATTAAACTGAGTGAAAATCTGCCCTTCTTTTATCAAACTGATTTTAATCTGAAACACCTGAGGAACGCGCCTGCGCATTACGCGCCTGCGCTCCTCCAGCTTCTCACCTCCAGGTAAGGCACGAGGCGACAGGACAGGTCTCCTAGCAACCTCTTCAGGGTGAGCTCGTGGAAGACGACCACAGGTAGGCAGAAGAAGAGCACGAGGAAGTCCCAGAAGGCCAGTCCCGCGAGAATGCAGTTCCACGCGCTCTTCAGGTAGAAGCTGTGCCACACGATGCACATGAGCGCGAGGTTCCCCACGAGACCCGCCGCGAACAGCACGAGCGCCAGCAGCAGCACCGCGTACGCCCAGTAGGAGGCGTCCGTGAGCGGCAGCAGCGGGTTCAGGAGCCCCGTGGAGGAGTTGGCCCGCGGGGCGGAGGTGTGGCGGTGGCTCCGCGGCGTGGTGAAGAATCCGCCCGGGTCGTCGTGTCTGCGGGAAGGACCGTTCTGGGAAACAGGCTCTCTCCTCCTCAAACTCCCGTCTCTGGCTCCTCGAGTGACCCGCTTCAGACTGAAAGGTTCGGTCCGGTTCGGACCGGTCCTCTCCGCCGGGGGAGACCGCTCTGTCCCCGCGGCCAAGCCTGCAGCATCCTCCGCCTGAACGTCCGGAGCTGTGAGGAGGAAGAGCAGAGAGAAGCAGCAGAGAAGCCTCATGGTTCCGCTGAGCTGCGGCGGTCCTTCAGAGACATCTGCTGAGACAGAAATGTCCACGAAGCGCTCCGGGACACGGTCCACCCTCCCTGTGGTCCTGATGGAGAAGTTTCAGAGTCCAACCAAGTTCAGCATCCAAAGTTCACACAAACACAGCAAAGAGGATCCGCTGGGACATTCCAAAATAAAGGACACATTTGAAACTATTTCAGAAAAAAGGACATGAATCTGTCTTCAGTTAAATGTTGAAAATCGTAAATAAATATAATTTAATCGTGTTATTATAAAATAAGATTTATTTTATTAGCACCGAGAGTTTCATCAATGCAGTTACAGATAAACTAGGTACCATTGCTAATGATTTCTAATTCGCCTATTTTTAATTTTCATACTGAATATTATTTTTTATTAAAATGCTAAATTGCATTGTTTTATTACTTTCTTGTATTTTAATATTGCTAGTTGTAAATGTTTCTTTAAGCTTTCTTTTAATGATTATATGTTTTAATTTTTACATTTTTTGTAATCATGTAAGGCACCTTGAATTGCCTTGTGTTGGAAGTGTGCTATATAAATAAATTGGGCGTGCTTTGCCTATTTTATAGATTATAAAACTCCCATATTCATTTTCTCAGATTATTCAGTATTTCATCAGACTAATAAAAATGAACTTTAAAACAGAAATGTCATGTTCTGGATACACAATCATGTGGAAGTCTTTGTAATTGTCCAATAAAATGGTCAATGATACCATTTATAAAGAGGAGAGCTATTTTTTTTTAATCAAATATTGTATACCTGCATATTAGCCTAATGGAAAGTTTAGTGGAAGGAAAATGCGTGGAGGGAAAAGTTCATCAGCAGAATAAAAACTGCAGGCTGGAGGGAATCGTGAAGTAAAACCCATTCAAGAGTTTGGAGATTACCAGCTAGTCTTAGAACTTAAAGATCCACCACACTGCAGACGGATCCAGAACATGGACTGGAACTGTTCTGTTCCAGGTGTTAAGCAGGTCCTGGACCAGAGACAGAACCAGAACTGTTGCTCAGAGATCCACAGTCCTCTTTTCCGATGAAAATAAAGTTTTTATTTCATCTGGACCTCAAGGTCCCAGATTCTGGTGGAAGAATGGAGACGGCCAGAACCCACAGTGCTGGAGGTCCAGAGTGGAGTTTCCACAGTCAGAGATGATCTGATTCCATATCATCTGGTTCTGGTCCAGTGGGCTTTCTGAAGTTCATTGTTACTGTCGCCGCGTACCAGGACAATTAGAGCTTTATGGAGATGCTGATTTCATTCTCAAGCAGGACTTGGTACCGACCCAGACTGCCAATGTTACCAGAAGCTGGTCCATTGACCATGATGGTACCGGGCTTGGTTGGCCAGCTAATGGGTCTGACCAGAACCTCCTAGAGAATCCATGGAGTCCAGAGCAAGATGAGAGACACCAGATCCAATGATGGTTCTATCGATGAAATCTGGACTTCCAGAACCTCAGCAGAACCACAGGCTGATCTCCTCCAGGCCACGCTGCACTGATGCAAAAAGAGCCCAGATCAGAACTGAGAACAGAACCTGGAGGAATTGATCAGTCAGACCAACAGTTCTGGATAAAAGTTTTTAATTTATGCACTAAAATAAATAAAGTTTCATTCTAAGTTAGTGAGATTCTCCTGAATCGAGGACAAAAAGCATCAAAATGTGAAACTAAAATAAAGGATACACTTAAGATTATTAAAATATTTTACTTGAGGAATTATATTGTTCCAGCTGATTGTTCCTCGATGAAGATCTTGGTTAAAAAAAAGTTTCAGTCAGAGCTGAATGACCTCAGCCCTGAGAACAATTTATAATCTACTGTCTAAAGTACAGATTCAGAACAAGACAAACCTGTTGATCAGGGAGTTTCATAGCAGCTCAGAGGATAAACGCTAGAGTATAGAATGAAAAGAACGCAAGTTACGGTTGAGGTAGCAGGTTTATCAAGTTTAAGCTCCGCCCACCACCTGTAACATTAAGGCTAAAGCAGGAAACAGTTGTTGGTCGCTGCAGAGAGACTCCCAGATGATCAGATTCACCTTCAGACCAAACTAGCAGCTTCCTCTGACTGAGTCCAGCTGCAGGAGAGAAAAGTGGAAACCTCCAACACTGCTGCTTCAAGCTGCTCACACTCCACACACTGAAGGTGAGTTGGACCAAGAACACCACTCAGAGTCACTTTGAGGGAAGTTAGTAGAGGAGGGAGGGGAGCCATGATTGACTGGATCTTCTGTGTTTTCAGCTTCACTCAGAGACTAAATGGCTTCCAGATTAAAGGAGGATCTCTGCTGTCCCGTCTGTCAGGACGTCTTTAGGGATCCGGTTCTTCTATCATGTAGCCACAGCTTCTGTAAGGAGTGTCTGAAGGACTGGTGGAGAGAGAAACCAGCAAGAGAGTGTCCAGTTTGTAAGAGGAAATCGTCTAAGAGTGATCCACCCTGTAATCTGGTTCTGAAGAACCTCTGTGAGACGTTCTTACAGCAGAGAGACCAGAGAGCTTCAGAGGATCTCTGCAGTCTGCACTCTGAGAAACTCAAACTTTTCTGTCTGGACCATCAAGAACCGATCTGCTCCATCTGCAGAGATTCAAAAAAACACACCAACCACAGATTCAGACCCATTGATGAAGCTGCTGAGGATCACAGAGAGAACCTGAAAACATCTGTGGATCATTTAAAGAACAAGCTGGAGCTCAGGAAGAAAGTTCTAGAGGAGTTTGATCAGACAGCAGAACACATGAAGGTCCAGGCCCGACACACAGAGAGGCAGATTAAGGAGCAGTTTAAGAAGCTTCATCAGTTTCTAGCAGAGGAAGAGGAGGCCAGGCTGGCTGCACTGAGGGAGGAAGAGGAGAAGAAGAGTGGGATGATGAAGGAGAAGATGGAGGCTCTGAGCAGAGAGATAGCAGCTCTTTCAGACACAGTCAGAGCCACAGAGGAGGAGCTGAGAGCTGAAGACGTCTCATTCCTGCACAACTACAAGGCTGCAGTGGAAAGAGTCCAGCGCTGCCCCCTGCTGGAGGATCCACAGCTGCCCTCAGGAGCTCTGATAGACCAGGCCAAACATCTGGGCAACCTGGCCTTCAACATCTGGAGCAACATGAAGAACATGGTGTCCTACAGTCCTCTCATCCTCGACCCAAACACTGCTGAACCAAACCTCCACCTGTCTGAAGATCTGACCTGTGTGACTGTAGGAGAGGAACAGCAGCTTCCTGATAATCCAGAGAGGATTGATGATTTACCTTCTGTCCTGAGTTCTGAGGGCTTTAACTCAGGGAACCACAGCTGGTATGTTGATGTTGGAGACAGTAGAGGCTGGTGTCTTGGTGTGTTAGCAGAGTCTGTCCAGAGGAAGGGAAAGATAGAGTCTGGATTGCTGGTTATATGGTTCTCTGAAGGTGAATACTTAGCATTGTCTCCATCAGCTCCTCCCAAATGTCTCTCAGTCCAGAAGAATCTCCAGAGGATCAGAGTGAATCTGGACTGGGACAGAGGAAAGCTGTCGTTCTCTGATCTGGATACTAACACACACATACACACCTTCACACAGACCTTCACTGACAAGATGTTTCCATACTTCATCACTTTGAAACAACTAAAGCTCCTCCCAATGAAGATCTCTGTGATCAAACAGCAGCTCTGATGTTCTCAGCATGAAGAACACAAAGTCCAAATGAAACCTGATTGATCAGATTGAAACTCAGAGTTTTTAACCAGGAAACTAGAGATGATCTGATCATCTGGTTGTTTTCAGCTCAGCTTCAGATCTGCTTCATGATTTTTTCTTGCTCCTGATTTGTGACAAAGATAATTAATTCAATATATATTAAAAATCAATAAATTCCATAAACTCTGTGTTTATGATTTTTTTGATGGCTGAATGAAGTTTTACAGAGATGAAAGAACAAGGATCCACTGAATGTTGATGCATTATGAAGGTGATTTATTTACTTTTTTTCGGTTCATATTTAGAGACATAAAAATAGGCACTGCGTTTATTTACTGATTAATGAAATGACCAGTGATGGAAATCAATTGTTCCTCAGTCAGCTCTGATCAGTCATGTGGAGGTCAAATATTGAAGCACTGATGAATTTTTAAAAACTATTCTTTAAATCAAAACTGAAAACTTCTTTTTTTCTCTGAATGCATCATAAACATATTTTGTATTTTGCTCAATAAAGGTTGGGAACATTTATTCTAATGTGTGAATCTTGTGTTTCCTTAATTTTCTGTTGGATCCAAACCATCACCTCTATAAAAAGCTGCAGGAGATTTTTATTGTTAATCTTTGATAAATTTAACAGTAACGATTTTAAAAAGTTAATACAGATGAGCTTGGATTTGACAGAGTTCCAGATAGAAAATCTGAATCTACTATAAATCTGATTTAAAGAGAATAAAAGATTTTTAGTGGCTGCCTGATATTTGCAAAAAAACAGATTAACATGTAAACAAAGAAAAATTTCTATAATGTTTCATGAAACTCAACGACTTATAAATATGTAGACTGGAAAAAATAAAGAGACATCAAATAAAAGCTTTGAGGTCTATTACTTTATTAAAGTGTGAACATCATGAAAAATTAAATGATACATTATATTTTCCAACCCCTGGTTTTGTTATTTCCAGGTTTCTGTCCCCGATACTTTATTATATATGTCATATTTTAATCTGGTTCTGATCATCTGCAGATAATCGGCTGCAGCACAGAGCCGTTCAAACTCAGCAGCTACTGAGAAAATCCCGACTCCTCAGAGTCACACCTGCTGAAGCAGAACAGAAAGAAATCATCTCTGGAAGACTTCATTTCCCATGATCCTCAGCTCCTCTGAGAGGTCTTCATCTTCCTCCTGGCGTCTCTGTGCTTCTTGCGGTACTCCTGAGGAAACGGATAAAACAGATTATTTATCTTCCTCATCTGGCCGGAAACAGCTTCAGTTCTGCAGAAGCATCAGAGCCGAGAGGCGTCCAGCTGAGATGTTCTGAGATGAAGAGTCTCATCAGAAACACAGAGGAGTTAGAGTAAAACTCAGAGAGCTCTAAGCAGACTGCATTTCCCAGCATGAATCCACAGAAGCTCTCCCATTGGTCAGTGGCTAATGACGACATCACAAAGTGTATAGAGGAAGTGGAAATGAAAGCCAAAGTGTTCTCAGCAGTGCTTTCAGGAGGAGGACGCACATTTGTGACCCTTCCCTGTATTTCTGACCAACTGGGGGAGAAAGAAATGTAAAAACATCTTAGTAGTGCCACTGTCTATCCCACTCACATATGCAGCTCCTGGTTGACAGTTTTGAACTGATCCAGTTCTTAAGAAGACATTTAATATCTGTGATGTGGCCCAGCAGCAGCTGATTCTCAGCTGGACCTATTTCCTTCATCGCTTCTCTGTGAACTGGACCTGACTTTAACGCAACACTAGGACTGAACCACGCTGATTCTAAATCTATGTTTGGGCATATAGATAAACGGGAGAAAATAGATGACATGGGTTAGACTAGTTTCATTTGATGGTTAAAGTGTCTTTTTTAAGGCACTGCTCAATAGTTGGTGGTCTTTCCCTGATCCTATTGTTGCTAAATGACTTATTATTTTTCATATATTATCTATTTTCTAATATAAATTTGTAGTTTAGTGCATGATCACAGCGTAGATGAGGTTTATTGATGAAATGTTTTGGCTGGAAAGCTGACATATTTTGTTAATAAATCTAGTGCAAAAGCATGAAGTCGTTCTGTGATTGCTTGTGTCCACTTTCAGATTCTGGTAGAGTGTAAATGTATTCTGTGCTTGGAACGGTTTCCCTGATTATCTAATTAATAACTTGAACTTCAATATAATAGTTTATATTAATATCAAAATATTAATAAAAATAATTGGTGATCACTGTAATGAAGAAACTGATCATACTCTGTTGCCCCTTTCATACAAGAAATGAAATGAATGAAATACGGTAATTTTCCAAACGTCCTCTGTATTATTTTACTGTATTACTTAAAGCACCATTCCAGATTTTATCCAGGTCACCTTTACCGGTATTTTTGCGGCTGACGACTGAGTAAAAAGAGCGGACTTTTTGCTGTAGGGTTTTTGCTTTCAGATTATCAGGTAATGTTCTGGAAAAGCTGAGAGTGCATACACTGATGATATGTATACAGTGGTCCCTCGTTTAGTGCTGGGGTTACGTTAAAAAATAACCCACGACGGGTAAAAACCGCAAAGTAGTCAGCTTTTATTTTTTTATAATTATATACAGTTAGGTCCAGAAATATTTAGACAGTGACACAAGTTTTGTTACTGTAGTTGTTTATGAAAACATTCAGCAAACATTTCCATAACCAATATGAGCTTAAAGTGCTGACTCTCAGCTGTAATTTGAGAGTATTCACAGCCAAATTGGATAAATGGATTAGGCATTAAAGCTCTAGAACACATAGCCGCCTATTTTTCAACGGCTCAAAAGTAATAATTGACTGAAGACTGAAAAAAAATAAGAAGGCTGCATGGGCTCGTCCCTGTTAACCTGTCATCATATAAGCAGTTAAAAGGTCTAGAGTTGATTCCAGGTGTGGTGGTTGCATCCTGAGACTGAAAAAAGAAGAACTCCATCAGAGAGATGGCAGAAATGTTGGGAGTGGCCGAATCCATAGTTTGGTACATGCTGAGAAAAAAGTGGACTGGTGAACTTGGGAAGAAGACAGTGGTGGATGATCGCAGGATCCTTTCCATGGAGAAGAAGAATCCCAACCCCTTAGAGTGGACTAAGTTGTATCATTATCTATTTCTACCATAAAGAGAAGACTCAGTGAAACTAAATACAAAGGATTCACCACAAGGTGCAAACCATTCATCAAAAACAGGAAGGCTTGAATGAACTTAGCTAAAAAACACCCGAAGAAGCCAGCCCGGTTCTGGAACATCATTCTTTGGACAGATGGGACTAAGATCAACCTGTACCAGAATGATGGGAAGAAGAAAGTCTGGAGGAGAACAGCTCATCATCCCAAGCACACCAGATCTCAGTAAAACACGGTGGAGGCAGTGTGATGGTGTGGGCACGCATGGCTTCCAATGGGTCACTTGTGTTTATTGATGATGAGAAAAGAGACAGAAGCAGCCGGATGAACTTTCTGCTCAGATTCAGCCAAATGCAACAAAACTGATTGGAGGACGTTTTGTAAAGCAAAATGTTCTGCAATGGCCGAATCAATCACCAGAAAACAAACCAATCAAGCTTTTCACTTGCTCAAGACAAAACTAAAGGTGCTGTCCATGGGTTCCAGCCTACAGGCAGTCAATATTTTACTTAGGGTTATGTTTATTTGTCCAATTTGCTTTTGAGCCTCTAAAATGAGGAGCATTTGTACAAAAGCTATAATTCCTACATGTTTACTCATATATTTTTGTTCAATCCCCAGAATTAAACCTTAAACTCTGGACTCTTAATCCGTAGTAATTGTTCATTTCAAATCCAGCATGGTGGCATGCAGAGCCCAACTCATGAAGACCGTGTCACTATCGGAATATTTCCGAACCTAACTATGTTTTCAGGCTGTCCAACTCCTCGCCACACACGTTATACACTTTTCTCATACATGCATTCATATTTACTCACATTTCTTACTAGTTAAAAAAGTCTCAAAGTTCAAACCTTCCTAGATTATAAAACATAAACGTATTAATATGACACGCCTGCTTAGGTGCATCTTTTTTCCACTGAAGGCGTCTTTTTCCGAGTGAGGAACAAAGTTATGTTTGTGCTGTTGTTTTGTCTTCTGGACAAGAAGGTTCTCATAACCAGACATGATAAATTTGACATGCAGTATTCATCTTTTTGGTAAAAAGTGGTGTATTTGAAAAGAAAACTCTGGTTAAAGATTGGATTGAATATTCTGGAACGTCTAGCTGAAAACACCTCGTCTCCATTATATCAGTTTCCTGCCTCTGATAATCTCAGATCCAACATGTCCAGATGTTTAAGATCTTTAAGCTGCTTGGTTGATTTAAAGGAACCGCCATTGGAACCAGATATTTATTCTGCCACTAATAATCATTGGTGGAGCTGATAGAAACCTGTCTGAGTGTGCTGATCCTCTCCTCCCACTGCTCCCTCTGCTCTCCTAGCTGGGAGGTCCGACAGAACAACCTGGGTCCCTCTGGAGGACGAAACAGAGAGCTGAGGTAAGACATGATGAAAACTTTAAGAAAACACCAACAGAACAAAAACAGAAAGATTTAGAGGTTTGATTTAGTCTCCAGAGCTCCAATAAACACAACCAGCAGCACAAAGTGTCTCTAAGGAGCCCAGAAGGTTGATCCCACCTATCAGTCGGTGGTCATCAGAAGAGAAGAAGAAGTAGTCATGCTGTGAAGGAGTCTCCTTTCTGGTAGAGATAAAAGCAAACAGAAGATATTTCATCAGAACCAAAATGGATTATTAATCTTCTCCAGAACCTACAGAAGACGGTCAAAAAGTCAGACGAAGGAACCGAGCAGCATCAGGACTCCCTCAGCAGAGCAGAAACTGATGGATGAAAACTGAGCATCAACGCTGACCCAAATCAGGAGGAGGTTCTGTCCTCATGCTCTGCAGAGCGACTATCTGCTGCCCCACAGTGTTCAAACACGTGAACTGCAGCCCATCCTGACCAGGCAGGATGGGCTGCAGACATCTCCACAGCGACTACTTTAGTCATAAATGACCAAAAACAACTCATGATTTTAGTTATAACTATAATAACTAATTCAGATTTTAACAGTTTATTCATGAAGTTAATTTCCACAACAGAAGAGCAGTAAATGTACCATTAAAATAATTTTATATCTATTTTTCCAGTCATTAATTTGGAAACAACTTGTTTTATTTAAATCACTTTCTACATCCCATAAAAGAAAATATCTTCATCCTATTTTTCAAAACACCTCATCTTTCTCCTCACTGTAAAACATCAAAATAATATGCTTTTCTTATTAATATTTGATTAATTTTTTCAGTTTTTCCCCTCACTTTGTGTTTTTAGCTTCAACATTACTCTGCTCCTCCTCCTCTTCCACCTCCTCTTCCTCCTCGGAGCTGCTGTCCTGGAAACGTGGGTCTTGGTGCCAGGAGACTTTGGGAGCCTGGATCTTCTCAGCTTTGTACTCGGCTGTTGGGAAGATTAATGGGATTAATAGAAATCTGTTCCATGAGTCGGCCTGATGAACGGATCTGATGAGACTTACCCGTCTCTCTGCTTCCAGCCTCGGATTCGTCTCCAAAGAAGGAAAATCTGAATCCAGAGAATTCCTCCGACTTGGAGCTGGGATCAGCTGATAGTAAGGAGGGCAGCAGTTGCTCTTCCTCTCCTCCTCCCTCTTTTTCCTCCACCTGATCCCAGTTTCCCTCCTCTCCCTCAGCAGAGCCGTCGTCCGTCTGTCCGAACACGGCCTTCAGGTCTCCGGACACTCGGAAGTAAATCTCCTTGGAAACTTCTGGAAGCTTCTGAGCCTCTTCTCTCCTCTTCCTGCGGGCCGCCTTACTGTCAACACAACAAACCATCCTTCATGATGGATCCTGCTGGGAAACCTCTGGATCTCTCCTGCTTCAGCAGAGCCAAACCAGGAAGTGGAATGAAACCCCTGCATAAATGTGTGGCGGTTTCTGTACCTCTCCTTGTTTTCTGTTACTTTGGTCTCAAACGCAGCGTGTTCCTCTTTGCTGGGATCGTAGTGCAGCGCAGACACGTCTCTGCAGAAACACAAACCGATTTCATCCTGTTCAAACTCTCCTTTCAGTCCAGTAGAAGCTGGAAGTCAGACTCTGAGACCAACCTGAACTTCTTGGCTTTGTTGGCCGCCTTGCTGCTGGTTTGTTGGCTGCTTCCGAGGACGTTCTGCAGGATGGACAGGTTCTTCTTCTTCTCCTCCTCCAGAGCCTCGTCGTCCTCCACTGGGCTCTGCTGAGCTTCTGGAGAATGTTACGGAAATATTTCAATATCTCAAGGTTATGTAAATTAACTGATTAAGTTATTACGTGACAATAGTGTCAGCTGAATGAAGCTGAAATATCAGCCATTCCCCTTTCTTGATCCTCTTGTTGTTAATTGTATAGATAATTTTTCATATATTATCCATTTTTTAATATCACTTAGTAGTTAAGTGCATGCGTAGAGTACAGGATTTATTGACAAAAAGTTTTGAAGGGAAAGCTGACATCTTGCAAAAGTGTGAAGTTGTCTGTGATTACTGTGTGTATTCGCACAATTATTGTCCACGATGTTTGAACTTTTAATATAAAGTTATTCTTCAAAAGACAGAAGTTGTGCCCCAATCGTCTGATTGATAATAAATTACTCAAACTTGATTAATAATGATATTAACAACAAAGGAGCTCTGACCAAAATGAAACCTCACGGAAATCCATCTTGTACATCTCCAACTAAAACGTCTGCATTCAACTCCACTGGTGATTGGGGCCAATGGTGTGTTAGACTTTTGGGCGGGTGTTTAGCTATGAGCCCAGGCAACCTAAAACAAACATGGCTGCACAGGAGGACCTATAGTGGGGAGAACAAGTATTTGATACACTGCTGATTTGTGAAGTTTCCCCACTTCCAAAGCATGTAGAGGTCTGTAATTTCTATCAAATCTGCGAGGGACAAAAAAAATGCAGAAAATCTCAGTGGAGGATTTTTCAATGATTAATTTCCATTTTATTGCATGACATAAGTATTTGATCTCCCATCAACCAGTAAGAATTTATTCTCCCACAGACCTGTTAGTTATTCTTTAAGAAGCCCTCCTGTTCTCCACTCATTACCTGGATTAACTGCACCTGTTTGAACTTGTTACCTGTATAAAACACACCTGTCCACATAATCAAACAAACTCCAACCTCTCCACAATGACCAAGACCAGAGAGCTGCACAAGACTGGGATGGGCTACTGGACAATAGGCATGCAGCTTGGTGAGAAGGCAACAGCTGTTGGTGCAATAATTAGAAAATGGAAGAAGTTCAAGATCTCTCCTCTTGGGGCATCAATGATCATGAGGACAGTGAGGGATGAGCCCAGAACTACACGACAGGACCTGAATAGAGCTTGAACCACAGTCTCAAAGTAACCCACTGCACCTTCATAAATTAAAATCCTACAGTGCACATAAGGTCCCCCTGCTCAGGCCAGCGCACGTCAAGGCCTAAGTTTATCAATGACCACCTGGATGATCCAGAGGAGGAATGGGAGAAGGTCATGTGGTCTGATGAGACAAAAGTGGAGCTTTTTGGTGTAAACTCCACTCGCCGTGTTTGGAGAAAGAAGAAGAATGAGAACAACCCCAATAACACCATCCCAACTGTAAAGCATGGAGGTGGAAGCATCATTCTTTGAGGATGCTTTGCTGCAAAGGGGATGGGACGACTGCGCCGTATGGATGGGACCATGTGTGGTGAGATGTTGGCCAACATCTCCTTCCCTCAGTAGGAGCATTGAACAAGGTTCATGGCTGGTTCTTCCAGCATGACAACGAGCAGGAACACACAACCAGGGCAACCAAGGAGTGGCTCTGTAGGAAGCATCTCGTGGTCCTGGAGAGGCCTAACCAGTCTCCAGACCTGATCCGATAGAAAATCTTTGGAGAGAGCTAAAAGTCTGTGTTCCCCAGCGACAGCTCAGAAACCTGAACGCTCTGGAGAACATCTGTATGGTGGAGTGGGCCAAAATCCCTGCTGCAGTGTCATTAATAAAATATCATCCACTGTGACTTTCTGCATTTTTGTTTTAGATTCTGTCTTTAATAGTTAAAGAATACCCATCCATCCATCCATCCATCCATCCATCTTCCTCCGCTTATCCGGGGTCGGGTCGCGGGGGCAGTAGCCTAAGCAAGGAGACCCAGACTTGCCTCTCCCCGGCCACTTGGGCCAGCTCCCCGGGAGGAATCCCGAGGCGTTCCCAGGCCAGCTGGGAGACATAATCTCTCCAACGGGTCCTGGGTCTTCCCCTGGGTCTCCTCCCGGTGGGACATGCCCGGAACACCTCACCAGGGAGGCGTCCAGGAGGCATCCTGACTAGATGCCCGAGCCACCTCAACTGGCTCCTCTCGATGTGGAGGAGCAGCGGCTCTACTCTGAGCTCCCTCCGGATGACCGAGCTTCTCACCCTATCTCTAAGGGAGAGCCCAGCCACCCTACGGAGGAAACTCATTTCAGCCGCCTGTATCCGTGATCTCGTTCTTTCGGTCACCACCCAGCGTTCGTGACCATAGATGAGGGTAGGAACGTAGATCGACCGGTAAATCGAGAGCTTCGCCTTTCGACTCAGCTCTCTCTTCACCACGACAGACCGGTACAGCGCCCGCATGACTGCAGACGCCCTACCAATCCGTCCATCGATCTCCCGCTCCATTTTTCCCTCATTCGTGAACAAGACCCCCAGATACCTAAACTCCTCCACTTGAGGAAGGACCTCATCCCCAACCCGAAGAGAGCACCCTACCCTTTTCCGACTCAAGACCATGGTCTCGGATTTGGAGGTGCTGATCCTCATCCCAGCCGCTTCACACTCGGCTGCGAACCGCTCCAACGAGAGCTGTAGATCACGTTCAGACGAAGCCAACAAGACCACATCATCTGCGAAAAGCAGAGACCCGATCCTGAGGTCACCAAAACGGATCCCCTCAACACCTTGGCTGCACCTAGAAATCCTGTCCATAAACGTTATGAACAGGATCGGTGATAAAGGGCAACCTTGGCGGAGTCCAACTCTCACTGGAAACGAGTCCGACTTACTGCCGGCAATGCGAACCAGACTCTGACACCGGTCATATAGGGACCTAACAGCCCGTATCAGAGGGCCTGGTACCCCATACTCCCGGAGTACCCCCCACAGGACACCCCGAGGGACACGGTCGAACGCCTTCTCCAAGACTTAAAGAATACCTTTGATACTAATTACAGACCTCTATATTCTATATAAGTGAAAAAACAAAAGTCAGCATTGTATCAAATACTTGTTTTCCCCATTGTATGTTACAGACATGGCAATTGAATCTCCTTTTGGAGAACTAGAGCCGATTTCTTCGCTGAAAAATGAGCAATTAGGAATTTATGCGTTTCGTAATGGTAAAGATGTGTGATTTCTCCCGAATGGATTTAGCAAGAGTCTCATTTACCAAATGGCACCGCTCCTAAGAGTCGTTACTGTGATTGGCTAAAGACAACTCATGGTGATGCATCCTCCAATCAGCTCAAAATATTACACTAGATGGTCCTCCCTTCTTCAGACGCCTTCTGTGGGAGCAGTTCCGTATCAATGTGTGGTCTCGACACGGTGCGGGTCTACACAGAGATCCGGGTGTAACCAGGTTATCATCCTTGTCTATAAAAGGAAAACATGGATTTCCATGGCAAGAACAAACAGCAGAAATGTGGCATGTGTCATCTCAGAGAACTTCAGAAGTTAACAGTGACCTTCATGTGTTTTGTGATTTCTGAACTAGTGTTGTCAAAAGACGCAGTACTCCGTAACCAAGTTGGTATTAAAAAAATCCGTCACAGTACCAAGTTTTCTCAAGTACCGGTGGTAGCGAGGACTCGTTCAGACCCGGTTCCTTGATGCGCACGCATGCACTGAGCGTGTGCAGTTGCGCGTCCTCTTTATTAAAGCGGTGAGACATGGCAACCGGCAGTGAAGGCGATGTGATAAATCCACTTGTTCATTTAAAAAAAAAAAAAAAGGAGTTGTGTGGGGAAATATTTTGGATTTACGGCTGATGACGAAAGGAACATCATTGATAATCACATTCGCAAACAAATTTCATCAACGTTTTCTCTCAAAAGACAGAAACACATCTAACTTAATAAAACACCTCAAAGACAGACACCCTGATTTGATGGAAGAGTTCATCCACATAAGTTTCACACTAATTTCAAATTTAGACCTTCTGTTATGAATTATACAACATATTTTAAGTTGAATGTCAGAATCAGCCGGAGAGAAATAAACAGCCGTTTGTGTAATAAATTGTTAGCATCCGAAAAGCGGCTAATGCTGATATAACAAGTGTTGGTGTGTTCACACCGGCAAAAAAACCCGCCTAGAATGGCAAGAATACATGTTAAGTTAATGGTTGAGGCCGTTAGCGTCTCCACTGTGCTTCCTGTGCTTTAGCCGCGGCAATCTTTGAAACTTTTGCTGCTTTCAAAGCGGCCAAAGTTAAGCTAGCTGAACTTTCGGCTCGGTCCCGTGAGCGTCAAACCAATCAGAGCGTCTCACTGTAGTGACGTTGCCTGACTTCAACGTTGTCCAGCCAGCAAGAATCACCATTGTTTAAAACATCCAGAAGAGATGTAAGCTTCAGCCTTAAAATGTATAGGCTTCAAACTTGTAACTTTGCGATAGTTTTTTTGACCAAACTTTGGTTTGTTACTGAAATCGGTACAGCCAACAGTGGATTTTTCCTGGTATCGGTACCAAACGCTGAAATGTTGGTACCGTTACTGCTTACTGCATTACTGCTGACTGCACAGAAAGGTTCTTCAGGTCTTCATTAAGGAAGAAGTTCTCAGTAAATCTGCTGATGGAGCAGGAGGTGAGCGTCTGCTGTGTGTGGTCAGGCTGTTACAGCTACATCTCTGCAAACTGATCCACTAGCAGACGTCTTCTCTGCTCAGCTCTCAGCGAGGACGGTCGCTTTTTTCCCTCCCTCCTCCTCCTGTGTCTTATCCCACAGCTCTCTGTCTCCTGTGCCTCTATCTGGAGTATCTTTTGGCAATTTTCTCCGAAACCAAACTGAATAAGCGAAGATGGAAATGGTCAGCTGGTCTCTGAATGCTATTGATAAAATCTACTCAACTCTACGAAGCACCGGTAAGGGTCAACCGGGGTGTCAATCATGGTGATCGGGTTTCTGCTGATTGGAATGGGCAGTTACTGGAACTACCGAAAAATGGAGCAACAAAGATCTGAAACACGGTCGAGATTGGTCACTGTTCTGGAAGCGATTGGACGGCTGAAGGAACAGCTGGATGCGTTGATTCGTACTGATGGGACTCAGAACCAAATGCTGGGGGAGCTGGGACGCAGAACAGACGCTGTAAGAGGCGATCTGGCCGGCGCTCTGGGACTCATCCGCAATTTGTCATCGGACTTGGAGAAACTGTCGGTACGGATTGGGGCAACTTGAAATTAATTGGATTTGGAACATTAATTTGAACTACAATTTGGCTGAATTAGACTAAAAAAGAAACCACTGACAGACTGAAGGGACAGAGAGGAATATTTGATCTCTCCCTGCAATCCAAACAATTTTATATTTTGGCTCCCATGAAGACCTTCAACCTGGTCCTAATCAAATGTCCCTCAGAAGAATGTCAACAGAGTCTCCTCTCCCCCGTACACCTGTATCTACTGACGTACACACTGACATGGTTACACACACTCACATTCACACACACCGTCTTGCTGTCTCCTCATTTTCTCTCCTGCAACAGGAAGCTGGATAACAGCGCGCCTCGATGGCAGCGCGTTACCCTGTGGACTGGAGCTCATACCTGCCCATCCTTCCTGATGTGTCATTGTTAATGTCTGAATATGTGCTTAAATGTTTGTTGGTGTGGTTTTTTCTATTACCTGCGTTGTGAGTGCTGTACGGACCCACAACACAGGTGAGCGTTTTTTCCCCCTCACCGTGGAACCCTCCCCTACCCAGTTGTGTATTTCTCTATGTTTCATAAACTGTAGCGCCGCTCGGTGGCTGCATGCCCAACAGTGACCTGGATCTGTTTGTTGTTGTTGTTGTTTGTAATGATCTTGGACAGGTTGTACTGTATCTGTAAATTCCTTGTATGCATCATTCTTGTATGTTTCATACTTGGCCATTAAAGCTGATTCTGATTCTGATTCAGCAATGAATGCTCAGCCTGAACAGGAAAGAATCAGACTGGTTCTGATTGGACTGAACTAGTTCTTGTTCAGAGAAATGAGACTTCCCTCCTCACCTGTCTCCTCCTCATCTTCCTCCAGAAACCGGGAGTCCATCCGGAATCGCTCGTCTGTCCCAAAGCGAGACTGCAGCGCCATCAGCTGGAGGAGAAACAAACAGCTTGGTTGAACCAGAACTAGAACTTGAACTAGACCGACTGTTAATGACAACCAGACCTTCTGTCCAGCTGGACCTTCAAACTCCGGCCTGAGGTCAAATCTGTGGCCGTCCTGCTCTTCCTCACCTTCCTCATCTTCATCATCAAACAGCTGAGGAGCCGACGGCTTCAGACGCTCCTGAAAAAAAGCCAGAGGTGAACAGCTGCTGGAAACACTCAGAGGATCAGAGCTGAGCAGATGCTATCAGGTCATCCCTCACTGCTTTCTGAGGGGCCTTCTGATTGGCTGCTGCCGCTCCATCAGCCGGGGCCTCGTCTTCTGATTGGCTGTCCTGGAACAGAGGCTTCTTAGACTCCCTGACCTCTGGAACGACCTCCCGCTTTTCTTCCTCATCATCTGAACCGAAGACGATGTGTTTTCCTGAGGTTGGAGGCGGAGCATCCTGATGGAAACCAGGAAGCAGATCAGTCAGCCAATAAAAACAGGTTCATGTATCAGAAGGTCTTCAACCGTCCAGACATGGAGAAGGAGACAATCGTCTCCCTTTAACCTTTAGATCTTTAAAACCAAAGAACCGTTAAGGTCTGGAATCAGAGGAGGTCGTTCTGAAGAACAACGTTCCTCTTTCATCCATGACGATCAGAACGGATCAGAACCCAGAACCGGAGCTAGCTCCCAGGAACACCCACCAGGTTGGCCAGAGCTCCCTGGATGAGCTTCTTCTGCTCCTCAGCCTCCTTCTGTCTCTGCTGGAGAGCAGCCAGCCTCCTCATGTTGGCCTTCCTCTGCAGCTCCTCTTCCTCCTCAGCTGATAACACCCTGGGAGGAGGCTGCTCTTCCTCTTCCTCCTCTTCTTCACTGGAGGAAGACTGGCTGCATGGAGCAGGAGCTGGATGAGGAGTTGCTCCAGCCTCCTGTTCATCTGCTGCAGACATCATCTCCTCCTCCTCCTCCTCTTCACTCCCTGAGGAAGAGTCGGTCTGTGGATCTATGAGAACTTCTGATGTTTCTCCATGTTTCTGTCTCTGCTTCTGCTCATGTTGCCTCTCCCTCCTCAGACACTCATCCGTTTGTGCAGTTCCTTCTGAGACCTGCAGAGGCGCTGGTGTTCCACCTTCTGCTTTCGTCCTCTTCTCCTTCTTCTGGTCGTGTTCTTCATCGTCGCTGCTGCTGTCCTCTCCCAGGAGGGAGGCGAGGATCTCATCGGGGGTAACTGGTTCCTTGGCTGCAGGTCGCTTTGGGGGGCCGGACTCCAGTTTCAGTCCGGACCAGAGGATGCTGGGAACTCTAGTCTCGGCCAGCTTCTGTAAATCAGCCAAGGAGATCCTCAGGTGGCTGGCGTTTGGAGAAAACAAGGCTGGAAAATCGAAATCTGAAGACGAGTCAGACGAGTTTCCCTCCTCTTCGTCGTCCTCATCACTGTGTGAATCTGATGAGCGTTCCTGCAGAGAGGATGAAGGTTCACTGGAGGAAACATCTCCAGGTGAAGTCTTCCTCTTCGTCGGTCTCTTCTTCTCTGTGCTTTTGGCTGAAAACTGTTTGGCTGTCCGCGATGAAGGTTTTTCCTGCGGGGGAGCAGGTGGATTTCTTCTGGATTCAAACAGTTCATCTGTGCCAGCGGAGTCATAGTCTTCCTCATCTCCTGAAATCAGGAAGAAAACAGGTCATATTGAAGGCTGGGTGATATGGCCAACATTTTATATCCGGAAAATAGCCCATTTTATATCCCGATAACAATATACTTCATGATATAACAGTTTTATTTTTGAGGCACAGTGTGTAATTTTCGGCCAGTAGGGGGCAGTGCATACTTAAATTATCACAAGCATGCGGTATCTGTGTCTTGGAGTAAGAAACTCAACCACGGAGGTCCAACTAGTGCTGTTTTCCCTGAGAATGATCTATTTGCTGCAACATGACGAGCACATCAGTCTCTCTTTCATCGCTTGGAACTAGCAAAGAGGTAAAAATGTATTTATGGAGAAACTTTTTAGCATTTTGAGGGGAAATCAATGTTTCAATAGCGGGCGTGTTCCGTGCGTTTTGTCCGTCCGGGTTCTTGTAGAAGTAAAGACGTCATCTAATATGGCTTTCCCCTGAAAATAGGACCCGCGCCTATGGTAAATGGACAGAATTTATATAGCGCTTTTCTAGTAATGTTGACGACTCAAAGCGGTTTACACTAGGGACACATTCACCCATTCGCACTCACAAACGCACACACATTCATACACCGATACAATGTAGGTAGGCAATTTGGGGTTAAGTGCCTTGCCCAGGGGCACAAAGACATGTGACTGGAGGAAGCCGCAATTGAACCTACGACCCCCCGATTGCCAAACAACTACTCAACCTACTGAGCCCTATTTTAAAACAGATTATTAGTTATATTTTACAACATCGCCAATATTTTGCAACTAATGTGCTTTACGCATTTATCACATATTTTAATGGCTTTTTTCAAAGATGTACTGCAAAAACTACACACTGTCACTTTAATTTAATTTATGAATAGTTTATATAAAACTGGAATGTGGAAACTCAGTTTAAAATGATAGATGCCAGTAGCACCACCCTGACTTCTCCTGCAGCATCATGTACTGATCTTCCATCAGCAGAAGCTATGGATATTAGTTAACTATTAGGAGAGCTTACAGCTCGGCTCTACACTTTGACATTAAAATTAGAGAACTTCATTGAAATTGATCCAAATTTTTTCTGTGATACCTGCTGTCAGTATTTTCTTACATTTTCAGCATGTTTTGGTTGTAGCATATTTTTTTTCTCCATGTTTGTTTATGTATTGCAGCGTGCACGGACATGCTGTAAGGTGTATCTTGGTATAAAATACTGCCGTAAAACGGTGGCTTAAACATCCAGACGATATATTCCGTCATATCGCCCCCCCCACATTGAAGGTTATTTACCAATATGTTGCTAAAAAGAACTTCCACAAAACCTATATGTATTTTTGCATTTCAGGCAGAATCATTTTCATGGAAGATTTCCTCTTACACTGAGGATGTCTGCTCAGGAAAGTCTGGATTGCAGAAACGGAGCAAGATTCTCTTCTGCAACTTAAAAATCCCAGTTTAAAAAATTTCTGTTACCTTTCGATCTTGATTTCACCAAATAGTCCAGTCCCACCACCTCCAGGTTGTCGTCGTCCGCCTCCTGCTGCAGTGCATCATGGGAGCTCTGCTGGGCGGCAACCAGCCTGCGGATTTCCTCGTCTGAGTCAACGTCGCTGTCACAGAACCACCTCTCCGTCCTCTGAGATGCTCTGTGATTGGTTGGCAGATCAGAGCCGTTGAGGAGCTGATGGACTTCAGTGTTTCTGTCAGAGTTCTGGGTCTGCTTGATGCTAAAAGAAGAAGAAAAAAAATCAATAAATGGATTACAAATCTGTTCTACACAACAACAACAAAAAAACATTCCAATTAAGCTTGATACTGAGTTTTCTAAATAAAAAGGGATTGATCTGTCTGTGTTTGTGAATTATAAATGGTAACTCTGGACATCTTATTCTTAAACTTGCTGTGGGAAAATGTAAGTTAATTAGTATTTGACCAATTATTCCTTGTCTTAGTATAAATTACACGCAGCACACAAATGTAAGCTCATTGGTTTAAATGCTTCTTTTATATATATATATATTTTCAAACAAGCTTCATGGAATTACTTTTATTTTCCATTTAAAAATAACACTCAGTTTTGTTTCAAATTATACATGCATTCTACTGACACATCAAATGATCACATTGTTCATTCATTATCTCAGGGGCTCTGCGGAGATGAATTTAAAATGCACATTTATGCATCAATCATTATTGACAAACGTTTATACAGACACATCACACAAGGCACACAGAAAGTCAGTCAGAGTCTCCAGTCCATCATTATTTATACCTTTCAGATCCCTAAAGAGTATGCTATCCATCACAAATTCAAATCAACCAATCTTACTGAAGCTTTAGAGATTCGTGAATTTTTTAGAATTTAATGTATTTTTCTCTCTTGTGCTGCCACAGGTTTTAAGAGGTAAAAGTGTTCCTAAAGGTTTAAAAACATATTTAAAACATTGTCAGCTTGGAATTATGAATGATTGCCCTTTCTCTGCCTCATCTTTCTTTAGGAACAAAGAGTGCAATCAGCGTCTGGTTTTAAATAACCACTAATAATTATGATCAATATTTCCATCCATCCATTTTCTGAACTTCTTAATCCTCAAGGGGTCAAAGGGGGGGCTGGTGCCTATCTCCAGCTGTCAAAGGGCGAGAGGCGGGATACACCCTGGACAGGTCACCAGTCCATCACAGTGATCAATATTTCAATATTGATATAATTATTGATTAAGTCTGCTTTAAGGCTTGGAGTAATAACTCCAGGAATGTCAAACTTTATTACCTAAATGTATGCAGAGCAAATTTTGTCAATCAACTGCCTCACATGGGGCTCCAATATGTTGGGGAAGACAGAGTTCAATCACTGTCTTCTTTTCAATAATCGCCAATAATTATCAACATCTCAATATTAACATAACTGATTAAGTTTAAGTTTAGGTAAGTTATTAATTAGATAATCGGGACACCAGCCTCCTCATCCCCTAGAAGAGGCAACTCATAACTACACTCAAGGTGGGTCAAGCAAGAGACCCACATAAAACGGATCTTTGGACCAAGATGGAGTACAGTATATGGGGTGGTTTCTCATACGTCGCTATCGCTTTAGCTCTGCGTGGTTCAGTGGGGCAATAAAACTAGCTGTGCCTGTCTGAGGTCAGTTAAAGCTCATAGCATTTTAGCCCCAGCGGACAATGAATGTGATCTGAAGAACAAAGAATCATAATACTAGCCGTGGCTAGCACAGCTTCCGCCCGAGTGTGAAACCTGAACTGAACATAACGCCATTCAGTATGACACAACCAAATGTGGAGGAGAGAAAGAGAGAAAGTGGAAGAGAAAGGAGGACAGAGATAATCAGGTGAAAGAAAACAAACCGGTCTCAACGCAGTGAACAAAGTTACAGCGCTTTACACAAGACACTGTAAACCATAAAATGAACAGGTCTAACCTATGGACCTATTTTCCCTCATTTATCAATCTGCCCAGACAAGGGAAAACTTGTGTACAAAAGAAAAAGATTAGCAGACTATTCAGCTGGGAGCCACAAACGCAGCGAGGTTCTCGAAGTCGTAAAGAGGAAAACTGATTCCTCCTCACAGAATTTGTTTGTAGCAGTTTGTAGGAAGCACTTTGAAGGTTCCTAAAAGTTTTTACCTGCCCAGCAGGTAAGAGCAGAGGGGGAATTTTCTCTTACATGCAGCACACTGCTGAGAATAACTCTGAGCTAGCCACCAGCAACCCTATATTGGCTCAGTTCAGAGGTCATCTGGCATGTCACCAATAGCCATGGACCAATGAGAGAGCTTTTGGGGTCCAAGATAGACATGCTGGGAAATACAGTCGACTCAGTTCATTCTGGGGAAAATGGCTTCTTCCAACAGGACAGGAGGACGGTCTGAAATATAAATCTCCAACTCAACATTTAGTCTTATTTAAAATCAGGAAAAAACAAGATTTTAACCATAAGAACAAGAGACGTGCCCCCACCTGCTAGAAGAAGAGACATTATTACTGTAAATAATATATCCTCTGCTGCCAGAAGTTTCCTTTATCAACTGTCAAGAAAAATAGTTGATCAAACTCCCTCAGCGTTTCCCTTAAGTATACTTTATGTTCCTATGAGCAAAATCCTAAATATGTATCAGTTTAGCAAGCAAATCTTCATTGAATTACAAGTATTTAACGTTCATGTTAGCTGACGTTTCACTATGTATCTGAGGCTTGCTGAGAAACTCCCAGACTCTTGAGAAACTCAAATGAAAGACTAACGAATGAGAAGTAGGGTTAAAACGTACCATCACAAACACAGTCTTAAAAAATATGAATAACCCAAATAAGGACATGGGACTCCTAGACCAGAACAGACATGGAGGAAACTCATGTCGGCTGCTTCTACCCATGATGTCTTCCTTTGGTGATGGTGGCAGCTGTAGCCTGTAGCCTTGCTTCTGTCAGTGTGACCCAGAGTAGTTGTGTCTACCATGTAGTAGCTTACCAACGTCAGTGTGTGAAGGACTGAATGTACTGTAAAGCGCTTTGTGGGGCTCTGATTGAAAACATGCTTTACAAATGCAGGCCATTTACTCATTACATTTACCTAGAAATTCTGTGCATAAAAGTTATGAACAGAACCGGTGAAAACAGGAAAACTTGGTGGAGTCCGGCTCTCACCAGAAACGAGTACGACTTACTGCCAGCAATGATGACCAAGGTCCGACAACGGTCATATAGGGTCCTAATGGCCTATTTAAAAGGGCTTGGATACACCTTACTCTGAAAGTACCCCTCCACAGAACTTTTAGGGACATGGTTGGAACACCTTCTCCAAATCCATAAAACACAAGACTGGTTGGATGAACTCCCATGGACCCCCCCAGAACCCTGATAACGATGCAAAGCTGGTCCAGTGTTCCAAAGTCAACATGTACTCGTTTCTACTGTTTTGGTGGTTAACAATCATCAATCTGAACTGGTACACGTCAATAACAAGGCATCACTGAAAACGTATAAAATCAAAAATGTATTTATTCAAACAGGTAAGAAAATAACAAAAAGTTACCTGCGTCTGCTGAAAGCATGAAGGGTGTCGACTGTTTCTGTCCGACTCTTCTTGGGTTTGATTGGCTCAAATGGGGGGAACTCACCCCTCCTCTTCTTACTGATGTCATCGTCCCCTCCCTCGACCTCCCAGGTGAGCTGGGTGACCGACGGGGTCTCGTCTAGATCGCTCCGCTCCAGCTTTCGGATGTTGTGACAGTACTTTGAAGGGTCATACTTCACCGTTCGAGCTTTGCGGCCTTTCTGGCACCTGAGCTGCAGCACAGGAAGGACTCGACCAAATTTACTGACCACCCAGTCCTGAAACCAGAGAACAGAGTCAAGACCTCCACCTACACATATAAACCTGCATTTTATAGACACCGACAGATTAAAACCAGCTAACATGTTCATATAGGGCCCCGTATGATGGAGTTCTGAGCAGATCTTAAAATAGGAGAAATAAACCTCAGACTGAAACATCTGATTTCGTCAAATTTTTTAAAAGAAAACCATGAGGAAAAATAAGTCAGAATAAATCAGCATCACATAGAACCACTTTTAGCAACCAAAACTGGGTTATTGTTGCTATCGTTGAGGTCGGATGATTTGTTCGACTACAGCCATGAGGACAGTTTATTATACATGTTATTATTACATTATTATTACTGGAGCACAGAACAAGAAAATCTGTTAATCTCTGAGTTTTATAGCAGCTCAGAGGTTGAATCCTGAACTTTGGAATGAAACACACCTCAGTTACAGGGGAGGTAGCAGGTTTAACAAGTTTAAGCTCCGCCCACCACCTGTCAAACCTGAACAAAACCAGGAATAAGTTTGTGGTTGTTGGTTGAGTCTCCCAGATGATCAGATTCACCTTCAGACCAAACTAGCAGCTTCCTCTGACTGAGTCCAGCTGCAGGAGAGAAAAGTGGAAACCTCCAACACTGCTGCTTCAAGCTGCTCACACTCCACACACTGAAGGTGAGTTGGACCAAGAACACCACTCAGAGTCACTTTGAGGGAAGTTAGTAGAGGAGGGAGGGGAGCCATGATTGACTGGACCTTCTGTGTTTTCAGCTTCACTCAGAGACTAAATGGCTTCCAGATTAAAGGAGGATCTCTGCTGTCCCGTCTGTCAGGACGTCTTTAGGGATCCGGTTCTTCTATCATGTAGCCACAGCTTCTGTAAGGAGTGTCTGAAGGACTGGTGGAGAGAGAAACCAGTAAGAGAGTGTCCAGTTTGTAGGGAAATGTCCTTCACCAAAGATCCACCCTGTAATCTGGTTCTGAAGAACCTGTGTGAGACGTTCTTACTGCAGAGAGACCAGAGAGCTTCAGAGGATCTCTGCAGTCTGCACTCTGAGAAACTCAAACTTTTCTGTCTGGACCATCAAGAACCGATCTGCTCCATCTGTAGAGATTCAAAAAAACACACCAACCACAGATTCAGACCCATTGATGAAGCTGCTGAGGATCACAGAGAGAACCTGAAAACATCTCTGGATCATTTAAAGGAGAAGCTGGAGCTCAGGAAGAAAGTTCTAGAGGAGTTTGATCAGACAGCAGAACACATGAAGGTCCAGGCCCGACACACAGAGAGGCAGATTAAGGAGCAGTTTAAGAAGCTTCATCAGTTTCTAGCAGAGGAAGAGGAGGCCAGGCTGGCTGCACTGAGGGAGGAAGAGGAGAAGAAGAGTGGGATGATGAAGGAGAAGATGGAGGCTCTGAGCAGAGAGATAGCAGCTCTTTCAGACACAGTCAGAGCCACAGAGGAGGAGCTGAGAGCTGAAGACGTCTCATTCCTGCACAACTACAAGGCTGCAGTGGAAAGAGTCCAGCCCCCTGCTGGAGGATCCACAGCTGCCCTCAGGAGCTCTGATAGACCAGGCCAAACATCTGGGCAACCTGGCCTTCAACATCTGGAGCAACATGAAGAACATGGTGTCCTACACTCCTCTCATCCTCGACCCAAACACTGCTCACCCTAAACTCCATCTGTCTGAAGATCTGACCTGTGTGACTAAGGGAGAGAAACAGCAGCTTCCTGATAATCCAGAGAGGTTTGATAAAAAATGTTCTGTCCTGAGTTCTGAGGGCTTTAACTCAGGGAACCACAGCTGGGATGTTGATGTTGGAGACAGTGAAGGCTGGTTTCTTGGTGTGTTAGCAGAGTCTGTCCAGAGGAAGGGAGACATGGAGTCTGGATTTGTAGTGATGGGGTTTATAGAAGGTGAATACTTAGCAGAGTCTCCACCAGCTCCTCCCACATTTATCTCAGTCCAGAAGAATCTCCAGAGGATCAGAGTGAATCTGGACTGGGACAGAGGAAAGCTGTCGTTCTCTGATCTGGATACTAACACACACATACACACCTTCACACACACCTTCACTGACAAGATGTTTCCTTCTATCATCTCTAACAACACAAAGCTCCTCCCGATGAAGATCTCTGTGATCAAACAGCAGCTCTGATGTTCTCAGCATGAAGAACACAAAGTCCAAATAAAACCTTATTGATCAGATTGAAACTCAGAGTTTTTAACCAGGAAACTAGAGATGATCTGATCATCCGGTTGTTTTCAGATCAGCTTCATAATCTGTCCAGATGCTAAAAACTAAATGTGAACAGGGTTTTTCCTGGCTCAAACTGAGGCAGAGGTGGGACCATCCTGACCATTCGCCAACACATGCATGAATTCTCTGCATTCAACTGACTCACTTTTTATAAAGGCAACATGTTTTTTTGTTAAGCGTTCTAATAAGAATATGACAATAAGCATGTTAAAGCATTCTTTTATTAAAACAATATACATACAAAAATAAGGAGCCAACTTTAAACTGAAAGTGCATTAAGTTGTAGGGATTTATCCACACATCTGGCAGCCAGACAATAACTATTATTATTAACTTTAATTATTAACTGTTCATTGCCTATTATTATTCTGTTCAAGGTTTCATCACAATAAGCACTGAAGGTATGAACAGGTGTTAAAAACTCATCTTTATTCAATTAATAACAGTTGAAAGCCAAAGGTTTATGTATTTGTTTCTCAAACGGCAGACATTAAAAATCCACATATAGCAGAAGGATGGCAAATTTATATGTATCCGCCCCAGAAGAATATGTGCAACAATAAGGCACGTTACCTTTGCAACCTTTGCTGTTTTTGTCCGTTCTGTGAAGAGAAACCTCAACTTAAATTTACAGATCAGAGTCCTGCAATAGATCGGGTTCCTGCAGCTAATCTGCTGTTTCAGGTGGACCAATCAAATCTCTCTCTGGGAGCGCTGGAGGCTGAGATGGTGAGAATAATCTGCATTCAGCGCAAAGTTGGAGAGATTTTCAGACTCTATTCACACAATGGAAGGTGGGAGTCAACCAAAATATTATATTAATATTTTTCACCCATCCACAGTAAAAACAAAAACTTCCACCAGACCCACGATATTTACATTGTGTATTTCTTCATCTTGAAACGGTACCTGCAACATAGCAGAATGCTTTGGAGCAGAAAGGATTCTGTAAAAATCCTGAAAATATCATCTGCGCAGAAAAAAACATGACAGTGTATGCGGTAGTAGAGAGGAGTATTTACTGTTGAAATACAAATATTTGTTTATCTACTCTTCACTTTTAATAAAGATATTTTCTCTTCCTGTTTCCCAGTGAATTAGACAGGAGCAAAGCTCTCTATATTATCTCTATAATCTGTTTAGATCCATAAATATGATCGCATTTGTAATCTGGATTAATTTATTTAGGAAAAATTGTCTTTAGTTTCGTAAATGACACGGATCGCTCGCGGAAAAAGTAGGTCAGACAGCGAAACGATCACTTTACGGCGCTCATAAAAAGTGTCCTGCATTCTGACCCTCGCCAGTCCCTGCCTGCAATTTTCACATCTTCTCACAACCATGATTACATTTTAACTGCTTTTTACGATAATTTTTCTGCGCTGTTTCACCCGGATTCCTGACTCTCATCACGAGGTTGTTTTTTTTAAAGTAGTGGCGGATTTTCCCAGGTCATATCTGTATCGCTAAAATCCATTAACGTTTCTCTGAGACGGAGGATGTTTTAATAAATAAACATGACATGCTTGGATGCTAAAAAAAAACCCATTTACCTGGTTGAAGAGCCGGAGGAAAACAGAACAACGATAGCACCAACTACCTGCTGAGACAGCGCCCCCAAAACGTCGCAACGCTGCAACTGCAGTTAAAATAACTTCCATATAGCTGGCGGCAGAGCGATGTCAGGCTGGGGCGGCAAGCAGATTAGCTGGAGGCGGCCGCAACGCAAATTTGAACGCAGGAAAAACCCTGGTGAAATAAAGTGGATGATGTGGAGTTCGGTTTGGTTCTGACAGCAGATCCAGGTGTGCTAAACATGAACAGGTAACAGGTGAGTGGAGAGTTCTGCTGATGGAACCAAACTGAGATCCAAACATCCAGACCGATGAATGCTGGAGAAGAAACTCTGAGAGGTTTTCCCCTTTAGTTCAGGAACATCTCAGCAGATTTTACCGGAAGAAGCTGACACACCAACCTTGTGTCCCGGTACTTCAGATCCCGGCACCGCAGCTTTCATGGTGAAGTTTTCCACTCCAGCTTTGCTCAATGAGTCCAGAAGGTTCTGCTTCTGTTCTTCAGCAGCTGATCTATGAAGATGATGCTTTGCTGCCTCCTGATGCTCCTGAGCCAACCTGCAACAGTCATTTATCTATTAAACTTATGCTTGGAGTATGCAAGGCTTCTCTCTGGGTACCCCAGCTTTTCAGTGTGATGGACTGGAGGTCTAACTAGGGTGGACCCCACCTTTTACCCAATGACTGTTAGAAGCAGCAGCTGTAAGAAATCATTTCTAAAAGATTGAATTTAATTAAAAAAAAACTAAAAAGAAGCAGGGATTTATTGGCTGATGATAAAATATTGATTTAGTACCTATATTGTTTTTTTCAATTTTAGGTAAAAAGTTTGAGTTTCATTTTTTTTCCGACTGTCAATCAACTTACATGCCATGGTTTTGGGAGGGGCCTTGGTATGAGGATTCAAAAATTCTCTCTCTGAAATACTCCAGATCGGGTTTTTAATGGGTTATGTTTTCATCATGTAAAGCACTTCTGCATTCGTTGCTGAAATATTAGCTATACAATCCAAGTTGCATTAATTTTCTGTTGGACCATAAATATTATGTCTACAGACAACCTGCAGATTTTTTTAGGATAATGTTTGACAATTTTAACATCACAATTGTAAGAAAGTTTACGCATGATTTTGAGTGGGCTACAAATCCTAATAAAAACTCAGATCCACCAACCTAATTTTCTTTGTCGTGATACATTTTATTTTTAGATCGTTTTTATGAAATTAATTTTCATTCTACAGCCAGTGAAGTAATAAACCAAACCTGTGCAGGAAGCTCTCCTTGGCTGCTTCAATCTGCAGAGTTCCTCCTTTCCATTTGGATTTATTAAGAACTGTCAAACCTACAGAAGAACAACAATGATATAAAATAATCTGAACACTGGTCGCACACAAATCTCCGACAGTAGACAGAAAAACTGGGAGATGAAGAAAATTTCTCATCAACTGAATAGGATATTAATTTCAGCACTGATCCAAATATTATTCTGACTGAAAACTCAGCAGCCTTATTTGAAAGATGAACCTTACTTATCGGATAAAATCTAAAATCGGAATAAAATACATACAGTGGGGCAAAAAAGTATTTAGTCAGCCACCGATTGTGCAAGTTCTCCCACTTAAAATGATGACAGAGGTCAGTAATGTTCATCATAGGTACACTTCAACTGTGAGAGACAGAATGTGGAAAAAAATCCAGGAATTCACATTTTAGGATTTTTAAAGAATTTATGTGTAAATTATGGTGGAAAATAAGTATTTGGTCAATAACAAAAATTCAACTCAATACTTTGTAATATAACCTTTGTTGGCAATAACAGAGGTCAAACGATTACTATAGGTCTTTACCAGGTTTGCACACACAGTAGCTGGTATTTTGGCCCATTCCTCCATGCAGATCTTCTCGAGAGCAGTGATGTTTTGGGGCTGTCGCCGAGCAACACGGACTTTCAACTCCCTCCACAGATTTTCTATGGGGTTGAGGTCTGGAGACTGGCTAGGCCACTCCAGGACTTTCAAATGCTTCTTACGGAGCCACTCCTTCGTTGCCCGGGCGATGTGTTTGGGATCATTGTCATGTTGGAAGACCCAGCCACGTTTCATCTTCAAAGCTCTCACTGATGGAAGGAGGTTTTGGCTCAAAATCTCACGATACATGGCCCCATTCATTCTTTCCTTAACACGGATCAGTCGTCCTGTCCCCTTAGCAGAAAAACAGCCCCAAAGCATGATGTTTCCACCCCCATGCTTCACAGTAGGTATGGTGTTCTTGGGATGCAACTCAGTATTCTTCTTCCTCCAAACACGACGAGTTGAGTTTATACCAAAAAGTTCTACTTTGGTTTCATCTGACCACATGACATTCTCCCAATCCTCTGCTGTATCATCCATGTGCTCTCTGGCAAACTACAGACGGGCCTGGACATGCACTGGCTTAAGCAGGGGGACACGTCTGGCACTGCAGGATTTGATTCCCTGTCGTTGTAGTGTGTTACTGATGGTAACCTTTGTTACTTTGGTCCCACCTCTCTGCAGATCATTCACCAGGTCCCCCCGTGTGGTTCTGGGATTTTTGCTCACCGTTCTCATGATCCTTTTGTTTGTTTTCCATTTTCTGATAATTGTTCCCACAGTTGATTTTTGTTTGAGGCTGTGGACAGGTGTCTTTTATACAGATAACGAGTTCAAACAGGTGCCATTAATACAGGTAACGAGTGGAGGACAGAAGAGCTTCTTAAAGAAGAAGTTACAGGTCTATGAGAGCCAGAGATCTTCCTTGTTTGAAGTGACCAAATACTTATTTTCCACCATAATTTACAAATAAATTCTTTAAAAATCCTACAATGTGAATTCCTGGATTTTTTTTCCAAATTCTGTCTCTCACAGTTGAAGTATACCTATGATGAAAATTACTGACCTCTATCATTATTTTAAGTGGGAGAACTTGCACAATCGGTGGCTGACTAAATACTTTTTTGCCCCACTGTATAAGAGAAAGAAAATTTTCTGCTGCTGCAGCAAGATAATAATTTCAACTCAAGATGTTTCTCTACTTACATTTCTTCAGGTCTGCCTCAGAAATATTGATGTTGATGTAGGCGAAGGTTTTATAAGGAACACCTGCAGGAAAAAAGAAAAAAATACTTTTAAGGGAATGTTGTACTTTCCTTCTGCACCTCTCTAAATGCGTTTTGGAGATAAAAATATAACTTTATATGAAATTGGTCCATATTCAACCTTTAAATCTTAGGTTCCAACAGATTTTTTTTTCTTTTGACAGTGTTGGGGAAGTCTTAATGGAGGATTAACCACTACATTTCACAGCCCAGTTAATCTTCAAACCAGTTGATCTTTGCAACCCTAGAGATAAATTCATCTTTCAATCACATTCTCATTAATTAAATATGACAGCATCTCTAACACTAATATTGTTCTGTATACGGTTCTGTTCTGAAAAAACATGAACTTCTGTTTCAACAGACAGACAACGTGAAGAAGCATTCTCACCTTCCTCGTCCCTCCTTGTCCGCAGCTCTACGTCCAGAACATCCCCGAACTTTCCAAACCGGTCCTTCAGATCCTTCTGGGTGACCGCGTGGTTCAACCCGCCAACATAAAGCCGCCGCATCGCTCCGAACCAACAAAACCAGCGTCACTGCAGCATCAATATCAAGACATCAGATTCAGATTTATTGAACGGGTTACACATAACCAATATGTAATATAAATAACACAAAAATCTACTACTGATGCGTGAGGAACAGCATCAGAATGATCCAAGCAACCAACCTTGAAGGGAACACAGATGTTTTTGGAAATATGGCCCCTTCACATCTAGACAAGCATTTTTGTTTTTATAAGAAGGAATGCAGAATGTAGTTGTTTTTCCCCCTCAAAATATTGTTACATTTTTCCATTGCTTACTTCATCCACATACTTGTTCCAACTAATGTATTAATACTTTCTAACTGTTCTGGCTTTGTGTGCGTGCTGAATGTTAAAATCAATCCAAACCGACATCGAGGTGATGGTGGTGGTGTGGTCATGTTCCAGTTGATTCCAACAATGACCCACTGGGACTTCTGGACAGCCAACATAACCTACAGCTACAAAATATGAAATGACTCAACATAAACCTACAAAATCACCTCTTCGACTCGATGATGATGCTATCCAAAACCTCCATAGCCTCTCCTCTTTGTCTGCTGACCTTCAGTCACTGATTTGATTCTCAGAAGCTCAGACAACTTTAACATGACTGATGGACACTATCTCCTCACCCATTAATGAAACTGTTACTGAACTGGAGATTTCCTTTAATGGCTCCATCTTAGGTTCACAAAAACTCTGGTAAATAGTGCTTTGTTGTTTATGCACTAAAATCTATGGGTACATTTTGTATGTTTTTAATTATCCTACTAAGTTGCTCATTTTGTTTTATGTTTATTTTTATTATAATATTTCACTATCGTGTTAATCTGCATGCTTACATGCAAAATGCGTGCAGGAACACCTGCATTTCCCGCTGATGGACCACATATTATTTTTCTATATTCTATCTACAGTCCCATCACTGCTCAGCATGTTTGGTGAAGACTTTTATGATGACTTTGTCAGTGAGGACCTCCTCAGACTAAAAACTACCCAACAAACTGACAGGTGGTAGCTTAACCTGCCTCAGTGTTTCACTGATATCTCCTTTATGTTTTGCTTTTAATGAGCAAAGTTAGTTTTATTATCTTAGTACATTAAATCAATGAATAGTGGACCATAAAAACTAAGACTTGCATATTACATGCGACAGGAAGGGTAACATTTTTCATTAACTAACCAACTGAGGTGCAGAGGTCTATAACAGGAATCTGGCGATAACACAAATGAATATAAAACAGGAGAGTAAACTCGTGTTTTTACTGATTAGTTCGTCTTCACCCTCAGATTCAAACCCGCTAAATAAAACATCGTCCTGTACAACAAACACACATATTACAGCAAATATAGGTCCATTATAAACTCAGAAAGCTAACAACGATCATAGGAATACCCAATGTTTACCTCACATGTATCCAGCCGGTGCTTCTCTCTTCAGAATCCGACCAACACTTACTTCCGGTGAGTATATCTAACAAACGTTCCATGTTTATTATACTTATTATTGTCGTAAAAAAACGTAACATTTAAAATATAAAAATAAGTATTCTTATTTTTCCACAATAAGTTTACTGAATTACACTCCTCTTGACGAAAAACGATAGTTTTTCTGTGTTTATTTAGAAGTTTCCGGTATCCTCTCTACTGTGTAGATGAAGAGAAGGGGTCACTTTGTTCCAGCCTGATTACAGCTTGTTTTTACGGCATGTTAATGACACAAAACTTTCTTGAATGATTAACATACAGTTTTTATTTACGATTGTTGTATTTACGGGACCATCCGGTGGGTTAAATGGACTCTGCAGTAACGCCGTCCCCCCCCTGTCTTCTTACTGAGGTGGTATAGTCCAGAGCGCGGGATGCTGCAAACAGCTGCTGCCTACAGAAACCAGCTGGGACACTCAGATCAGGTATATATTAGCTCTAAATGAACTTTTTGTTGTTTGGAAATATATTTAAAGTGACTACATTTTCTGTATGAATTCAATGTTTAAGTTACATATTTGACATGTGCATTTTAAAATTAATATCTTAAGTGAGTTTTAGGTTTTAGCTAGTGATTTTTGTCAACAGGAAAGTGTTGAGGTTTGTCCAGCTAAGGATACATAGTGTATTGTAAATGATAATATGGTAACTATAAAAAACATTTATTGTTTACTATGAAATACCATCCATCCTTAAGGTGTTCCCGGACTATCAGGGACGTTTAGCACATTTTATTTTTATTTAAGTCTTTGTCTTTCTGTATGTTTGCACAAAGTTGCAGGGTAATTTCTTATTGTTGTAAATCTGCTCAACATTTGGCAATAAACCTTTTCTGATTCTGATTCTGGTATAATCTATCCAGAAAGTTCTGGTTCTTATTGGGGCTCAGAACATCAGCCCGCTGATTTCTTTCTGATCTGGAGGATCAACTTTTCTTTTCTCCCATCCCAGCTACCCTTCACAGGAAGCTCATTTTGGTTTCTCTTATCAGGGATCTCATTCTTTCACTGTATTTTTTTATTGACTCATTAACTTCAGAACATATTGCTCTCTTGCTGAATGACTCCGACTGACTGCCTTTCTATTCAGATTGTTAATGTTTCCCACTTCTCCTTCTGTGGTCTTAATGTTATAGCTGATTAGTTTACATTCCCTTCATTTCTCTGCATATTTAGTTATTCCTATAGAGAGAAGTGAGGAGAATGAGCGATGAAGAGGAGAAGCTTTTGGAGGCTCAGATGGAGCTTCTCCAGGCAGACATCAGAGCTCTGCAGCAGCAGCAGCAGGACCAGCGTAGAGACGTCACCTTCCAGTTCAGAGGACAGATGAAGGACGCTCTGTGAGTTCCACTCCTTTATATTTCCACTGGTCTCCGTGTTTGAGCTACAGTGATTCATTCTAGGATGTTTGCTCATCTCTGCAGAGCATACCTTTGTGGACGGACGCAGGAGGCGGAGGAGGCGGTGGTGTCCAGGCTGAAGGAGGAGGTGGAGGAGCTGGAGGCGGATCTGAAGCTGCAGACACAGATGGACGGCACCAGCCTGAACAGCTGCATCACAAAGACTCTGCAGAGCCGTAAGCATGAAAGTCTGCTGGACATTTTAACCAGTAGATAACTGGACATTTGGGTTAAATGTCCAGTTATCTACTGGAGCAATTCAACATGGTTAAAATCTTGTCTCTAAAAGAACCATAAAATTGGTTAAAAAAACCAGGTGCTTGTGGTGGGCCTCACTGAGGAGAAAACTTTATCAAGGGTCCCAGCTTCTACCAGGACAAAACTGTCCAGTGTTTCCTCTGGTGAAGGCAGACACTCAGATTTGTCTAAAACCATGTTTGTTTGAGAGGATAAAATATTACATCTGATGGTGTCTACCTTCCCTCTGAAGTGGTCTGCAAACTCCTCACAGAGAGTGTTTGAGGGGGTTTTCTGAAAAGTATTAGATGTATGATTAAGAATATTGTCAATGGTGGAAAACAGAGTTTTTGGATTATTTTTATGTTCTGAGATGATTCTGGAGAAGTATGCATTTCTGCATTGTTGTGTGATTTCAGATGTTCTATGTATATCTGATGAGTTATTGTGATTTTATTTTTCCTCCATTTCCTTTCTGCCACCTTGCAGCTCCTCTTTAATTGTTTAAAGGCTTCATTTCTCCCTGGGATTGTACATTTCTAATGTATGATTACAGCTTTATGCAGGCAACAAGCAGGTCGAGAGCAGATTTAAGCCTACTGTTAAAATCGTACACGATAAAATCACAGGGGGCAGGTAATAATGTAGATAACTGGACATTTAACACCGTGGATA
Source organism: Apricaphanius iberus (assembly GCA_028564705.1). Lineage (NCBI taxonomy): Eukaryota > Metazoa > Chordata > Actinopteri > Cyprinodontiformes > Aphaniidae > Apricaphanius > Apricaphanius iberus. The sequence continues at coordinate 659,181 of JAPXFQ010001859.1, forward strand.
ACTGGATCAGTGTGACTGTAGTCGAATATGTTTACAGTTCAGCTCAAACATCAAAATACCCTAAAAACATAAATATATTCATCCATCATTCCAGAAAGTTAAGCTTACATATTGTTTAGATCTGCTCCCATTTTTCATGAGATGGACTTAAAGATCTAAAATTCATTCCAGATACACAATATTACCATTTCTCTCAAACATTGTTCACATATCAGTCTAAATGTGTGATAGTGAGCACTTCTGCTTTGCTGAGATAATCCATCCCACCTCACAGGTGTGCCACATCAAGATGCTGATCTGACATCATGATTAGTGCACAGATGTACCTTATACTGCCCACAGTAAAAGGCCACCCTGGAATGTGCAGTTTTCTGCTTTATTGGGGGTCTGGGGACTCAGAACCAGTCAGTATCTGGTGGGACCACCATTTGCCTCATGCAGTGCAACACATCTTCTTCGCATAGAGTTTATCAGATTGTCAGTAATGTTGGTCCACTCCTCTTCAATGTCTGTGTGAAGTTGTTGGATATTAGTGGAAACTGGTACACACTGTCGTATACGCCGGTCCATCACATCCCAAACATGCTCAATGGGTGACATGTACGGTTAGTATGCTGGCCATGCAAGAACTGGGACATTTTCAGCTTCCAAGAATTGTGTACAGATCCTTGCAACATGGGGCCGTGCATTATCTTGCTGAAACATGAGGTGATGTTCATGGATGTATGGCACAACAAAGGGCCTCAGGATCTCATCACGGTATCTCTGTGCATTCAAAATGCCATTAATAAAATGCACCTGTGTTCTTGGTCCATAACAGATGCCTGCCCATAGCATAACCCCACCACCACCATGGGCCACTCGATCCACAACATTGATATCAGCAAAGGGCGCACCCAGACGACGCCACACACGCTGTCTGCCATCTGACCTGAACAATGTAAACCGAGATTCCTCCATGAAGAGAACACGTCTCCAACGTGCCAGACGCCATCGAATGTGAGCATTTGCCCACTCAAGTCTGTTACAGCGACGAGCTGGAGTCAGGTCAAGACCCCAGTGAGGACGACGAGCGTGCAGTTGAGCTTCTCTGAGAAGGTTTCTGACAGTTTGTGCAGAATTTGTTTGGTTATGCAAACCAATTGTTTCAGCAGCTGTCTGAGTGGCTGGTCTCAGACGATCTTGGAGGTGAACCTGCTGGATGTGGAGGTCCTGGGCTGCTGTGGTTACACGTGGTCTGCGGTTGTGAGGCTGGTTGGATGTACTGCCATATTCTCTGAAACGCCTTTGGAGACGGCTTATGGTGGAGAAATGAACATTCAATGCACGAGAAACAGATCTGGTTGACATTCCTGCTGTCAGCATGCCAATTGCACGCTCCCTCAATGCTTGTGGCATCTGTGGCATTTTGCTGTGAGACAAGACTGCACATTCCAGGGTTTGCCTTTTATTGTGCGCAGTATAAGGTACACCTGTGCACTAATCATGATGTCAGATCAGCATCTTGATGTGGCACACCTGTGAGGTGGGATGGATTATCTCAGCAAAGCAGAAGTGCTCACTATCACACATTTAGACTGATTTGTGAACAATGTTTGAGAGAAATGGTAATATGGTGTATTTGGAATGAATTTTAGATCTTTAAGTCCATCTCATGAAAAATGGGAGCAGAAACAAAGGAGTTGGTTTATATTTTTGTTGAGTGTGTATATATATATATATATAAGTGTGTGTGTGTGTGTGTGTGTGTTATATTCTGATAACCATGTTACTTATCTGCTCTCAGTTCTGCTCTTGGCCCCTTTTACTTTGATTCCTGCATCAGTGCAGAGCAGCATGGAGATCAGCCTGAGGTTCTGCTGATGTTCTGGAAGTCCATGTTGCTCTGACAGAACCTCCAGCTCATCTTCATCGTTAGTTCTGGTGTCTCTCATCTTCCTCTGGACTCCATAGGTTCTCAATGGGGTTCTGGTCAGACCCGTTAGCCGGCCAATCAGGCGCACGACCACCAGGGTCATTGGACCAGCTTCTGGTACCGGGAGAATATAAGCAGCAACTCAATGAAGCTCTTAAATGTCCTGGTAGATGGATGACTGTGGAGTACAGAAAGCCCAGTGGACCAGAACCAGGTGACATGGAACCAGATCATCTCTGGCTGTGGAAACTGGAAACCTCCAGCAGTGTGGGTTCTGGTCCTCTCCTCTCTTCCTCCAGACTCTGTTACATTGATTTATAAAGTTTACTCTCATCTGAGAAGATAATTTGTTTCCACTGACCTACAGTTTGGTTCTGGTTCTGCTTGGCCCGGGTGAGACGCTTGTAGCCCGTGTGTTGGATCAGTCTGTGGGTGGAGGATCTAGATGTTCCGACTCTTGTTCACCTTTTCCTACCACACGTTTTCCTTCCACTTAACTTTCTACAGCTATGCCTGGAAACAGCACTCTGTGAACAAGCAGCTTCTTTCGCATTGACCTTTTGTGTCCGTGGCTGACTTCTGGATGTCTGTCCGTTCTGACCCAGACTGAGACCATCTAGGATCAGGAAACCTTCGAGATTCTGACATTTGGATTTTTCATTCTCTGTGATCCAGAATCATCAAAACTATTTGAAGAAAAGTCATGAAGTGTTTCATTCTATGCGTTATAGATGCATATAATAGATGGGTTTCACTTTCTGGAACAAAGAACCGAATACATTGACCTTTTTCCCCATTATTGTAATTTTTGGAGCCTTACCTGTAAATGCTGTTTATATGATAGCCTCGTGTTAAATATTCCAGTGTTTCCTTTATTATTCGCCTCATAAAACAGCTTCTTTCATCAGATTTCCTTCAGGACAGAATCAGTTAGATGTCCCGTATTGTCCAACCTTCATCTGTTTTTTTTGTGTGTGTCTGTCAGGCAGCCGGGAACGGGTCCAGCAGTTCTGTTTGTCGGGTCACAGCTCTGAGCTGGTCTTCCAGGTAGAGTTCCAGCTCTCTGAGCTCCAGGTGAGTCATTTTGTTTCCCACAGCGTCTATTTAGATCCTCGTTACCTCAGCATCAGCTTTAGATGGATGGATGACGGCAGATATGTTAGAGGGAAATGTTAGAAAGCAGTTCAGGGTTTAGACAGTAGAGGGAGACGGAGAGCCATAATTGGTTTACTGATTTCAGCTGCTCTTCAGACCTCAGGAAAGATGCTCCTCACCTGGACTAATTGAGGGTTTAAACCACGAGTCCAACTTTTTCCGTCTGCTGCATCGTGTCATGAAAACAGACTATAAAATGATTTGATCCGCCGCCTCTGATTGGTTGATAAAGGGCATGGATATTGGAGAAATGTAGCAGAAAAGTTCCATAAAGTCAGATTTCTAAGAGGAAATACATCAGATAAAATCAACATGGAAGTCTTGATTTTCAGACCAAATGATTGTTGCTGAAACTCATGATAATAATTTTGCACTTTAGATGATTTATAGTTTAATTTATTTCAGTTAATTTATATAACACTAATTCACAAACATATAATCTATATATCCTGTCTGACCTGAGTGGACAGGACTTCCTCCATGATCCGATCCACGGTTAGGTTAAGACGATGGATGTAAATATCTGGAGGATCTGCTAATAATCAGAGAGTTCTTTAGAAGGCTTTGCTGATGTTATATTTGTGTAAATTAATATTTCATCATAACATCTGTTATGTGAATGTGAAGAGATGTTTTGTTGCCAACGTTCATGGTCTGTCTACTTTTTGCTAATTGAAATTTTGTTTTAGAAGCAAAAACAAAAATGAAAGGAGTTTTCTAAATTTAGATTTTTGAATTGAGAATAAAGTGCGGGAAAATGAGGTTCCTTTTTCATTTCTATGTTTAAAAAAAACGTTCGTAAACGTAAAATTACACATACCTTTGTGGATTTCTGTTCGTTCGAAAAACAATGAAACAAATTCACTTTTAATTTTACAAACCGGAAGAACTTTTTCCTTTGCCGTGATCGTTGACGATCATCCACATGTTATTCTTACAAGTGTGTTGGTTTGGACATGTCTGGAATGGCCCATCAATCCCCCGGTGTCGGTAGCGCCCCCTGCAGCCAGAGAGGTGGATCCGACATTCACGTCACTTCTGATCTATTTCTCAGTGAAATGACTGCAAGTAGTTATGTTAATGTTGTTAATGTTATTAAGCTTAAAGGAAATAAATAAATAAAAATAAGCATGGTCTTGTGTGTGTGTGTTTAAACAGCTTTGGGGTTGTCTTTTGTTTGAAATAGTTAGAATCAAAGTCTGAATAATGTTCGTTAAAACCTGACTGATATCGTCACCTTCACATCGCGTTCATTTTATTTTTTTAAATTCCCGAGTCGACAGCCTAACATTTGGTCAGCACAAAACTTTCTGTCATTTCTGACAGAAGATCCTCTAGATTCTCCATGTTCATATGACGGACACTTACATATAATTGTCGAAGACAGTCCTTTCTTTGCCTTCTCTGAATTAACTTTTTAAGTCCCGTATCAGCTGCAAGGAGCGCGTTTACCTTTCTCTACGTTGTTAAGCTGCAAAAACTTCCGCTTCAGACGGAATAAAGTTTTCTTTCTTGTTTTCATTTCTTGCATTTTTCTTTCCATGCGTGGGAAAAGATTAAAGACTAAAGTTACATTTTTTTCTATTGAAATATTTGTTTCCAAAACGAAATTTCAATACCAAAAAGAAAACTGACCGTTAACCTCGTCAGGTTTCAGATCCAGAAGCCTTCATACTATTTGTCTCCATCAGATATGAAGGAACATTCACAGCTGGATCGTGATTTATTCTGTAAATTCAGTCACATGATCAGTTTTTCATAAACATCCATGTTTTTATCCTGGTGGTTGGTGAGTTGGATGTAAGAAAACTTCCTTCAATCCCCCAGTGGTTGATAGGAGACCCAGACATGTATCCTCCTCTTAGAGACGCTCCTCAGTGCCTCCTGGAGGAACCCCACATGTTCCCAGGACAGTAAGGACATATAGTTCCTGCAGAGAGTTCTGGTCCTGGCCCAGTTCTCCTACCACTGGGTCTCAACCAGCGAACATCCAAAGAGAGGCGTTCAGCAGTAACTAAGGGTCTCACTGATGGATTCCGTCCTAACTGGACCAGCAGCAGGACGGCACTGAATGCGTCTGAAATAAGACACCTCGTCTTATTTCATATTTAATGAGCAGCATTTAAAGCAGGCAGTGGATGTTTCCTGTCTGGATGAACTCGGCTGGTTTGAGTCATAAAAATCGTTTCTCAGAAATCATTTTTCTGGTTTAGAAGATTTAAAGTATATTTCTCAGTCGTGCAGACTGGACCAAAGCTGGAGCTTCTAGCTTATTGGATTAAATGTTGGAGCGTTTATCTAATTGGCTGTGATTTCTGCAGGACGGATCGAGAACTGAGCGGAGAATCAGTGACCTGAACCTGGTTCTGGACTCCACGGACCTGCAGAGCCTCAGCAGCTTCCTGTCCAGGTACCAACCTGCAGAAATGAATGGGAGACTAATCTGAGAGGAAACGAGGAGTAACCAAGTTTTAAACAGGTCCCTACGACATCAGCCAGCAGCAAAACCACCAATTATTCATTATTTTGATTGTTTTTAGTTAAGAAATTGTTGCTGAGCAAAATTTAGCCTCAATATAATTTATATGAATCATTTTGCTGCTCAGGAGCAAGTAGGTGTTTGTTAACCCAGTGTCATGTTGAAAGACATCAGCAATGACCTTAGAGGAAAATATCTCAGCAGATTCAGAAACCCCAGAGCTCCATCTCAGACTCTACAGGCCTCAGTTAGCAGGTTAAAGGTCATGACCTTGAACCAGTATGGCTGCTTGGAAGGGTCGAAGAAAAAAACAAGATGGCAGCAGGACAGAGGTTAGACAGCTGGGACGATGTCTTCTGGAGAGAGGAGACCAGAGTGGAGATGTTGGACCAGGATGGGAGAAACCAAACCCAGCAGAAAGCACGGTAGTGGAGGAATGATGATGTGGGCCAGAACTCCATCTGTCCAACCTGGGTCATCAACATAACCACGATCCAAACAAAAGGATCTGATTTAGAAAAGACCTGCTAAAAGTGTCCATGTGGTCTAGTGGTCTAGTCAAAGTCCGGACCTCGTCCTGATAGAACTGCTGCTGTGGGATCAGCTCTCTACAGTGATTACAGAACCGGTGTGTTGATCTTCCACTGAGCGCTTAGAGATTTCTCTGCGTTCTTCATCCTTTTTAACCACAATCTGCTCCAAAGCGTCGGTTCTGCTCTGAATCGGAGGCCAAACCACATCTGGATCGTATGACCCAGTCTGCAGAACCTGGCAGACGGCACATGGAAAAATACTGCAGATAATGATTCAGATTCAGCTCGCTGCTGCTCCGCCTGTGTGTGTGTGAGAGCTGAACAGCTGGTTCTACAGTCCAGATCAGATGATCTCTGCTCAGTCAGGCTGGCTTCACATGCTGCATTTAGAGATCCGCTGGTCCTCTGAAGTCCAGCTGGTTTATCAGATGATCTGGTGTCCAGATTATTCATCCTGATGTTAATCCGTTTTTAAGGACTGGTGCTACTGTGCAGAAGGAGAAAAAGTCAAACGTTTGTGCTTCAAACTCTCCGTTCATTAACATAAAATTACTTTAAAACTATATTTGAACAAAATTCTCTCCCTTCAGGTGGAGAACGATGATGCAGATGTTTGACGAGTCAGAGCAGATGATGGCTGCTTTCTTTCTCCAATGTTTTTTATCTGGGATTATAATCCTGTCATAACACAACGCACCCTTTCATTAATGGATGGCTGCGGCTCGGCGGTGGGTCGACTTCAACCCGATAGATTTCACCCCGATTGATTCCATCTTGGTCCGTTCACTGAAACCTGCAGCTGTGACGGTTTCTGAGTTGGGATCTTCTCTCCTCACCTCAGCCAGACGTTGCTCCCGATGGTGATGCACACAGCTGAAACCAGAAGTTTACATATAGAATGGTTATTGTATCTGTCAACAATGAGGGAAATTATATTTCTTTTTTTTTATTTATTTAACCTTTATTTACTCAGGAAGATCCCATTATGGCTAAAATCCTCTTTTTCAAGAGAGACCTGATGATTTCACAGCTTTAGGAGTGTTTGATAGGTCATTTATACGTAATTAGAGGCCCATCTGTGGATGGATTTTAAGGACACACCTGGAACAAACTGTTTTCTGGTTCCATTCAATGGGAAAGTCAGCAGACAACCTCCCAGATATCAGGAAGAGACTCGTGGAGCTGCACCAGTCTGTTTCATCCTGGGGAACAATGTCTGGCTGCCTGAAGGGGGCGCCTTCATCTGTTCACACAATAATAGAGGTGCATGATGGGAATGTCCAAACATCACGGTGCTAGGAAGGATGTGTCCCAGAGATGAAAAGGTTCTGGTGATACTGAGTTATTATCCACAGTGAAATGTGTTCTGTACCCCATGAACTGAAATACCGCTCAGCAAGGAGGAAGCCATGAATCCACAAGACTCAGAAAAAGCCAGATTGTGCTCCATTTAGGAGGCATGTCCTGCTCACCCCATCCCTAATATGAAGTATGGTGGTGGCAGCATCATGCTTTGGGGCTGTTATGTCATGAACTAGATGGGATCAGGAGGAAACAACATTATGTGGAAATAATGCAGACCTCATCCAGGAAGTTAAAGCTCTGGTCCAGATGGACGATGACTCTCAGCATCCAGAGAGCTTCTAGAGACGCTGAATCCTTCCTCTGGTTTGTCCGTCTCAGAGGTCAGAGCTCCAAAGCCAATTCCAGCGGTTCTGCCAGGAGGAACGGACCAGAACTCCAGTGAACTGTGGGAAGCTTGAAGGAAACCCAGAACATTTGAACCAAGTCACCAGATTCAAAGGGAACGCTACAGACAGTGAGGAGTGTATGTAAACTTCTGGTCCTGAAACCACACATGTTTGGTCTGACAAAAGAGAAAAAATGTTGGTGTGCTTTTATTGGGTGTATGTAAACTTGTGGTTCCACTTTAAACGAGGCCTAATTAGTCAGCCGGTTGATGTTGAATTGATTTTAATCGTGCCTTTTATTTCAGAGCAACAGTCCTCCCTATTTAAAACAAAAATACGTTTTATTGTCTTTTTGTGACGATAAACTAAAGCCAGAGAAACTTCCTGTTCAGCGTTCCCAGCCTCTGTGCTTTAATCCGTTCCACGCTGTAGATTCCATCTCTCCACTCAGACCCAGTAGAACCACTGTGGTCGCCCTGCTATCGAACTGGGGATCTGTCTGTCTCCGTCTGCCTCTCTGATAGCGCCGCGTTATAAGTCGGGACGCTGCCATGTTTCCATCGGCTCCATGTGGAATAACAGTCATCTGGAAACTTCACCCGGCTGCCGTGTAGCCCTGGGCCCCCTCGGAAAACTCTGGAAATCCTTCCCCAGGCTCCGTCATACACTGGACCCGACCTAAAGCTGTCCGCCGTGTCGCACGCAGCTCGCTCGACCAGGAAACTCCTCTCATTCATCAGTTTTTGGACTGTTTTAATTCAGATCATCCAGAAATTAATCTGCTTCTTATTAGAGATAAAATACATAATGATTTTTGATCCCATTAATAATCATAAATAGTAGGATGTCTGTAAAAAAAAAAAAAAAAATCAAGATGCTGGGATGGCCTAGTCAAAGTCTAGACCTGAGATTCTAGAATTCTAAGTACACAAAGAAAACCGACATCAGTATCGACCTGGGTTATAATAGTGCGGTAATATTCAGGGATGCAACAAACCGATACCATACCGATGCTTGGATCAGAATATTTGCCGATACTGAGTACCAATACCGATACTTCTACCACACAAAAAAATGTAATGAATTGGAAGCTTTAATTTTCTTCTCTGGTTGTTAAAACAAATGATGGTGAATTAGATGGGCAAAAAAAATAATAAATAAATTTTACCACAAAACCAAATCTTCAAATAAAAAGTTTCTGTGAAATTATTGCAGTTTCCACATTTAAAGTATCAGATGATGGTATCGGTTAACTAACCCATACGAGAACGATAGAACAGTATCGGTGTTGGTGCATCCTTACTAATATTAGCGAATTATAATTTGTTTAATAAGTATTCCCAACCTTGGATGTTTTACCCTTTTATTGCTTTTATAAATCAATCAAATTGACCTTTTCTGACAAAAAAAAATAAAAAAATGAATGATAGTCTTGTTGTTGAAAAAGCTAAGTTAATTAATTTTAATTGATTTGTAAAAGCAATAAATAGGTAAAATATCCAAGGGGATGAATGCTTCTTTTAGGTAATGCATTTACAGGTTTGTGCAAAATGTTTGCAACTGAATATCATCATATTAATCTGTTTCTAACGAACTTTAATTTGGTTGAATTAGACTATAAAAGAAACCGCTGACAGACTGAAAGGGTAGAGTGGAACATTTTTTTTGTCTCTCCCTGCTATCCAAATAATTATTGTTTTAGCTTCATGTAGACCTTCAAATTGGTCCGTTATCAATACCTGATGTAAAAATGTAATCAGAGTGTCCTCCAACCCGCACACGTGCAAAAACTGACACACACTCACATGGATCAGACACACACACACACACACACACACACAATGTCTCGCTGTCTCCCAAGCTCTCCTGCCCCCCCTGGTGGCAGGTCTGGCTGCGCGCTTAGAGTTGAGCGCTGCATGCAGATTGTCGACCAGGGGCTCCTGAACCCGCCTAACCGTCCTTCATTTCATCATTGTGAACGTTGAAATATGTGCTTCTCTATGTTTTTGGTGTGGTTTTTTTTCTATTACCTGTGTTGTGAGTCCGTATACGGACCCAGAACACAGTTGAGCGTTTTTCTTTCCCCGTCACGGCTGCACCGCCCAACAGTGACCTGGATCTGTTTGTTGACTGTCTTTTTGTAATGATCTTGGACAGGTTGTACTGTAAAAATGAATTTCCCTCGTGGGACAATAAAGGGTTATTCAATTCAATTCAATTCTGGTGGAAATTATAGCCAGGGAATTATTAACTAATAATTTCCTGGTTGCTGTAGTAAAGTAATCCAAATCACATAATTTACTTGGGAACTATTGTGTTGTTTTTATTCCCCTGTCTCTGCTGTCCTTTGTTTGTAGAGGCAGACTGGGAGGTTTATATCTTCGACTTTCCCCCTTTTGCTTCCCCACGTCTCTTCATGTTCTCGCTTTTCTCCTCTTTATTTTCTGCCTCCGTGTCCCTAATATTGGGGGGAAAAGACCAGCAAAAATTCCTAATAAAGCATTTGTAAAAAAAACAAAGAGGGGATGGACACGACCTGCTGCCAACTTTCCACACCTGATTTATTTCTTGAGTGGAAGAGAAGCTAAAACTCAGAGATGTATTAAATATGAGATTAAAGGTTTATAACGGATCATGAAAGTTCACCGTAGTTGTTTTAGTCTTGTTGACGTTCTTGGCTCCAGTTTTCTAAATAAACTGAGAAGTGGGAGTTCCTGTATATTCCTGGGAATATCATCCCATAATTTTCTGCCAATTACAGTCCAATCTGGTGTTTTTTAATCAAACACTTTTAAAACTTGTCTAGAAAAAAACTGTTTGGGTTGGTTTTAAAGTGGTTTTGGAAGCAGACGAGCGGCTTGATATACAATACGCCATATGAGTTGATCATAGCATCAACTCTCTCTGAGGATAAGTTGATCCTAATTAATCACACCTTAGTTAAATAAACTATAATTATGTTCACAGTCTGCTTCTTCTGAGAGATTTCTGACTCTAAAGTAGCTCTTTTGTCTTGAACATTGACAATTTTTTGTTGTTGTCTTGAGTGAAAATGCTTGAGTCAGTATTTGTCTGTTTTTATTCATCCTTTCATTCAGTTTTGGACATAATCAGACATAAAGGAAGATTTCTGAATCCAGGTTTTAATAGGTCATGTTGCAGCTTTTCATTTACCTCCTGCTCTTAATAGTTTTTTTCTGCTGTCAGTTTGTGATTTCACGAGGCTTTGAGGCAAATAAAGTTTGGTTTGAGTAAAACGGTCTGTGGTTGCCATAGTTACGTGATGCTGTCTGATGACGATGTTTTATTATTTCAGGGTGGAGGAGACCCGGGACCTCCTGCTGTTCTTCAGGACGGTGAGGAGCTTCTCAGAAAGATGTAGCGATCGGACCAGAACCTTCAAGCACTTCCAGGTGAGTGACTGGATCAGAACCGGATCAGTCTGGTCTGGTTCTGTAGACGTTCGCTCATCTGTCTGGGATCCATCATTCAGACTCTGACAGATGTAAGAGTCCGCTGTAGTGAGAAACTCAGACGGTCCTGGCTCTAAGGACCGTTCTGGTTCATTTATTAGTGATACGTCTCCTGGTTCTGGTTCTGATGGTTTACCTTTTAGAATGTTTTAAATAGAGCTGGTTGATTAATCGATTCTTCTGTTTATTAAGATTTATTTTCTGGAAAATCAACTCTTCCCCCCCCAATCCACTAGTTTGATTTATGTCAGTAGGAGGTCCAAAGTGTGCTGACCCGAGTGTGTGGGCCCCTTCACCTTCTGAGTAATTGAGTCTAATTAAGGCTGTGCGATGTAATGGAAAAGTCTTTTAATTAAAGGATGAGAGAAGATTCCTTTGGATTTATGGAGGTTTCATTTCACACTCTTTGATCCAGCAAGGAGGTACAGGAGTCATACAGAAATATCCAAATACTGACCTGCCTTCACAGATTTATATAGATTCAGTTATCCGAACAACTATCAATATCATATCAGAAAACATTTCTTCAGAATGAGGACAGTAGACTTGCAGGCGTCTTTGGCTGGATAGAGAAGGCACAATCGTGTAAATGTCAGGACATCCAATGAACAGATGGTCGTTTCCATGGCTGCACAGGATGCAGGAATTTAGTATAAGTTCATTTGACCTGACTTAAATTCATATAGTCAGATTGGTTACAATATCATGAAGAAATAGCAAACAGCAACTATCAGTAGAAGAATGCACAGAATGGATCCTTCTTAATATTACATTTCCCACTACAGCAATTAATTGATTGTATCGTTTACTTAAATGTCCTGTTTATGAAGATTTAATTGTTGGAAAATTTCGTTTTTTTTTTGTTGTTGTTGTTTTTTATACCAATACACTACCACTGACTTTCATAGCTCAGATTAATGTCAATCTGCACCGGGACCCAACATCTTGTTTCACACGAGTATTTTACAGCTTGTTTTCAGTTGGATTTTGAATTCAGATCAGCTCTAGGATGGGATGAATGAAATAAAAGCAAAGTTTTGAAAATAATTTTCGTCACTGCCAATTTCTTTTTAGGACAATACAGTTAAAAAAATTGACTATAATCTGAGATGAATTTTTTTATATTGCCCAGCACTACTTTTATATGAAAGAAGAGATCTGCTTCCAGAACCAACTGGGCTTCTTTCAGCGTGTTTAACGGGTTTACTGCTGTGATCTGAGACTGTTTATTAGAAAAGAAGACCAGCAGCTTGTTTCGGTCCTGAGAGTTTCTGGGCTGCTGCTGAGGAGGAAAAGAGCCGTAGTTGTTAACTAGACTGAATGTCAGGCTGGGGCGTCGCTGGGAGCTCTGCAGTAAAATGTCAAATAACACATCAAGCGGTGGCAGCAGTCAGGAACACACTGGCCTGTTTACTGGGAGGACGGAGGGTCCGGCCCAGTTGGCGGGACTGGTGGGAGGATTAACACACATTTTCCACACTGGGCTGCGTGCTACAAACACTTTGCTTTTGCTTCATCGGCGTCTTTTCCCAGCGCTTCTGTGGAAAATGTCATTCCTGGTCGTGTAATGTTCTCCATACCATAATAACACCCAGACAGCAGCAGGCTAAAACCAGTTGGATAAATAAGCAGGATGAAGGAATCATCATTAAAGTGTTGAATGTTTTTCTTGCTGCTGAACCACAGCATAAATCCAGGAACCTCAGGCTTCATATTGATGCTTGCGCTCTGGTAAACAGACATATTTACCTCATATGATGATTAGAGCAGGTCGGATCCAGTTAATGGGTGTTTCCGGTTCTGGGTGCTCACATCGCCTCCTGCTGGTTCTGATCAGGAATACCTGGGCTGTTTCTCTGAGTATCGATCAATTAAAGCCGAGCATTGTTTCGTTCTCCAACGCATCTGTTCCATTAAAACTCATATCATCCAAGTATTTTCACAGAGTCGTTGTGGGCAGGAAGGATCTCCAGTAGCAGTCAGTCTGACAGTGAATCTGAAGAGGCCTCTGACTACAGACAGTGTTGCTCTATGACGGGCTCTTTATGCAGGCAGCAGAGACGACAATCCACAGTAGCATATTCTGGATGACACCATCAGTTGTTGGCTAGCTCTGCTAATCCACCTCTGCTGCTCCTGTTTACATTCATACATGGATCCTGGAGTTGGGGATTTCATCCTAAAAGTGGAAGTTCGGTTTTTTTTCAACCAGAACCTTATTTTTAGCAAATATCACCTTCATTTACCCCCCCAAGAAACATTTGCAGCCATTTGGAGTCCTTCAGGAGAAGTTTATATCCAGTCTGATCAGCATATATTCATATAAAGGGAGTTAATCAGGGCAGGAGATTTGCTGCCTGTAATAATGAATTATCTGCCCCAAAACTAGGGATGGCTACCGGTATTAGCTTAGCCTCAGGGCTGATTCTGACGGTCCACCCGGACCGATAAGCTTCAGCCTCGGTAAAATTAAGGTCGTATTCATCTTTTGTGGGAGACATAAACACAAACCAAACACTGTATTAGCAGGCCGCTCCTCTTTAACAAACACACGCCGTGGGAACTAATGGTGGGAGGGGCGACTGCTGTGCTCTTTCTACAAGCTCACCGAAACAATCCAAACTTGGCCTCATTTTACAAAAATAGAAGCCCACAATGCACGCTGTCACAAGTGCCATAAAAGCTTTGCTTGCAAAGGCCAGACCACGAGTAATTTGACCAAAGACTTTGGTAAAATACACTAAAACAAACAGAGTTTTTTGACCGCCTGAGTGCTGCAGCATTAGGATGCAGCGGTACAGAAAAGCAATGGGTGGACGTTATATTGTTCTCAATATTCTCAGGGCTTATTTTGCACTATACTACACTTTAGCATTCAAAATCTTTCATTTTGGTTCGTAATTGCAACTTATTTAAAATAAACATTGTATTTTTAGTTTTTTAATACCTAAAATTATTTGTTTATATTGTGTTTTCATCAAGTTATTAATTTCTTACTTTTTATTTTGTAGTTTTTTTTTCTTCCTGTGCTTTGCTGTTCCAATTATTAAAAAATAACTTAATTTTAAGGATTTATCCTACATAAAAGTAGCTCTTAGTGCGTTTGTGAATAGGTTTTAGACGATAACTCCTACGTAAGACCTTTTAGCGCGAGTTAGGGGTAACACCTAGAGGTAAGATAAGAATCTTTGTGAATACCGCCCCTGGTGAATATGACTGTTTCAGCACAATGTCTCCATAAGATTGACACTGTTTATCATGCGTCTCTGAGATTTATTACAAACTGTAAAAACCAGAGTGGGATGGCCTTCGGGGCCCTGGCATGTTTTTATTTATAAGGCCATTCTTGTTCTGTTGCCATCCTACATCTGTAGTTTAATCACATAGAGAAGTGTTGGTTCTTATTTTTGGCGATCAAATGATCATTTGCTGCTCTTTGTTCCATTTGCCCGTACAGAACTGGGAAAAAGGGCTTTGTTTACTCCGCTCCTTCTGCCTGGAACTTCTTGCAAAAAGACTTGAAATTATCAGAACTTATTTCCTTACATGCTTTTAAGTCCAGATTGAGAGAATCTGGAATGACCCGTTTTAATTGCAATCGTTTTTAATTATTTGTATCGTATAACTTTTATAAATGTAATTGACTGTGTTTTTTGCTGCCTCTGTGCCAGGACTCCCTTGAAAAAGAGGTTCTTAACATCAATGGGACTTTTCTGGTTAAAATAAAGGTTAAATAAAAAAAAAAAAAAGAAGGAGGCTGGAGTTAGATTTTCATCTGGGCTTCAGGTGTCTCACCTGGGCTGAGGAGAACCAGAACTGTTACTGGAGGTCCAGAATAGGGATGCACTGATCCACTTTTTCCGTTACCAATACGTTTGCCAATACCAATCCAAACAGTACTGAATTACATAAACGGTGTGCTGTGAGAAAAATGCTCTATGGAGACAATGTACCACTTTGATCAAACCAATACCAACATTTGGATCTGAGTACTTGCTGACACTGAGTACTAATTCCGATACTTTTGCCACACAGGTTTTATTTTCTTCTCTGGTTGCTAGAACAAATGATTATGAATTAGATAAAAAAGAACATTGACAGCAAATTTAAAAATTCAAATGAAAAATAAACATTTTCTGTGAAATTATTGCAGAATTTCCACATTTTAGGTATCAGATAACTTTGACTTAATTACAGTACATAGGAGCGGTGTTGTCCCCGATATCGGTATCGGTGCATTGTTAGACCAGAGGGAACTTTCCAGTCAGAGCTGATCTGGGGTTCAATGTTATCTGCTGGTTCTGGTCCACTGGGTTTTCTGGAGTCCACAGTTAGAGCTCTATGGAGATGCTGGTTTCATTCTCCAGCAGGACTTGGTACCAACCCACTGCTGAAGCTACCAGAAGCTGGTCCAATGACCATGATGGTGCCGGGCTTGTCTGGCCAGCTAATATGTCTGATTAAGGCAAGACAATTTTATTTATATAGCACACTTTCAAGGTGCTTTACATGATTCACTGATAATGATACTAAATACATGATTACAAAAACGTATAGGTTTCACAGATAGACACAATTAATCAACAAGAAAATATGATGTAAGGAACAAAATTATGCAATTAATACAGATTAAAAACAGATAAAACACAATCGGTTAAAAAGGTAATTAAAAATAAGAATAAAACTTAACTGCGAGAATCAAATCGTGGTCAGAAAGTGAAATTTAGGGTTCAAAGGCAGTTCTGAATTGTAGAGTTTTAATCTTGGATTTAAAGGAGCACAACGATTCAGCATTTTTGCAGTCTTCTGCAAGTTTGTTCCAGATTTGTGGAGCATAGAAGCTGAAAGCTGCTTCTCCCTGTTTAGTTCAGGAGAATCTATGAGGTCCAGAGGAATATGAGAGACGCCAGAACCAGAAGATGAAGATTCTATCAAAGCAACCTGGGCTTCCAAAATTTCAGCAGAACCACAGAGCCGTCTCCTCTACGCCATGCTTCACCGATGCAGGAATTTATGCAAGAGCAGCCCAGTCCAGAACGGACAGAAATTATCATAGTTTCCAGGAGGTTAATATATATATTTTTTCTTTAATTTCTTTGTAATATTTGAATTTTTGACACCCTATATTTTGTTTTTTCTCTCTGTTAGCCAGAACCATCAATATTAGAAGAAATAAAGGCTGGAAATAGGATGCAACGATAACACTTTGTTTAAACCCATATGATACTTGGATCAGAGTACTTGCCAATACAGAGTAACAATACTGATACTTTTACCACACATAAAAAAGGACTGGTTTTATTTTCCTCTCTGCTTGTTACAACAAATTATGGTGAATTAGACAAAAAAAATACATATATCAATAAAAATAACCACAAGACCAAAATTCCAAGTGAGAAATAAACTTTTTTTGTGAAATTATTGCAGTAGCAGTTCCTGGTATCGCTAAACTTTAACAAGTATGAGTACATTAGAACAGTAGTTATCGGTTCATCCCTAGTGGATATTTCACTCTGTGTGTTATAGATCTATAGAACATCTGGGTTTTACTCTCTGGAATCAGAACCACTTCCTCTCTGGTTGTTCGTTTGATATAAAACTCCAGACTCTTCATGTTTCAGACCTTATCAATCATTTAAATGCAAAAAAATTAAGGAAAAAATTAAAGTAATTAAAAACTGTTTATTAACATATCAAATACAGTCATGTTACATACTCCTCCCTCTGTACACCACCACTTATTCACATCAGTTATCATAACAAAGATTAATTTACCTGGGAAAGGAGGGAAACCAAGAGAGTAACTTTCACATTACTGAAGCTCATAGATACGCGTTCTGCAGCTCACCTGAAGGGGGCGATAAATTAGGAAACAAACTGAAGGTAAGGTACAGAACATCATCATCGTCATGTAGAAGGCCAGCCAGGTGAGTCAGATGTTTGCGTTTATCATTAATCCGGCCCTAAACCAGGTAGGATCACCATGACGACGACGTGATGCGGTTATATTGGTTCAGGTTGGAAAATCTTTAAAAGTACTTAAGAATGAATTTCCTTTTTAAATAAAATATATTTTATTTTGTGTGTTTTTTTTTTTTCCTGATCCACGCAGAAGGTTCTGTTGGTCCAGGATGATTAGATGTTGGTTAGAATCTAGAATCAGTAAAGAGAGTCTCTGTTGGTGAGGAGGGGAACCGGACCGGACCCGTCACCGCTGGTTAAAACGGACGACCCGAACCGTACCAGAACTGCTCTGCTGCTGCGGAATAGGCTTTAGAGTTCGTGTTGGTGGCACTGGTGCCCGGGCCGCGCGCTCAGCGGTACCGACCCACGGGAAGCACCTTCATACAGGTGAAGCTGTCGGGGTACTTGGACAGAACCACGGGGTTCCCGTCCATCCGGACCTCGGAGAGGCTCAGCCGTAGGTAGTAGGAGTTGTCGGACTTGCAGAAGGTGTCCGTGTTGATCTCGGTGATGTTGTTGTTCTGAAACAGAGCAGGAAGTCGTCATGTAAAACTAAAACCCGCCCAGCAGGAAAAGTATTCACGCCCCTTAAACGTTTTCCTCTGCTTTCTTTGGACCACAGACCAGATATGGACTCACCTTTTGCTCAGACACTAGCTCACCTAGAGGGTCATCAGGTTCAGATGACGGATGGAAGGGAATAAAGATCTGAATAGTGTGGCTGGCATGTGTGGATCCACGTTTCTTTGCAGGTAACTAAAGGCTTCCCGGTCCCTCCACAGATTCTTAGACTTTGACTAGGCCATTCCTACCGATGAATAAGCTTCGATCTAATCCATCCCATAATATCTCTGTGTGGTTTTCCTTCTGGACGGTGAAACTCCAACCCAGTTTCAGGTCTTCTAAAGGCCTTTTTTTCCCATGATTTACCTGGATTACCTGCTTCATCAACTCTGATCTGCTACCCTGTCCCACAGCATGATGCTGACACCACCATGCCTCACCGTAGGGGTCCGTGTCCAGAGATCCATGTGTTGTCTCTCCTACTTCTGCCTCTTTTTTTAATTTTTACATAAAAGTTGTTTTTACGCT
Organism: Apricaphanius iberus; assembly: GCA_028564705.1. Lineage (NCBI taxonomy): Eukaryota > Metazoa > Chordata > Actinopteri > Cyprinodontiformes > Aphaniidae > Apricaphanius > Apricaphanius iberus. Next base: position 677,483 of record JAPXFQ010001859.1, read on the forward strand.
TCTCCTGAGGACAGATCATTCCACCTGAGCTGTGGTTCCCTGCTGCTCCTCCAGAGCTTCTCTGATTAAAGCTGTCCTGTCAGTAAAGGTGGACCTCCTGGTAGATCTCCAGGTGGTCCGGATGATGGACTCATCAGAGTAAAACCAAACCCTGCCTGCTATAAACTGGACCAGAACCTCCTTCCTGTAGAACCTGTTGTAACTGGACCAGAACCTCCTTCCTGACCTCCATGATGCTGGCCTTTCCCTGAAGAACCTCTGAGTCCAGAACGAGAACCGCTATGGTCAGATTCTGATTAAATTACTAACTGGTGACTTTTGAAGTTAATTGGTTGAGTCAGTTTTATTTAGGGGTATCTGTTGAATACAGGTTCATGCCACACTATTCAGATTTGTTAATAAAATCCTAAATTATTCTGCTCAGTCGTGCATTCTAATTCAATTCAGTTTATTTATGTAGCGCCATTTCACAACAGATGTCATCTCAAGGCACTTTACAAGAAGAGTTATTATAATACAATGTTTAATTTAGAAATTAGAGAACCACAGAAGATTGCGTCGTGTAATTCTCAGCAATCCCTCATACTGAGAGAGCATGCAGCGACAGTGGGAAGGAAAAACTCCCTTTTAACAGGAAGAAACCTCCGGCAGAACCAGGCTCAGCACAAGCGGTTATCTGCCGAGACCGTCTGTGGCTTGGAGAATACACAACAGAGACACAGAAAGAGCAATAGAACTGATGCAGAAGTTTGTTGCAGGACGTGGAGAATTTTCCGTCACTGCAATGCCATCTTAGTCAGGGTCGTCAAGCAGGGCTAATCCGGAGCACCTACTATAATAGAAAACAGGTTAGTGCTTGAATTGACAGCACATCATGCAGTTGGGGAGAAGTAGGAGAGAAAGTAGGAACAGACCCTAATAATGTCCTCCAACAGCCTAGCCTAAAGCAGCATAGCTACTAACATTAACCTGTCTCCTAGCTACTAGGAGACCTGGCTACCAACACTCTGTCTGAGTCCTCCTGACCCGTGGACGGTGTAGGGCCGGTAACGGCCCCCGTCATGCCGGGGTCTTCTCGGAGTCGGGTTGTTTGAGAATGCAGCCCAAAGTGGGTGGTAAACTCCATCTAAGGCTAAATACCGGCACGAGACCGATAGTCGACAACTATCTTAAGGAAAAATAGACAGAACTGAGAGGACAGAGTTGAAGAGGGCGAGAAACGTTTAAGAGATAAACGGGTGGGGTCCGCACAGTCTGCCCGGGGGATTCAACCCGGCAGGTAATGGGCGGCCGCACTGTGCGGGAGGATCCCCTTGAGGGACCTCTCTCCGGCGCTGGCTGGCCCCTGTGGGGCGCATTTCTTCCGCGGCGGTAAGCCGCGACCGGCTCCGGATCTTTACCTGGCTTACATTAATCTATCTCTACCTAGCTACTCTACCTCTTCCTATCTCTTCCTAACTTTTGACACTCTGCCTGACTACTAACATTAACCTGTCTCTTCCTATCTACCTGTCTGACCTGACTCTAACTACCTATAAACATATCTCTAACTGTAAGCTTTGTCAAAGAGGAAAGTTTTTAGCCTAGTTTTAAAGATAGACAAATTGTCTGCTTCACGAACCAACCCTGGGAGCCGGTTCCATAGGAGGGGAGCCTGATAGCTGAAAGATCTGCCACCCATTCTACTTTTAGAAATCCTAGGAACTACCAGTAAACCTGCAGTCTGAGAGCGAAGGTCTCTGTTAGGAACATATGGAACAATCAGGTCTCTTATGTATGATGGAGCTAGATTATTAAGGGCTTTATATGTCAGAAGGAGGATCTTGAATTCTATTCTAGATTTTACTGGGAGCCAGTGAAGAGAAGCTAAAACAGGGGAAATGTGATCTCTTCTTTTAATATTCATCAGAATCCTAGCAGCAGCATTTTGGACTAACTGAAGACTTTTAATTGTATTCTTATTCTATCATCATTTTTGCCGTCGTGTTGCTCTGTTGGGTAATAAGGTCAACTGAAGTTGAAGCTATAAAGTGGAAGCGGTGTGAATACTTTTACTGTGTGGCAAAATGAAACCATGCTGACCTGTAGATGTAAGATGCGGACGCTCTCTGGGATGAATGGCACGGCCTCCAGCTGGTTGTCGGCCAGGTACAGGTTGGCCAGGTTGGAGAGTTTCTGTCATGGAGGACATTCAGCATCAGACACAATTCAGCTGGAGCTCGCTGGATGTCTCCCCCTCGTGTTGGGAGGTATTTACAGCAATGCAAACATCCCCAGACGAAGCTGGTTCTTACAGACGTACCTTGAAGGCGTTGGCCTTCACGCCTTTGGTTCTGAGCAGGTTGTCATTTGCGTTGAAGGAGGTGAGTTTTGCTGGGAGAGTGGGGAGCTTGACGAGCCGGTTCTCTGCCAGAGAGAGCACCTCCAGCATGGTGAGCTTGGAGAAGGCGTTGTCGTCGATCTCTGAGATCATGTTTCCTGTCAGGTCTATTCTCCTCAGGGTCACTGGTGGCAGAATACAGAGGCAGGGTCACCAGCTGCAGCGTTGCTTCTTTAAATGCTTTTACATTTTAAATAACAAATATTAGCTGGGAGATGTGGCTTAAAAGGGAAGGTCATTTTAATTGTATAGCACACTTTGAACACAAGGCAATTCAAGATGCTTTACATGATAGTCCTTCCATCCATCTTCATCTGCCTATCCGGGGTCGGGTCGCGGGGACAGTAGCTTAAGCAAAGAGACCCAGACTTCTCTCTCTCCGGCTACTTGGGCCACCTCCTCAGGAGGAATCCCGAGGCGTTCCCAGGCCAGCAGGGAGACATAGTCCCTCCAGCGAGTCCAGGGTCTTCCCCTGGGTCTCCTCCCGGTGGGACGTACCTGGAACACCTCACCAGGGAGGCGTCCAGGAGGGATCCTGACCAGATGCCTGAGCCACCTCAACTGGTTCCTCTTGATATGGAGGAGCAGCGGCTCTACTCTGAGCTCCCTCTGGATGACCGAGCTCCTCACCCTATCTCTAAGGGAGAACCCAGCCACCCTACGGAGGAAACTCATTTCAGCCGCCTGTATCCGTGATCTCGTTCTTTCTTCACCAACCAGAGTTCGTGACCATAGATGAGGGTAGGAGCGTAGATCGACTGGTAAATTGAGAGCTTTGCCTTTGGGCTCAGCTCTGTCTTCACCACGACTGACCGGTACAGCGCCCGCATAACTGCAGACGCCTTACCAATCCGCCCATCGATCTCCCGCTACCCCATACTACCCCATACTCCCAGAGTTCCCCCCACAGGACACCACGAGGGACACGGTCAAACGCCTTCTCCAAGTCCACAAAACACTTGGGCGAACTCCCACAAACCCTCCAGAACCCTGCTGAGGGTGTAGAGCGTAGTAAAGAAACCAAACATGTTAAAAGCGTTGAATAAAATCAACAAAAACATGAGTAAGACAAAAAAACTAGTTTAAAAGTATAAAAATTAGAAACACAAATTCAGCAAAAATCTCAAGAATTAATAAAATAAAACATTAGAGAGCAATTATAATGGTATAATCATGAGCAGTTTTAAACAGACGAGTTTTAAGTTTGGCTTTAAAGCAGCTCAGTGTTTCAGCAGCTTTGCAGTCATCAGGAAGTTTGTTCCAGAAAGGGAGAGCATAGAAACTGAAAGCTGCTTCTCCGTTTTTAGTTCTGATTCTAAGGATGATTAGTTTATCGTTCGGTATAAAGACAACAGGTCTTCAACATATTTAGGCGCTGAGCCATTTAATGATTTATAAACTAGTAGGACTATTTAGAAGTCTATTTTCTGAGCCACCGGAAGCCAGTGGAAGGACTTTAGGACTGGGGTGAACCGTCCCCAAGCTGACGTGAATTCAAAGTTCAGCTGAAAACAAACTTTAAAGTATCTTTGTGAAAAAACTAGATGGTAGTTACTGGGTGGGTTGACATCACTCTGAGGTATGGAAGTCCAACTAATGCATTGACAAAATGAAAATCTTGATTTTCCAAAAATGTAATCTTAATAAACAGAAAATTTGATGAATCGATAAAATCGATTTATCTCGCAGACCTGACAAATATTAATGATCCAGTTAGTTTATATCTTTACCTACTTCTAAGATAAATAATGCGTGAGTAAATTAACACGTTTTATTTGTCTGGGAGCTAACAGAGTTTTAGCTGCGAGCAGAAAACTGTCCTCAGATTTGACTTCAGATTTTCCGTTCAGATGCGGGAGACTCACCGGTTTCGCCAAAGTCGTTCTTGCCGATCTTCTTGATCTTGTTGAAGCGTGCGTACAGGTAGGCGGTTTCTTTGGGCAGCAGGGGGACCTGGGTCATTTCTGGAGACACCTCCTCACAGTAGACGGACCCGGACAGACAGACACACAGCAGGCAGGTGGGCAGGTCTGCAGACAAGAACCAGAACCGGCTTTAACCTGACAGCCCACTGCTGCAGGCTCAGGATTCCTCTGTCTGCTCTTTGAAATGATACCGTTTATTAATATTTAACATTTGATTTTAAAAGAGTTTTTAGACTTTTTTCCCCTTCTTTCTGTATGATTTTAAAGCTAATCAAACTAACAGCAGAGTTCAGCCACTTCTGCATTTCAAATCAAATCTTTATAAAGCGCTTTTCACACAAACATTGCAACTAAAAGTGCTTTACAGATAAAAAAATGACACCACTTAAACCACAATCCCATCCATCCCTCACACATTTAAAAGCATAATTTTTAGAAACTGCTCATATGTTTAAACCTGATTTCTAAAACCTTACCAGAAACCCAACAGAACCTGCTGGCTTTCACACAAATTGACTCTTAAGAATATTTCTTTAAAAGTTATGCTACTGTATCATTTCTTCTGCATGCAGACTGTTTAACGCTGACAGGCGATCTAAGCGGATTGTTTAAACGGACTGTTAGAAGGTTCTGTTGGGTTTCCTTGTGCCGACGGTTTCCTCTTACCGTTGGCGCTTTCCCTTAGTGCAGGGGTGGCATCAGGCTCGTCAGCAGCAGGCAGCGCCCTCTGCAGGAGAAAACAAGCCTCTTTTATATGTACCAATAGGTCGGCCCAAACACTGATTCTTGTCGGGCTCTGGATAAACATGTGAGTTCTCACGTACTTTGCTGCATTAGCGTCAGGTTTTATTACTGCAGCGGAGGATCATTTGGTTGAATGCTTTTAAATCTAACCTTTAAGAACAGCTTTTGAATCAGTGAGACGTATGATTAGTATTAAAATAGCTGCAGGAACGGAAATATTCTGTGATATTTAGCTGGGAGTAGAAAACAATTCTACAGGAAAGCTTGGTGATAAAGTTTCCTCCCAGTCAGCCAGAACTTCCTCTAGTCTGGATCAGCTGTTGATTTTCTTTCTTTGGTCTTTAGCTGATTTTCCACTGATTTTCAGTCCAGTTCTCCAGACTGCTTTCAGAGTTTCTATCTTTGGGAACTCATTATTTCTGACCCATAAACCATCCAGACTCCTAAACCCAATAAACTGAGTTATGTTGACACACAGTGGATAACTTTATAAAATAACTGTTTTAAACTGAATCTATGAATATTTTCCGGACAGAATGTTGGAATTAATTTCCAGGGAGCTGAAGACCTGGTTTTCTATTCCTCCACCTGGGGATTCCCAGGTAGGAGTTTAGTGGCGTAACAATCAGTAACCAGATTAATCTAGACTCTGTGGCTAGCAGCTAGCTGTTAGCATGGAGCTCCGGTCCTCCTCCTCCATCGTCGGTACCTGCAGCTCATCTGGAGAAGCTGTTATCTTGTCAGCCATGATGTGATCTCTGCAGTGGTTCGGGGTCTGACCCCAGGCCTCCTCTCAGGGGGACGTATCTAAAGCTTCAGACATGAAACCAGATGTCCAGACCGACTCAGCTGGTTACTGAATTAGGTCTGAGCTCCTCACTGGGTTCCTTTAGGGTGAAGCAGAGTAACCAGATGTTGGCTGCTTCTATCCAACATCTCATGGATGTTAAGGGTTGCATCAGGGCTCTTTTGGTAACTTTGAAGCTTTACATTTGTATTTCACTCCTAATGTCACATCAGTCAGGTGGACAGAGGGAAGAATACATCTTCGCTGAACCCTGGTGGAGACTAGCATCTCCTGAAACCAAGCTGGACTGGTTTTCATTAAAGTAAAGCTTTGACTGGTTCAACTCAGACCTGATGTTACTTTGTAAGACCCAGTATGGTGGACGGATACTTAAGACCTCCTTTAAGAACACAAAATGTACCTCAATATGTATTATGACACACAGCGAATACATCTTAGCACCACAACAGGAGCTAAAGCCTAGATTTTACATCTCCATCTGGTTAGGTACGGAGACACGACACGCCATTATTCGTCGATGCAAGGCCGATCCTGAAAAAAACAACTGGTTCTTGTTGGTTACTGGTGCCAGAGCCAATACTTAGTTGGTTCTTTCAATGAACTGGTTGCGTTTCCACTGCCATGGGGCCTTATTGGTGCTTGCTCCGATGCATCTGTATCCACCCACATGGGGAGATGAAAACATGAAGTGAGCAAACAGAAGCAGAGATATTTTAACAATAGAAAAGTTCATTGCGGACATACAGGTGCTGCTTTTAAGCTTCCACACTTTCAGACCAACTCTGCTTATTTCTAGGATCTATTGTTACGAAGGAAAACTGCGATCTGATGTTTCACCTTGTTATGCTACACATATATAATCCCACCTCCACAACTTGATTGCATCACCCTGTGATCAGGGTAGAGAGTTTTTTTAGTAAGCATTGTCTCTGGTACAGCAAGAAGTTAGTGCTAGCTTAAGCAGCAATTTGGAACCAAGAAACGGGTGTCAAGTCAGGCTTCTGTCCCAAACTAGCACTGGAATCAGCTAAGACGAGATGGCCCTTTCATGACCTACGCAAGCATGGACTGAGTAAATTTTCTTCCTATCCATTGAGCACAACAACCACCCCAGATCATTTCACCAGAACGGTGCTCTATAGTTGATTTAATCAGTTGTCAAGGCAGCATTTGACCAGTAGATACTTTATATTGCAAGGCTAGTTAATCTTTTATGGCCTTTTGGTGATTTTGAACAACAAAACAGGCTGCTGGGTTTGCTTACTGGGTTTGAGTATTCTATGAGCTGCATTTCTACTAAAAAGCTTTCCAGCTCAGTCAGAACTTACCGTCTGTCGTCCATTGCTCCTCTAGGGGGAAACTGAAGAAAATAAACTCTAGTTAACCAGAAACTACACTGCAGTGGTGGTCAGACCCACCAGAAAAAGTCAGCGCCCCCTACTATCCTGGTGGGGAATAGCTGTGCAACACCAACGGAGCAGAAGAAAAGGAAAACGTCTCCATCAACATATCTGCATCTGGGTGCAAACTTGCTGAGCAAGAAGTAAAAACAATGCTTAACATCCATGATTTTTCTTATCACTGCTCCTACATCCTACAGCCAATCAGCACCAAGGGAAATAAGTGGTGCTCCTGAATTGGCTCCCTTGTAAACCCCAGCCAATCTCGTGGGTCGTTGAGAAATGCTCTGGGACTAGGCATGGGTCCACTGTGCTCCTGAAGTCTCCCCTTCAGGACGGGTCTGTCGTCTCTAAGAAATAATTCAGATTGGCGGCGCAGCATTGCATCACATCCGTTGATTCCAGGGATAGAAATCTTGGGCATTTTGCTGCAGTGAGAAGAAGCCGATTCTTGTAGGCCTACCCATCTGGAGATGGTTTTAGCTCAACACCAAACGCTCTGAAGGAATTCCTGGGTGCCGCGTCTAGTAGCCTCAACCAGGTCAGACCTGCTGGACAACCTGCCTCAGTTATCCCAGGAGATGTTTGGGTACAGCACCAACATCTGGACCCCGCCACAGAACCCAGATAATCCAGCATAATCTATTAGAGAAAGGTTTGGCTGCTTGGATGGAAGACATGAAGCCATTAGTGCTGAATCAGGACTGCTGCATGATACTGGTTTGCTTCGGAGGTCAGAGGTCATTCAGTGCTGTTTGTAGGTGACTGCGTAGGTAAGCTAGGAGAACCTGGAGCATCAGTCTGTGCCAGAAGCTCAAAGCTCTGAAGGTTTAGCTGGTTCCAGCAAAGAAGCGAGCAGGATGCTGGAAGGGAATGGATTCCTGATTAAGATGCTGCTTTACACTCCGTCAGTATGGATTAAATTTCTGTTTCTGCCAGCCTTCTCCACCATGACCCACTGTGGTTCTCCTCACTCTGTGGATTCTTTCTGGGGTTTTTCTTCCTCCTGGAGGAATTTCCTGACTCACAAACCTGGCCAGAATCTGGTTTCGCTTCATTCAGACAATTTATGGAGAGGGGTGTGGTTTGGAAGGAGGTTATTGATTTAGGATTTAGCTTTGATGGTGTGAAAAAAACACAGGAGGGTTGTTGGATCTGAAGGACGTGATTTAGAGAGAAAACGGTTGAATACAGAGCTGCAGGAGAGATGAGCCGATCAGTTTTAGTTCAGTCAGCAGCTGTTAGACAAACGAAGGAGGAATTAGATGCTTTTCTCTGAAATCTTCTGATAAAAGTTTGAAAATTTGGTTTGATTTACCAAAAAAGTTAAGAATATTTTAGCTTTTTGTTTGAATTAAAGTAAACCAATAAATACATTTTAATTACTTAATTAATATAACCCATGATAAATATGTTAAAATGATTAAACAGGTTTAATTCTAAAAGCAGTGGTGATGAGAAACGTGTTTAAACTGCGAGAACATTTCTTGACGCTCTTAAAGAGTAACCAGTGACTCCTGGAGAAAGGTCAGATGGAAACATGAACCTTCTCACCCTTGCTCTCCTTGACTTCAAAAACTCTCCGATGTATCCGTTCTGTAAAGATCTCGGCTCTCGGTTAAACCTCCTGGCTGCGGCCACCGTCAGCCACAGCGCCAGCAGACAGGTGAACAGGAGCGCCTTCATGCTGTCCGAAGATGCTGACACAGCGCCGTTCCTCAGAGAAGTTTGGGTCAGCAGCCTCGCTCTCGGCTCCTGGTCGGTTCAGACAAATGAGTGTTTTTAAAGGCTCAGCCTCCAGCTTCCTGCAGCCGAGTTTATAGAGCACAGCACTTAACCCTTTCCTGGCCACCCACCATCCATCAGCAGCGAGAGAGGAAAAGATACACACTCCCACAGACAGCGAAGCATCAGATATCAGAGTCCAAACAGTGTAGGCATCTATTTTCTCTGAAGTGTCCCTTAAACACAGCCAGGATGGAGCAAAAACTGCAGAGAAAGATCTGTGTAGCTCTCAGTCATGATTCAGAATTAAACCTTATGTCATGCTGCTGGAAAAATGACTCATTTAGTCTGTTTTGGAGTGAAGCTGATTACTATCAGGAATATACCTGATCCATCAGCCTGGAGGTGACGATCAATCCTGTACAGGTGGAAAGGAGAACAGCTCACTGGGGGGTTGGGAGTCGGTCTGTTCAGAATAACTAAAGCCTGGACTTATTGATCTATATGGCAGACTGTAAGGGATCAGAGATAAAAAAAGTTCCCTTTGAGGAATAAGTTTCAACGGAAAAAAACCCCTACAATTTTGTCACTGATTTACAGGAAAATATGTAATGTCTAACCTTTGTAAAATTCCAAGAGGCAAGTGATAATTTTCCTAAATTAAAAGCACAAATGTACTATATTTAAACTGGGAGATTTTCTGAGGTAAAGTTAGAAATTTATAGGAAAGAAACTGTTAAACTAGCTGAACTTCTAAGACAAATCTGGGCTCCTTTTGCTCATCAGAACATCTCCGTCGTCCAGACTGGTTGCAGCTCCTTCCCAGCTGTCTCCTTTGAGGATTTCCAGATTTCAAGGCGAGTCTGGATCCAAGAGATGTTCGGATCCACAAAGAGCTCAGTTCCCCCCTCTGTCACATAGTAAAATATCCAGGATTTGTGTTCTGGATTTATTTTTGACATTGTCAGATTTAAGTTTTTATTGACCTGATCCTTCAGGTCAAAGTTAAATGTTTTGGGTATTCAGATGTGATATATAGCAGAAGAAATTCAATATAATATAATGTTTTGCTGCTGCTGTGAACAGATGACGGATTCATAGCTGCAGAGGCAGAGACGCTGTCTTCCTGCTGACATTAGATGCCCTCACTGGAGCATCATCTCAAGACTTTATTATGAAGAGAGCTTCCCCGGAGGAGAAGCTTCTGGTTTCCTTATTGCTTCCTTCCTCTGGTCTCAAATAAATATGCGGAAAGGATCTCTGCTTCTCTTCTTTAATCACAGTTCTGCCTGCAGATATTAGGGGTTGGTTTGGTTTGGAGATTTAACTATTTCTTAAAACAAGAGTTGATTTATTTGTTAAAAAGTTGGGATTCGTCAGTCAGTCTTTTTATTTCTTGTAAAGTGTGATGGTGGACATTTTTTGCTCAATAAATAAACCATTTTTAGTCCCAGATGTTGGTTTTAATCTCATTGGATGTGGAAACCATCCAAACCAGGAGGCCAAGTCCAGTCCTGGAGGGCTAAAATCCTGCAGCTTCTAGATCCATCCCTTCTCCTACAGAGCTGAATTATATTGCTGAGATTGCTCATCAGAATCCAGTCATTTAACTCTGCAGAAGCCCGGGAATTAGGCATCCATCTGCATCATACACGGTGTGGCGCTCATGACGTCATAGGCGCTCCTTATTAACAGTAAAGTCACCTTCCAATAGTTCAGGCTGTTTGATGCTGGATCTTTAAATCAAGGAGAACCAGAATCCTCAGTCTAACCTTCCTTATTGAGATGCTGAACCAGAAACAACCAATCACAACACAGCTCCAGCCTCTCACAGGAAACAGCGGCAAGTGAAACCATAACTAACGCCACGTTTAGACCCTGAAAGGTTTCGTTGGGTTGACCTGTGAACCCGAGGCTCGGCTGGTATAAACCAATATCTGTGCAGCCACTAAAGCTGTAGATAATAGGTTAACCAGAGCAAGGAGAACGTTTCTGAGCTCCAAATTTTGTCTCCAGTTATGTGTTCATTCCCAGCGCTGAACCTCCAAAAAATTCCTGGACGTTTCCCCATCCCTGCAGACAGAGTTACAAAGGTTTGAACCTTGAAATCAATGAAGGAAGTGGTTCTGAGGGTCCGGAGTCTCCAGTCACCCTGGGATGAGGAACCATGAGCAAGAGAAGGAGACTTCCCCTGAAAACAGTGAAATAGAAAACATGTGACGGTTTGAGGCTTCGGTAGAAAAGGAAAAGAACCGGAGCCAGAATATAAACATCCCAGCAACATGAGCCTGCTCTGTTACAGGTGTGTTAGCAATTATGAGCACCTTTAAACTTTTATGAGTGCTGGAAGAGAGCCAGGCACAGGAAAATCTGCTTTTACCCTCACAAGATTTCTGCAGCAGAGTTTGGGCTGTTTCACTGGGGTTTTCCCCCCCCCCCCCCCCCCCCCCCCCACATTAAAGCTGCTTTAAAGGGGAAACCACCCACAACAACACATTGCATGGACATATATGATTGTGATTCATTCATGATGAGAGGAAGGGGGCAAGGTTCACCAAAGTCTTGTTTTCTAACAGTTTGTGCTGCTTGGTTGAAGGTGAAAACTCATAGTTAATAATAAAATCAAAATTATTTCACTGAGAGGTTGAAACATTGTGTATTTCCATCAGTTAAAGAATATTTTCTTTTTCCACATTAAATTAATCATTATTTATTACCAATAAATTATAATCAACATAACAGACTTTTTTCAAGAGTAAATTCTAGTCACTCATTTAAAAAATGGGTGAAAAAAAGGTGTTTTTAAATAAAGACGTTTTAAACGCAGCACATGCCCAGAGTTTGGAAATGGTGGCAATGCAGGCCAAAGATCTAGAGCAAGTAGAATTTTCTGCTCATAATAACTTTAATAAACCAGCTGGAGCTTCTGGGATGTTTAAATCAGGATCAGATGGTTTATGTCAGGCCTTCAGAAGTTATGGAAGAAGTGTAACAGGATTAGTTTTACATGCAGGCACCACATGTGTTTGGGTTTATTTTATGGTTCTCTGATTCAAGCTGATATCGATAACAAATATTAATATTCGCTATTAACCAATGCAACCCTTTAGCAACCACCTTAAGGGTTGGTAAACAGTGATCCTTACCAAACATGCCCCCCCCAACTAATATCGCAACTTTCTAATTCACAAAACATAATGTACTTTTTAATAAATATGATAAAATCTGCTACACCGATGGTGATAACAGGCTGGCTGTTTCTTATCACATTCACTTCTTTAAAAAAAAGATCTGCTGTTTATTCCTTGCAAAAATATGGACAAATATTACCCAATAGAAAAAGGTTCTTCATTTTTAGTAAGATCAAGGTGATTTTCTTTTTTTACCTTTACACGTTTCAGCATCGTCTGCTGCCTTCCTCAGAAGTGTCACTAGGTGTGCCACACACTGACATAAGACAGAATCAACATCGTAGCAACATTAACTAATAGTTTATTATAACTCAGATGTAAAAAAGTTAACATAATTTGACCCCAAAAGTTCAAGAAGTGGTAAAAACAAATCATTTAAATTTTTGTCCCATCTGACATTTAACAAACATTTTTCATCTGCCTCCCAACGTGTTCTCTGTTCCTTCAGTAATGGGAGAGTCTAAAATTTACCAAACTATTCATACCAAATAATCTACTTCAAGATGCAGATATTAATAATGTTTGATCTCAAAAAAAGCTGTGAACTTATCACCTTTTCTGCCTGTCTGGTTTTTGTTTAAGATGAGAATTAAAAAACCCAAAATCCTTCGTTTTGTAAAACAAGGTTGAACTCTTCAATATCTCCCTATTTTTACTGATATATTCTGCTTAGTGATATTGTGTTCAGAGACGTTCTCTTGTTCCTGTCAACTTGAGAGTTAAATAAAGCTTTGTCCTACCTTCCAGGGTACATAAAGCTGCAGTTTTCCCTGACTCTTGCTGAAGGTAGCAGCTCAACTTCCAGTCCGATTTGTCGTTGTTTTTGATATCACTCCTTGATCCTTTTATTGTGGTCTAAACACACAGAAAGTTGGCTGAAAACATCCCATATGATCACATGACACTGATTGAAAACTGCAGCGACCAATTCAGTCGGATGGAACGGTTTTGTTATCTGGTGGAATAGTTTTCATGTTAGGGAAATATCAGCTTTGTTGGATCAGGTTCCTCCGCTGCGTTTTCCAGACCATAGATGGAGAATTTTAAGCAAAATGTGATACAATTCTTTTGATAAGCGTTTTTTACATACAGACGTGGACAAATTTGTTGGTACCCTTCATTAAATCAAAGAAAAACTCATAATGGTCACAGAAATAACTTTAATCTGACAAAAGTAATAATAAATAAAAATTATATAAATGTTGACCAATGAAAGTCAGACATTGCTTTTCATCCATGCTTCAACGGAATTATTTAAAAAATAAATGCATGAAACAGGCCTGGACAAAAATGATGGTACCCCTAGAAAAGAATGAAAATAATGTGACCAAAGGGACATGTTAATCCAAGGTATGTCCACTAATCAGCATCCTAGGTGTCTACAATCCTGTAATCACTCAGTGGGCCTATATATAGGACTCCAGGTAGTCACTGTGTTGTTTGGTGACGTGGTGTGTACCACACTCAATATAAACCAGAGGAAGCAAAGGAAAGAGTTGTCTCAGGAGATGAGAAAGAAAATCATAGACAAGCATGTTAACTGTAAAGGCTATAAGACCATCTCCAAGCAGCTAGATGTTTCTGTGACTACAGCTGCACATGTCATTCAGTAATGTACGATCCATGGGACTGTAGCCAACCTCCCTGGACGTGGCTGCAGGAGGAAAATTGATGACAGATCAAAGAGACGGATAATCCAAATGGTAAAAAAGAGCCTAGAAAGACTTCAAAATAGATCCAAGCTGAACTTTATGCTCAAGGAACATCAGTGTCAGATCGGAACATCCTTCGCTGTTTGAGCCAAAGAGGGCTACATGGGAGACGAACAAGGAGAGGACAAATCATTAAAAAAAACAGACTGGAGTATGCCAAACTACATGCTGACGAGCCACAAAGCTTCTGGGAGAATGTCCTGTGGACAGATGAGACAAAAATTTAACTTTTTGCCAAGGCACATCAGCTCTATGTTCACAGACGGAAAAATGAAGCATATCTAGAAAAGAACACGGTCCCTACTGTGAAACATGGGGGAGGCTCGGTTATGTTCTGGGGCTGATTTGCTGCATCTGACACAGGGTGTCTTGAATCTGTGCAGGGTACAATGAAATCTCAAGACTATCAGGGGATTCTAGAGAGAAATGTGCTGGCCAGTGTCAGAAAGCATGGTCTCAGTCGCAGGTCACGGGTCTTACAACAGGAAAATGACCCCAAAACACACAGCTAAAAACACCCAAGAAGGGCTAAGAGGAAAACACTGGCCTTCTATGAGCCCTGATCTCAATCCTATTGAGCATCTTTGGAAGGAGCTGAAACGTGCTGTCTGGAAAAGGCGCCCTTCAAACCGGAAACAACTAGAACAGTTTGCTCATGAGGAGTGGGCCAAAATACCTGCTGAGAGGTGCAGAAGTCTCATTGACAGTTACAGGAATCATTTGATTGCAGTGATTGCCTCAAAAGGTTGTGCAACCAAATATTAAGTTGTGGGTACCATCATTTTTGTCCAGGCCTGTTTCATGCATTTATTTTTTAAATAATTCTGTTGAAGCATGGATGAAAAGCAATGTCTGACTTTCATTGGTCAACATTTATATAATTTTTATTTATTATTACTTTTGTCCGATTAAAGTTATTTCTGTGACCATTATGAGTTTTTCTTTGATTTAATGAAGGGTACCAACAATTTTGTCCACGTCTGTAGTTCTGATGGTTGGGATTAATTGCCCCATCGTCTACAATGCCAAAGGCATCACAGAACAATTACACAAGGGTTCAACATGCAGCCGTAGTTTGTTTATCTGACATTAGACAGAAGGGATATCAGAAAGCTCACATTCTAAGCAGCAGGCATTGTGTAAGAGGCTGAGTCACTGTAGAGGCAGCCGCTGTCCGATTTCAAGCCGTCCGTTCTAAACAGCAGCGCAGCAACAGGAGTCCATTTAGTTTCTAAATGCATGCAGATGTGCAGCTTGAGTGCTGCAGCTTCTGGCTCCTTTAAAACCCTGCAGTGTGGGAGAATAATCTGCTGTCAACAACACTCAAGCTTTAGATTTATTGAGAATTTCTCTAATAGAAATAAAGATGGTGTTAGGATTGGATAAAACTTCCAGTTAAGAATCAAATCAAAGGGGATCCGTCTCTTAAGCTTTCTGGGATTTAGATTTCTCATATTTTCATTTATGCAGCTTTATGAACTTTTCTTTAAGTTGCATTCACAGTCTGTGTGTCGACCCGTAAAATGGGTCCAGACGGAGAAAAAGAACCAGGAGCAAAAACCAACAGTTCGGTCCAAAGAGCAGATAAAACTCTGGGCTATAAAGTCTAATTGCTCCAACCCTCCAGTTTGTCTCTGCTCTAATCCAACACTGGTTCTGACTGTAAAATGTTCTCCTGGCTCATTTGTTTGACAGCTGTGGTCGGTGTGACATGAGCCGGGTTTTTACTGTGACAGGTAGAGTAGAGTGATAAGTAATGACGCCCTGACGGCTGCTGATCCTGCAGATCAGACGGCCGGGCCAGGTTTGGGCCGGGCCGAAAACCGACATGATGTATTAACATGGTGATGAAAAGCGTGTGTTTTTGTTATGAAAGAGCCACCCCGCTTGTTCTGGGTTGCTGCCAGCAGCTGCAGACCCAATGTTGATGGCTTTTATAGCAGCTCAGAGACTCAGTGATTGGGAGGTTAATGTTAACAACGAGCAGCTACTGTAGGTTCCACAGCTTCTGAAGCCTCTTTTACAATGAGCGGCTTGGGTCGGGTGGAACGCTATTTTGTCTGATTTTATCGTAAAAACAGTTTATACAACTGAGCCAAAACACACCACTCCTGGGCCCCCTTCAGTTTTAGCTCTATAGGACAATAGTACAGTTAGGGTGGCACTACTGACGTCACACGACACTCCATTGTTTAAAGGTATAACAGAGGATTTTTTTGAATTTCAGGGAAGAACCGCCCTCTACCTCTCCACTTTTAGACAAAGAAAATTGCTGCCACAGCAACGAATCCTCCCCTGAAAGTTACCATATAGACGTAGATAATGTATTCTCGCAGTAATTTGAAATGCATTTCTCCAAATGCCAAACGTAAGATTTGTTTATGTTTGACGCGTTTACATTCCACGCGGAAATGAGACATGCGGAAAAGGCCGAAACGCCTTCTTGCAGCATTTATATCTTTTGTGGCTTGTCCCTTCTGTGAGCCAATTTTCTCAAAGACTGTAGGGGCGCCCTACGGCTCTACGGCATGCATACAACACCATACTATAAGTAGAAATCGCTGTTGTTTACAAGATGGCGAGACCCGTGAGCTTAAATGAAGAGGAATACCTTTTATGCTGTTTACTACTCGTGGGAAAAGAACAAAAAAAGAGGTGGTCCACTCGTCCATTAAACAAGACAAAAAAATTTTTTTCATTGCATCCTCGTCTTTCCCAAGTGTGATAGCCATTTCATATGTGCCATATCATAAAGATGTCTTTATTTATGAATCTCCGCCAGGAGGAGCTCTTGCCAGTCCGCCATGTTTTTCTGCGTGGTTAAAAAATTTCCTAGGTGCGCGGTGTGGAAAATTGTGGTTCCCCAGAGGCTGTGTGGAAGGGTGTGGTTAATGAAATGACGTCATTTCGCCGCGTGGAGCCGTGCGGACCTCGCTGATGCGTCAAGAATAAACCAAGCTTTACCGCCGTGAAGTTAGTCAAATATTCGACACAAATTCATTTCCTTAAAGCGGAGACTCCACTGCTGCTGAAGCCTATGGTTTCGGTTAGGGACTGTCGCTAAATTTCCCTTCATCACATGGAAAAGAGATCAATACCTGTGCGATCTCCTGACAAAATAACCCCAAACCTTAGCCTCCCTGCCAAGTAGAAACTTGGCAACAGTGCAATCAGTGAGGGGGACCTGTGCTGTCAGCACATGCCATCGTTGAAAACAATCTCCTAAAAACACTCTGGTCTTGTTTCTCTCTTCTTAGCCTTTTCTCTTCTTCTCATACACCTCAAAGACTCTTTCTCTTTGGCGACTCACGGACATTTTCAAAGAACCCTGTGAGAACTGTGAGGCAGAATGAATGGATAATGGCGTAGCGCGACAGATAAACATGTGAGACATGCAAACTCTCAGAAGGATTGACAATTAAGAGGACCAATAGTTTAGATGATTCACCCGGAAGTAAAAGATCCTCCACAATAACTTTAAGGCATTAGTCCCCAAACCTTTCAGGGCCATGGACAGGTTTAATGTCAGACAATATTTTCCCAAACCAACCTTTAAGGTGTGGCGGATAAATGCAACCAAATAAAAATAAACGATTGGCATAAATAACTAGATTATTTTAAAAAAAGAATAAAAAATGTGTGCTTGTAGCTTTATTAGCAACTCACCTGTGTCATGGCATCAACAACTTAACATGAGTAACACCCTTTCTTCCCACTAATGCTCTCTGGCTGCTATGGCAATGATTAAACATGCCTTTGAAATACGATTTACCACAAAAACAAATAAAGTGCTAAGAAATACAATTCAGCTCAACGCTGATTGAGCTGCAGCCTTGTGCCTGTTTCTTTGCAACAAGACCGGCTATCTGGGGCCGTTTTAAAGGTTTCAGTGCCTCATTAGAAAGCCACATATTATACAGAGTAGAAATCACCTGTCAAGATAAATCCATATCCTACGCCCTCATTAATCAAACATTCACGTCTTATCTTCTATCCTAGTAAGAAAATTTAGAATGTTCAAACAAACACTCAGAATTCTTATTTGTTAAATGTCCAGTGGCCATTCATACGCTCAGTCCTCTGCGTTTAGCTATCGATAAATCCCACATGTGCGTGCCTTGTTCATGCCTGTTAACAGTCCTACATAAATGCCCTCACTCAACCACATTTGATCATATCACATTATCTAACACATATATTAAATCTTTGTGTTCCTCCCGGAATTGATGTCCAGGGTAGCAAAAAAGGAATTTCAGAGACCTCGAGATTAAAATGGAAACAAGAAAAAAAAAAGAAAGTAATGACGAACAGACGGTTATATTTCTGCTGCAGACATAAAGCAATCTGGCAAAGGACTGTTTAATTTGTTGTTATTCACTTCTGTGCCATTACTTAACTTCTTTGAACAAATTAAATCAGTTAAATTCATCCTGAACATTGCGGTTTGCTTCTATCAGCTCAGGGGTAACCAATAAAAAAAAAAGAACACTGCCTGGGAGAAAGTAACAGAGGCAGCAAATGTGGTCGCCACAGTAGAGGTTCCTGGAAAAATGGTTTTGATATCAAACTGAACACAATCAAACTTTCCTCGGCACACAGCTGGGCGTGATCGTGGGGTGCACAGATAATCAGATTTGACACGAGTGTGACCCGCGTTTCTGGAGACACTGCTTTGGCTGGCATCAGTACTCAGGGGAAACGTGAGCTGGCTCTTTGTGTTTTTTTGGGTCAACGGTTGGTCTGGCCTAAGGACTCTCCCACAGTAGCCTGTCCCTCTTTCCTATGGTTGATCCATGACCTCTGACCTTAACTGATGCAGACCTGCAGAGCTTTAGATGGCAGTCTGGGTTCTTCTGGGCCCTCCTGGTTGTATGGTTGATGAACAATTTGAGTAACTCTGGTAGGTCTGCCTCTCCTGTACTTTCTGCCAGTGCTGTGAAGACACCACCTTCAGGAGAGACTGATGGTGTCTTTCAATAGGGCGTCCACTGAGGCAGTGCTGGTGTCCTCCATCCCAGTGTGGTTTGCTGCCTGCTCTGCTGCAGACAGGAAGGTTCTGCTGGGTGTAATCAGGCTTGCAGAGCTAACTTTTGGATGCCCTTTGCTCTTCTTGGAGCCGAAATCAAACAATCAATTTTACAGGCTGGTTTTCCACTTTAACTTTGAGTGCGATTCCTGACCTCCATAAGTTGATAAGTTTGATTTCCATTGATAATTTTCATGTCATTTTGTTGTCAGCGCATTCAACTATGTAAAGAACAAAGTAGTTAATGAGAATATTTCATTCATTTAGATATGATAGGTTATTTTTGTCTCCCGTTTATCTTTTTGAGGAGTGTACAACATTACAGACACAAAACATATGACTTTAAAACACATGACATTCCAGCTATTATTAATTGCTTACTCAATTATTAATTCTTTTGCAATTGTATCTGTTTTTATGGATTGATTTGACTGGTTTTATGGTGCGCCGTATTAGTGGTGGCCGCAGAAATTCTATCAATCACTTGTATGATGACATTAAAGGCAATCGGTTAATTCATTCGTTCTCCTGTGCTCCATTGTTACGACCCAGCTTTTTGCAGCTTGTTGCCATGGTTTTACCGCTCAGCCTGCTCCTTGTTTCTGCTTGGCTTCATTTGCTCTGATCTATTTTTGCTTTTGTTGTCTTATCCATTTGATCTCTCTTTGATTTGGCTTTCAGATTGATAGGTGTCACAGATTTGATTTTATTATCGGTCGATTATCAGCATTGACTTGTTATATCGGAAATTAGCATAATGGGTTTTTACTTTTTTAATAACTTTTATACGTTTTATACCACGTACTTGGCATTTCTATGTCTTGTGGGCAGGATGTCGCGAACCTACAGGTCAAATCTGCCTTTTTTCTGGACACCCCTTCAATACAAACAATATATACTAAACATATTTTGAAAGCTATGAGTCTTGGAATTTCCTAGTATGTATGCCATTCAAGGATACAATCATAACTATAGACACAGCAAGAGCTTTGTCAAACTACTGACTCACCTTTGTAGCCGCATATAAGTGCCATCTTGAGCAAAAGCTGTCTTTTTCGTTCACAAGGGTTCAAGTAATGTCTTCCATTAAAATAGTCCACAACAATTCTGACTTCCTCAATCCAACATAATGCGCCACTGGAAATCTTTGTGAATTCCTTCCCTGCTAGCATTACATGGTAGCTTCTGTCAGCATGTTCAGATAGCCACTGCACATTGTCTGGAAGTGCCAGATTTAAGTGACAATTCTGAGGTGCATCTTTCAAACCAATCACAGCACAGAAAAATGATGATTGACTCATCGAATAGCATATGGAATGCTGGGTATGCAAACATTTTACATGAGGGAGCTGTCTTTTTCCCTAGACTTGAAACTAAGGCATAAATGGACTTATTCGAAAACAGATTTTACAGTGCACCTGGAAAGAGTTGACAGCGCTTCACTTTTTCCACGTTTTTTTATGTCACAGCCTTACACCATAATGGATTAAATTCATTTTTTCCCATAAAATTCTAAACACAACAACCCATAATGATAATGTGAAAAAACTGTCTTTGAAATTGTTGCAGATTTATTAAAAATAAAAGACTTGAGGAATCACATGTACTGTATTCACAGCCTTTAATCTGAAGTTAAGAATTGAGCTGAGGTGCGTTCTGTTTCCACTGATCATCCTTGAGGTGTTTCAGCAGATTAATTGGAGTCCGCCTGTGGTAAAATACGTTGATTGGACATGATTCAGGCCTGTATGGTAGTCAAAACGACTTGAAGCTGTAATTGCTGCCAAAGTTGCATCAACAAAGTGCTGAGCAAAGGCTGTGATTATGTACATGTGATTTCTACAGGTTTTTTTTTATTTTTATATATTTGCAACAGTCTAAACATTTCTTTTTATATTGTCATTATGGGGTGTTGTGTGTTGAATTTTAAGGAAAAAAATGAATTTAATCAATTTTGGTGTAAGGCTGTAACATTAAAAAATGTGGAAAAAGTGAAGCGTTGTGAATACTTTCCGGATGTACTGTATATCATTACACACAGTTACACACCAGGAAGTTACTTATATCCACTTTTAAAGCTTGTATCTTTAGAAGGTAAACAGGCAGACGTAAAAATGTATATTCAAAATCATTTTACTTGGTAACAATAGTACTTTAACAGATTCTGAATATTGTGGGAGTGTTTTCTTTTAGACCCTAGACATGCCTCAACTCCCAATGGTTCAAGAACAACTGTAATTTTAATTTGGGCATATGTTTTTTTAACAAAAATTGCAGGAATCCTAAGGGGTTTCAAACATAAAACTCTTCATCAACTACTCCTCTTGCTAAACATTCCAATTTATGTAAGATCAGAGGTATAATTTTTTATGTATTTATCTTTACTTGGCAAAACTTGCCATATATCCTGTGGCTTGTGCATATCTGAGCCAACCTTTTACCTCTATCAGAGATATTGGTTTATATTGGTATCAGGAATTGTTGTTTAGACTATATTGGTATATCGGATACCGGTAAAAAAAACCCGCCAATATTGAACATCCCTAGTATCAAGGAAACGATTTTAACTAGTAGAATCCCCCAGCTCCTGCCCGGTCCTTATATATGGCTTGCAGATACTGTTCATCTGCTGGAGATATTTTTGGACCTGCCTCTTCTTCTTTGTGCCTCCAGATTCTTCGTCCTTCATCTGAACACCATGTTGAGATGTTCCATAATACGGCATAAATCTGTGAGTGCAGATACGGTCCAGAAACTGATCAGCTCCCATCTGGTGGTGTTGTGTGATGAAAAATGAAAAAATGTCTCTAGTTTCCAAACATTCAACTCAATCCAACCTTAAACATGGGAGTACTTTGAGCCTTCCAAAGAATCTGCTAAATGTAGTTTTTAAAAGTTCAGTTATCAGATTCTCAACTAGTAAGATGCACAAACATTTATAACAGAGTCCATTTTTTGTTTCCTGCTGTTTGACAGTTTTAAGTAAAATTAGTTATTTGGTTTTACTTTCTGCAAGCGTTCTTTGTTATTTCCGTTATATTTTGGAATTTGGAGTCCCTGGGCTAGAAGAGGTATTTTGTCCGCCAGTTTACCGCAGAAGTGAGCTCTTTTCCTTCTGCAGAGTATTGGTTCAGATCCTGGCAATCAGCCTTGGAATTTGGGTCCCGGAGGAGGTCCTGATGGTTAAAACAGAACAACTGCAGCTTCCAGAAGGAGACCACCACTTTAGTTTTACAAACAACAGGTTAGGCTTTAATTTCTTCAGCATTTCTGTCTTTTCCAGGGAATTCTCACTTTAAATAGCAGAATTGTTCTTTTTTTAATGGCTTTTCCAAATTCTATGTTTTAATTGGATCTTAAAGAAAGAAGTGATGAAGTTGACTTCTTCTTAGGTCATTACTATAACAGATTGTGTGCTTGATTTACACCACATTGCCGTGCAGCCTTGACTTCATGTAGCAATGCAGTGCTAGACTGCAGGATCCCTGCTGTCATGGACAGATGCAAAACAGATGTTTGGGATGCACGAGGAGGAAGGCCGGGATTTAAAGTTTGCCCTTGGACATACATCTTCATCATGGTCCATATGCTGCTCTCTGTGTGAGAAGACAGATAGATTGCTAAGAATATGAAACTTCTGTTAAGTGCTTGCAACTGATTTTACCTCCCAGTTTGAAACAATGGTGCATTATTGGATTTTTCAGGGGTTTTTTTTTTAATCTCGCCTGGGTTCTTTTGCAGCTTTTTGCTCAAAGTCAGTCTGAGTTTATTGAATTCTGGTGTAGATGTTTGGTTTCCTTTAACGAAGAGATTTAGTTTGTGTTGTCTTGTGGATTTATCAGGATCTGCTGCGTCTCTCTATAGCTGCCCAAATGTTTACGGTAAAGAGCTTTCCATGCTTCTCAGGGCCTGGAAACTCTTATCCCAGCATGAGATTTACCGTCAGCCCCCCTTGGCCCCCCACATGTGAGGGTTTTCCAGTCATGAGAATTCCTGCCCAAGTTATGGCTGTTGTTTACAGTTTAAGACTTAAACCTCAACTCTTTGTCTATACTAACAATATGATTTATAAATAACATTTGCCACTGCTCTTGGTACTCATGTGGTACCACTACGATGTTTTTATTAAAGCCTTATACCAAAATTACATCCAGCTCTCCAGAATTGAGTGTTAGTGCAGACCTTGTGTGGGGTCACATAAAGTTTAGGTTGTTTAAAGGCTCTCTAAATGGTCTTGTAAAGATACAAATTCCTTTAATATCCCTACTTAGTTGCCCTCACCAACTAATTGTAAGCAAAACCAATAAAACTTGAGCCTTAATTTGCTCTTGATTTTCCAGCGTAAACATCAACTTATTTCACTTTTTCGCTTTCACTCTTCAAAAAAACCTCACACTACATCACTCTTTCTGAACAAAGACGTTGCTGCTCTGCTTGCCTTTAGCTATCTGTACACACCACATCTTATAATACCAC
The DNA here is from genome assembly GCA_028564705.1 of Apricaphanius iberus. Taxonomy (NCBI): domain Eukaryota; kingdom Metazoa; phylum Chordata; class Actinopteri; order Cyprinodontiformes; family Aphaniidae; genus Apricaphanius; species Apricaphanius iberus. Next base: position 700,870 of record JAPXFQ010001859.1, read on the forward strand.
AGTATACCACACTAAACTATACCACATTATCCCACATCATACCACTCCTTACCCAACCACACTATACCACATCATACTGTGCCATACCACATCACATCATACCATAATATATACCATTACACACAATAGGCTACTTTACATGATTATTATTAATAATAATAATAATAATAATAATAATAATGTATTTGTTTAACTTTTAAAAGGACACTGATCATTAATAAACTTTCAGTACAATTAGTTAATTGTAATCTACCATATTTAACCATAGGCTACTTTCTCCCCCTATTCCTTATGCAAATTTACTGATTTACTATACAATAGCAAAAATATATCAGTAAATCATTACGTTACACCCACCATTAAAATCACAGAAGAAAAAAAAAATCTAAAATGACCAATTATTGCATTTTTTTCCATTTTTCAGTCATTTTTAAAAACAATTCTCGTTTAAACACACTAAATGTTGTAGAATCCCAAATGAAAAATTGCCATATTGGTCCAATATGAACACCCATTCACAGCAATGGTATTCTGTCTCATTGTAGTTCTTCTAAGTGGTATGTCACTGTCTCCTATTATCATTGCTCTTGTTCTGGGCACTTGGCTCTTTTGTTTAATACATTCCTCCAAAGAGCCAAACAGTGGAGGGATTTATAAACCACATGTGCATATTTAAAATGATTAAATTGTCAAAACTACAAAAAAAAAAACATTGCTTTAATTAGACAATGAGAATAACTTTTTCTTGCACAACCTTAATGACTTTCTTATATACCTGCTCTATAAATTTCTTAGAAATAACGACCAGACAGGAAAACAATAATCATTATATGATAAAATCATACAATTTAAATAGGTCTTAGCAACTGCTATTGAAATGAACGGCCAAATTTGTTTGACAGATATTTTATCGTGTTTGGAATTTTTTTAATACGCCTTTTAAAAGTAAAAGTGGTTTGTAATCTAATTCCAAGATACTTGAAGTGAAGCACTAATTCTAAAACATCATTACGTAGTGTAACCATTAGTTTGTTTTTTGTTGATCTTTTTGTTAATATCATACATGGTGTTTTTCTTTTACTAGGCAAGATAAGTTTATTTGTAGAGCACAATTCATACACAAGGCAATTCAAAGTGCTTCACAGTTGCATAAATTAAGAAAACAGATAAACAGAAAAAAAACATCAACCTAAAAATAATTAATTACAATAAAAAGCAAGAGTGCAGATAAAATACTTTCAATTGTCATAAGCACGGCTAACAAGAACTGTTTTTAGCCTGGATTTAAACATTGTTAGAGTTGAGACTTGTCTCACATCCTCATGAAGACTGTTCCAGATTTTATCTGCCTGAAACTGAAATGCAGCCTCACCGTTTTTATTGTTGACTCTGGGAACCACCAGGAGACCCCTCCCTGAAGTTCTCAGGGCCCGAGATGTTTCCTATGTCTCTAACATGTCAGAGATGTACTTTGGTGCCAAACCATGAAAAGACTTGTACACAAGCAGAGCTGTTTTAAATTCTATTCTCTGAGCGACAGGAAGCCAGTGCAGAGAAAGGAGCACTGGACTAATATGGTCGTATTTCCTGGTTCATGTCAGGACTCCAGCAGCAGCGTCTGGATGTACTGCAGCTGTCTAACAGCTCGTTTAGAGAGGCCAGTGAGCAGGCCGTTACAGTAGTCTAACCTGCTGGAGACAAATGCATGGATAAGTCTCTCTAAGTCTGGTTTCAACACTGACGCAATGTTTTTCAGATGGTAAAAAGCTGTTGATGTTATTGCTTTGATGTGGCTGTTTAAGTTCAGGTCCGAGTTCAATGATTACCCCTAGATTTCTAACCTGATTTTTTGGTTGAAAACAGAGAGATTCAAGATGACTGATAACACTTTCTCATTGTGTCTGTGGGCCAAAAACAATGATCTCAGTTTTGTCTGAGTTTAACTGGATAAAGTTGTTTTGCATCCACACACTGATCAGTTCAATAAAGTGACAGAGTGAATCTATAGGCCCATGTTCACCTGCTGTCAGTGACACGTAGATCTGAGTGTCATCTGCGCAGTTATGGTAAGACACATTATTGCTGTTAATTAGCTGACCCAATGGAAGCATGTACAAGTTGAATAAAAGTGGTCCCAAGATTGACCCCTGGGGGACTCCACAGGTCATGGGAATTTTGTCTGAGACACAGTTGCAAATCTCGACAAAGTACTTCCTGTCCTTGAGTTTAGAGCAGTACCAGAGATTCCCACCCAGTTTTTTAACCTGTGAAGTAAGATCCCATGGTCCACTGTGTCAAAGGCAGCGCTCAGGTCCAGCAGAACTAAAACTGAGACTTTGCCTGCGTTGGTGTTCATGCAGATATCATTTGTCACCTTGATCAGAGCTGTCTCAGTGCTGTGGTGGGGCCTAAAGACTGACTGGAAAGTATCAAACACATCGTTAGACAGGAGAAAGTAAGTAAGCTGTTGATATAATACTTTCTCTAGGACTTTTCCTAAGAAAAGTCCTAGAGAACTATTCAGCTTAAGAGTATTTTGTCTTAACCGGTCCTGTAACATTTTAAGAGCGTTTGTTAACTTAATGGCTATAATATCTGTTGTTGCCCCATGTCTAAAAATAAGTAAGGGATAATGCCCGACTAGGTGTACATTATCAGAAAATAATGGACGACGTGGAGGCGGTTGCTTCTATGAAGTCCATTATTTTCTGATAATTGACACCTCGAAGGGCATTATCCCGCTTATACCATGGTCACTTACGAAAGAAAGACAAATTTAATCAATTAGTAATACTGTAATGTGTTTTAGAGCTAAAATCATAAGGTTTTTTATACAAGTCGAGCGCACTATTTAATATCTCCTGTATACAGGTGTTGCCAAGCAACGTGGCCAGAGCGAGCCGACCATAGCGATTTATCAGTGATGGGAAGCGAGATGATGGCTTTACCTTACGTTACGTGATACAAAGTATAATTTCAGAAGGCTAGTACATTACTTACTGCTTGTGTCCAGAGGATGATGCAAATAACATTCAGACTCCGTTTCCATTTGAGCCAGCACAATAATTTAGAACTGTCATCAGGCAATTTGACGGGACCCCTTTCCTAGGTGTACATTATCACTTTTTAATGTAAACCCTCCAGCCAATCAGAATCGAGTCTTCACCCAGACCATGGTATAACTCATCGTGTCAGCAAAGTTTAAAACTTCCAGTACCTCATAGATCTAGGTCAAACTGGATAGATTTCAAGCAATTTATTGTCTTTGAATTATTAAGGTTTAAGGTAAAGATTATTTTTGAGAAATGTATTATTCTAAAATTGCTGCAGTGGATCTAATTGCATGAATAACTTCAGTTGTATTGAGCTATTTGAAGTCATGTCTTATTTATTTTTTTGTTGATACTTTGTATGATTAAACTCACAGCTCTGCCTGAAGAGCAGAGAACGGAGCTTCAAATGTTGGTAGTTGTAAAAGGAATGGACCGGAACCAAAGACATATTAAAACTTACTGTAAATAAGACAGATTTTCCTTTTTACTGTCTTGATTTTGTGTCTATCAGCATATGTTCTTGGTAAGTACTGGACAAAAGGCCCGCTCATATTAAACTGTCAACTGGGACACAGCAGTTTGGACCAAACCAGGCCAAAACATTTGGAGAGGATTACTGTCTGTCTGAGCTCCAGTTTGCATTGGTATGGTCCTCTCATGACTACTGGACCTGTTATCCCGGCATTCCGAACATTTTCCTTTTCCCAGACAGCAATTACAGAACTGAGATACTTTAAAATTTTCCTTTCGTTCAATATGAACAATAATTCACAATCAGCCTTTAGTTTCTATGTTGATTTCTTAATGTTTCGAAGTAGTTCAGTTTCTACTCATCTCAGCATCATGCTGTTTGGATCAGTAGGATGCTGAGTTTTTTTTTTGGGGGGGGGGGGGGGGGTTGGTCATTCTATATGTTGCAGTGATAGAGATGCAGAACAGACTGTTGGGAACTAAAGCACAGTTGCAGTGTCAACCTTGTTTGGTAGTTTTTCAAAGTACAAGACCAGGCAAGGCACATTTATTTTTATAGCAAACTTTCAGCAGCAAGGCAATTCAAGGTGCTTTGGGTGATCTAGGGAATAGTTCCCGAAGGACGGGTCAAAATTAGTTGAACTTATACTAATATCTCCATGGGGCTGATCCTTTGGAATCACTGAATGGGGACGTACAGATTAGACTTTGGACATTTTTAGCGCTTTGTCTACTGACATCACCTTTCCTGAGGGTGACAGTGTATCCATGTTAAACGTAGGGCTGTGTTTTTCCAGGCTGGGCCACTTTTCTGGGGTAACCCCAGTAGTGTTACCCCAGAAAAGTGGCCACAAGCCTGGGTAAATGTTGACAGAAATGCCCCTCTTTTTTACCAGAGTTCTAAACGGGAACCACGGTGGTCCTACCCAAGATTAATAGGTGACTGTGGCTTGGTGGATAGAGTTGTTGGCTTTGTAGTTGGAAAGTTTTAGGTCTGATTCCAGCTTCCAACTGTCCCATTTTGTTGTGCCCCTGGGCAAGGCAGTTAAGTGATTTGTGAATTGGTATGCATGTATGAATGTATACGCATTTGTGAGTGCAAATGGATAAATGTGGCTCCAATTTAAACGTGCTTTGAGTGTTCGGCATAACTAGAAAAGCGCTAAATAAGTTCAGTCCCTTTACCATTTTGAAATAAAAGTGAAGATAATAAGTTGCACCAAGGGTCGATTGAAGCAGTGCTGCCAGGTTCTTTCTCACGGTTGGCAAATATCGGTAAAGTCCTCCCATTTCCATATCCATGTTAAGTTCGACAATCACTTTGAGAAGATGAATCTTCATTTCCGTAGCATCCATTCTGTGGAGCAGTTTGTTAAAGTCCTCAGGTGAGCAAAATTGTTAGGTTTGTATGATATAAGATTTTGTTTGATAATCTGAAACAATTATCTGTATTTTTAGCTTTAATAACGGCACGATACTCAGTTTTTTTGTAACTATGTCCTTAATATACATATTTTTCTAGACTCTTAAATTCTGTTCTGTTGTTGCTTTGCTGCATTTGAAACAGAATATCCCCTTGTGGGACAATAAAGGATTCTATTCTATTCCATTTTATTCTATTCTGTAATATGAAGAGCAAATCTGTTGGGGGAAATACTTGTTCATGGGTCTGTATAAGTTGTAAAAAATACCTAGTTCCAGGTCACCTGATAGTACAACTCAGTCCCCAAGAATACCACGTAAATTCTGGGACGTGCCCTACATTTTTCTAATAACACTTAACAATTTTTCTGTCTTATATATTCATTCCATTATGAAGTAAAAATGTAATCATTAAAACAGTCCTTCAAAAAGTAATCCAAAAAATAAATACGGTCTACTACACTAACAAGAGAGGCTGGGTATATTGATAAAAGAAACGACTGATAGAAGAAACGATCATAGAAAGAGAATAAGGCGTGATATCTGGAAAAATCAATAGAGGCAGCTCTTCCTACTGCAGCCTGCTAGGTCAGCAGGTATGGAAATATATATAATATCGGTTAATGTCGGCCATAACAGCAGTATCAATATTGCCCCAGATTTTCCTGTTGGTGGATTCCTAGTTTCTAGATCCACATCTATGTTGATTTTCTTATCTTTTATTTTATTTTCTCTAAAGTCTATGTTTTTAATTGATATCTGAACACTGTAAGCGCATGATACTGAAGTCAAATTCCCTGTTTGTGCCACAGTGGCCACTAAAGCCGATTCTGGTTCAGTGATTGAATGACCAGTTGGTCTAAAGCTACCTCAAATGGCATGCCCCCTCGGTTCTGCTGGTTCCTTCTGATGAACTGTTCTCAAAATCTCTCTCTAATATCTGGTTATGTACATGAGCAAAATGCTCATCTTGACGTTAGATGGAACGCTTTGTTTTTTTTCTAAACCAATAAACTGAGAAGAACTGAAATATAAGGACAGGTTGTGATCTGAGCCGATACCTCGTCTGTGCTGACTCTCGAGAACCAGGAGTTATTAGGAACATATATTTATTCAGTCTATTTAATTATGACTCAAACAGTCTCAGTTGTATCAGGTGCTACAGTAGCCTGCTCTGTTCCTTTTCCTACTCCAGCTGAGATGTTATTTCATGTGGTTAACGTCTACTCTGTGGAGGCTGGGGGATTCGGGGAAGTTCCAATGTTAATGTAATTATGTCTGTTTAATAGGACATTGTGGTCCTGACTGTTTCCTTTAGTGCTAATTGTGATGAGGAGAACACAATTGTCCTCTCAGCAGTCGGCTCCATCTGGATAAAATCTCTTTTTATTGGAGCGCTCTTCAAAAGTTCTGGCTTCAGCACCACTACTGGCTTCAATAACACCCAGTCTGGGATTCTGGCTCTGACTAGCTGTCTCCATATTTCTGTCTGTTTCTCTCATTTCAGCTAAATTCACTGGCCCTGAAAGTTATACACTGCAACCTGATTTAAGACCCAGATATTTAAATCAGTTCTAAATTGAGCTAAAAACTGGTTAATCTGTAAAGAATCACTGAAATCCTTACTGCCATCCATTCAGAGCTCAGAACAATAAGTTTTGATTTCGTCTGGTGAGAAAAAAAAATCTATGTACTTTTTCAGCATTCAGTGAGAAGATAAATCAGTTCGCCAAGTTGGTGTCCAGCACAGCTTTAACTAAAAACACTCAGATTAGATGTAGAGGGCTACTGTGACAAAGGACCATGATAGGAGGTTTTATATTCCTTTTTTTTTCCTTCCTGCGCACAGACTACTTTACTGTCCCTCATTATGGAAATGTAGGTGTAACAGCAGAAAAGTAGATTTACACAAGATCGATAAGAGGCTGTACAATTATGAAAAGTACATTAATCCAATTTGCAGCATTTCACATTTAGAACATTAGACAATTCAAGAAATACTTTGTAGTATTGTATGCAGGGTAAATTGGGCAACTATAGACCAATCAAATCAATAGTTATTTTTTAAAGAACACTTGTGCAACCGATTTCATATCATTTGCAGACATTGTCTGTACAAAGTTTAAAGGCTAGGAGGCTCAAATCGCAATTATGCAACAGTTAGCGCCGTCCCAGTAATTTGATTGGACAAGAGGCATTCAGTGAGTGCTAATATTACAGTACATAGCACTGGGACTTTTTACAGAAAAATATCACTCAGCTGCATAGGCTTTAATGGTGCGTTCACACTGCCCAGAACGCCAACGCCCAGAAGGGCAACATTACATGCTAAGTCTATGGATGAGGTCGTCAAGTCTCCACTGTGCTTTGTGCGCTTTAGCCGTGGCAATTTTTGAATCTTTTGCTACTTTCCAAGATTCAAAGTGGCAAAATCCAGCAACGCAGAAGCTAAGCTAGCTGAACTTTCACCCTCGTCCCCGGAGCATCAACCAATAAGTCTCACTGTATTAATGTCGCCCGACATCAATGCTGTCTAGCCAGCCACAATCCACCATTAAAACATCCGGCACTGAAAGGCCCGCCTTCATGTTCTGCTAGCTGCAGCCTTAAAGATGTATAGACTTCAAACCATTGACTTTATTATATCTATGGCTTCAAACTAGTAATTTTGACGGAGACAAAGTGTGCAGTGTGAACCAATGTTTGTTCGTGTTGCCGGACAACAGTCTTGTCTCCTTTCCAGTTGGAACTATTTGTGTTGGTGGAGGGAAATAAATGATTAAATAAACAAACAAATCATAATCTATTGTCGATTATTCTTGTTCAAAAATAAAATGAGCTTGTAGAACTTTTGTATAAAAGCAATATCACAATCAAGGTCGTGCTGTTGTGCCGAATATCAGCACTGGTGTGATAATCTGTAGCACCCGGCTTGCGGCCGCGTGCCTACGACCGAATCACACCACTGCGGATATTTGGAACAACAGCACTCCCTCTCATGTGATATTGCTTAAGTGGCTCATCTTACCTGATGGTCCAACTTTATTCTTATGCCTAAGACACTAGAACAGATTATTTTCATGGAGAGAGAACGTAATTGGAAACTGTGTAGATTAAATGTTAATGCAAATATAATAATAGAACTGTTCAAATGGCAAAAACAACAAGAATGCAAAAATGCTGTTACTGGCGTGGTTGGTAGCAGTGATGCTTATACAGTTTTAGGAGCTGCTGGTAGAAAAATGCTAAGATAATGTCCCTTTGTTCACCTAGAATGCATGACATAGAGACCCTCCTTTTATAAGTCTGAAGGCATCATTTATTTGTTGTGAGATTTTTTTTTTTTTTACTCTATTGCCACTGTTCAAAAAGGATTTCATGATGTTGTTATCACAACTATTAATGCAAATTCAACCAGTTCCCACAAAATCTGCATGTCTTGCAATTTTATCAAATTCTCACAACTTTACCGCAACTTTTTATCAATTGTGACTCTCACTTTCATCATCTTATATCTGGGTGCATATCATGTACACTCATGTACATGATAATGTGTACACTCATGTACACATTATCATGTACAGTTGCATTCACAATAGCCTTGTTAAATCCGCTTTAAACAAACTCTAGTTGGTTTCCATGGAAAGTCTGATTCTTTCAGGCCATCGACTCCGATCAGACCAAAGAAACAAACTCTAGTCTGCCTAAAAACGCCGGGCGATTGAAATAAACTCTGCTTAGTTTGACTGCATGTGTGTATAGTAAAAGGACCAGGGCCGCACCAAAAGCAGGAAGTGGACTATTGTACAGGGCATCCTGGGTAAATACAGGCTAAACAACCGATAACAGTGGAGAGATGAATGCTGGATCTTGTTCATACCTTGCTCATTGTCTGTTTAAACAGCCCGTCTTGTATAAAAAAGCAACATTCTCCATAGTCCTTCGCCTCACCAGCAAACTGCACCAGCTAAAAAGAGTAAAAATGTTTCAAATTTGTTTTTAACAGATTTCTGTTAAAAACAGAAGTTTTTAACAGAAGTTTCCTCATTCCAGTCATGATAATCCATTACCTTTTGGCAAAAGTTGCTGTTTTGTATCCAAAATAGGTCCACCTACATGATGTATGTCCAATGGGAAAATAATCAGCTGAAACCAGTGATGCACAGAAAGCAGCAGTGAGCGGCTAGTTTTCAGGAGAACAGTCTTATTTGAAGCTGGAGTTGAAATTACTTTTTACATCCACTGAGTTAATAAGAATTAAAAACAGTTTATACTGTCCTCAAGTCTTTTGTCCTTTTATTTTGGCTGCATGGTGGTAACTTCGGCAGCGGATCAAGGCTCTTTTTCCAGCTCTGGTTTTGCTGTTGGTCTGACAGAAACCAAAATGACAGCGTCAAATTGCGACTCAGTGCTGCACTGTGACCAAAGTGAGAATCTCCAGAATTATTAATGAGTGATTACAGACATAAACAGTCTGTCTAAAGTCAATAAGAGTGAGTCGTTACTATTTATGATGCTTATTTTCTTCTTTACAATGAAAACAAGATGCTAATGTTTTTTTTCCAGGTGGAATTAATATTCATATTTCATATTTTCTGTCTTTCAAACTCACTCATGCTCACTATGATTTTTTTGGGATCATTTTACAGTATCCCCCATAGACCTTCCTATTTTATGAGAGCAATTTGAACATTTGAGAACTTTTACAAGCTGTAAAAAGCCTTCCACAGTGTAGGTATGCCAAATTCAGAAAAAAAAGCAGCCTTACGAGGTTAAAACAATTTTCAAGTGATGAGCAAAAAATAAAAGAAAATAACAAATAAAAGCATCACAACTTTTCACAAAATCCTGGAGGGACTGATCACAGGACAAACCACCACTGTCACCTAAAGACAAGTTAGTGACCTATTAACCAAAACAGTCATGCTTAGAGACTGAGAGGAAACAGGGGTACCCTGAGAGCATCCAGCTATGCATGGGGAGGACATGCGAACTCCATTCAGAAAGAGATTGAATGAGGATTCAAACCCAGGACCTTCCTGTTTCATGGCAGCAGTGCTTCCAGCTGCACCACCATGCAACCCGAAGCAAACCATATAACTCGTCATCATTTTTGGTCGTAGTTCCGCCGGATCACGGTTCCTGCTTTTATACTTTTTGCAGGAATCTTTGGGGCTCATCTCTGTGGATCTTTGTAAATTCTCCTATAGACCCAAATGAAACGTAATAAACCTGGAGCAAAGCTGTTTTTGTTGAGACTGAAAGTTCCCAGCTGCTCTCAGAAACTATGAGAGATCATTTCATTCCCTTCATCTGCAGCTCAGCCTCAGACATGATGAGAAGTTTGGTGGAAAAAAAGCTGGAACACCAATTTCCACTGGTGTTGGACAACTGCGACAACTACGGGAAAATTTGGCACCCTGAATAATGATAAATGGGGATATTTGTCTCACATTTAAATGTGTTTTACAGTATGATCTTGTGTATTTACACCGCGTCGCTCCCACAGCCTTTTCTTAGTTTCTCTCCCACACGGCCGTCACAAGCCTCTTTTTTTCCACTACAGCCAGACAGCAGTTGGCTCGTCGTCCTCGTTGCTCATTTTTCATGTCAGTCTTTTCCCTGCAGAAAGCATCAAGCTGGGATTGTCTCACATGAACAAACAGGCCTCTCAGCCCTCGCCTGTAAACATTTTAATTTCACTGGCCTCATTAAGCCTTGGCCCGGTTCTGGGAGGGATGGTGGTCTATGTTTCAGATTTTGTTGGACTCTAACTGTGTGCTGACTGAGCTCTCAGAGCCTAAATGTCCAATTTTCTCCAACTTTTGAGAGTTGTTTGGCATTTTGGCATGTTGGAGCGTCGGGCTCATCTGTGGGAGCATCTGCAGCCATCTGCAGAAACTCTGTGCTCATTAGTCGTTTGGGTTTGTTGGCTGAAGTAGAACAGACTTCAGACTACTTTATAAAAGTGGACATGTGCTGAGGACGGGCTTTTCTGTTTGCACTTGTAGAGCAGAAAAAACTCTTCAGGTTCTAGTTTGTTTTACTCTGAATCATCTGTTAAACCCTTTTCCTTTATTTTGGTGAAGACCTTTGAGTTCAATTAAATTAATTAATTTTTTTCAACACGTTGACATTTTTTCTGACTGTTTCAATCAATGCTTTGCTTGTTTGTTTGTCTTTTGGCCTGGTATGGTCTGGGTCTTATCACCTTAATATTGTTCCAATCAAAATCTGAAATCAAGCTTATTTTAAGGGTTTACTGATTGTGGAGATTGTATCATTGTGGATGGAAATAAAATACTGACAGAAGTCCAAGAATGAGGTTTTTGCTTGCCTAGAAAAGCTCCAACAGAATCCTGACTACTGGTCTCATTGATCTCATGGGGCATTATTCAGTTTTGCTGTAAATTTGTCCCGACTGTACTGTCTCTTATTTCTTATTTCATTTCCAATCAATTAAACAATCGATCAATAAATTAAACAATCAATCAATCTTGTGCTTTTCATACAAACATTGCAACTTAAAGTGCTTCACATATTAAATTGACCACATAAACCACATTCCCATCCCTCCCACACACATTTTGATATTTTTAGCCATAGTTTGAATCTACCTGCAACTATTTACCTCCGACCTGCTGCTGGTACATCGGAGTCTTCCCCCCACTGAGGGAATAAAGCACATTTCTATTCTATTTTGGATATTACTGATTTGAAATTAGCATTAAAGGCAAATTGCGAATGGTTTAGGGACACCTACTGGCAGAGTTGCAGATTGCAACGAGCTGAACATGCAGTTCTAAACAAAAGCAGGTTAATGTGTTTCAGTTGTGCTTCCAAGTGACGTGCAGCAGGTAGACAAGTCCTGAGGGAGGACAGTGAAAGCTGGGAGTGAAACTACCAGAGGAGATGGTGAGGAGTAGAAACCCTGAGGTTGGGACTGTGTGAGAGAGGCTGTGAGACGTGGCAGGACGAAGCCTGGCCAAGCGGCAGATCTTTTCCATATGTTTCCTGGAGACAGACAGAGTGTTTCTCCTACCCCACCCTCTAGCAGTCTTCATTTAAACAGGCAGAAAGCAGTGGAACGGCAACGTTCCTTCTGCCTGGGATCCTGGAGCTGCCGCTCTGCCTCGGCTCAGGCAGGTGTTGGCTTTCTGGGCAAACAAAAACTCTCACAGCTCCTCAGGTTTTCACCTTGGTGTCATCGCATCCATCATTCCCAGGTGTGTTACACTCTGAGAGAAAAGAGAGAGCCCAGAAGTTTTTCCCTTTCAGAAACGTGACCTTTCACACTTATTAAATCCTTCATACTTTTCCTAACTCCAGAAAGAAAAACACAAACCGACGATTGTTCCCAAACCTCAGAGGAGAACCTTTAGAACCACTTCAGAACTCTATTAACATATTTTAGAGCTGTTGTCCTTTACCCAATGGTAAACGACTGAAAAAATGAGAGGCAGTGTTGTTCCAACATCTTTCCTCTGCTGCCCCCTACTGACAAAATACAGTAAGTAAAGGTGGTCTTATCATTCATGACCCCTAAAAAATACAGGTTATGGATTGGTGAATTAAACCCTGGAGCTCATTTATTCTTTTTCTAAGCAGCCAATCTTTTGTTTAATCTGTAACCACAATCTTTAACGTCCTGGCCTCTGGCTGATTCATCACTTCATCTCAGTTCAACACCAAACCCCTTTTTCACGTGTAGCCGTTGACCTGCAAATCATTCAGAGAAACCCGAAAAACTCACAACAACTTTATTTTCTACGGTGTCCCTGAAGGGTCACAGCACGCAACTTAAGAAAACACATGCAAAAAGACAAAACACAAGCAAGTTTAGAAAAACGACGTAACACATAAAAAATGCGCTGCAAATAAACCACCACACAACAGAAGTGTTTTTTCAGGGCACACTTAAATGTGATGCACACGGCCGGACGTGCTTGTTGACACGGATTTCAAGTCACGCAGCTCAGTCGCCGTCTCTGACCGTCAGTGGTGTTGGAAAACGAGATAAAAAGTATTTTTTCTTAATTTATTTTAACATTGTGATCACATGATTCAGCCTATTGCAGTGATCCGGTGCTAAACTATCGTTAGCCTTATAGCCTGCCAACTCTAAAAACCTGATAAAATAAATGTATGTTTAATTCAGCCTGTATGTAGTGTGAAACACGCTGTTAGCTGGTTATAGTTATCTATTATAGTTAGTCAGAACTGTAACGAAGTATCGTTAAAAGACGAAAATAAATTCGAAAGATGCAGCTCGACAGCAGGAATAATATTTTAGGGTTTAAAGAAAGAACTGACAGCAGAAGACAATGTAACATGGTAAATAAACGTCTTTTTCAGATCAAAATGTATTGTCCCTTATGTTGTGTCGGATACGATAACTCGCCAAAATTTTGCTGTTCCTGTGGCCGATAATCAGCTTCATAAGCGAGGCAGCTTCTACAGTATCTAAGACTGCAGGTGAAGACCTTTTGTCATCTCAAATTGTGCCCAAAGCTAATGTTATCTTACTGTTTCAAAGTAATTTTATTAGCCATGTCAGCAAAACTCACTGGTAGTATAACGTGCTTGCTCCAGTTTCTTAATTTTCGTGCTGTGACCCTTCAGGGCCACCGTAATTTACTCAAAATGAAATGACTCAGACTTGAACTGGAGGGCAAAAAAACCGGATCAGGACATCCCTAGTAAGGAGTACTCCTTCTTCATTACCTGTTTACTTAAAGGGAGCTAGAACCATAATTCCTGAGTAGATTGTTGTTGAAGCTAAGGAGCTTACTCTGTTTTCCATCACCAGTAAGCTGCCATGTTCAAGTTATAAAAAGTTATTCTTGTTTAGAAAATGTAGTTTTCCCTTTAAAGCCAAGAACATGGCAGACATCATGGCAGTCTGTTACAAAGAAACGCATACAAAATTACTATCTTTAAAAACGAATAGAAAGGCTGAATAGAAATGATTTTTACAGTGGACACCTGGTATTTGCGTGGGTCAGGGACCCCAGCAAAAAATCTGGCCCCTTCTAAAAATGCTTCTTACTGCCAATTTTCATCATTCAAACACCAAAAATGCATTAATAAGTACAGTGGAAACCATTTTATCACCACTGCAGAAGCTAGCTTCCATTGTATTCCATTTCTGTTAGAGAGAGTTCAGCCAATCAGCACCAAGGAAAATGAATAGTGCCCCTTGATTGGCTGCTTTGCAAACGCCAGCAGAATTGCTTGTAGGTTATCCAGCTTCCTAAGCTGCGTTTTCTTTCCAATATTTTGGATATGGCATAAAGAAAGAAAAATCTGCAAATACTGTAACAGGAATAGGCTTGGGTCCACTGTACATTAATTTTTAGGTTTTGGGCCTGAAAATTGGATAATAGATGCACTTTAGAAAAAAGTATATTTTAAATAACGTATTTTAGCTACTTTGTCCCAGCAGTCATGATAAAACTATTAGTTCTCATTACTATTTTTTCTAAAATATATCCCAAAGTTTATATTGCTACATATTGCCTGTAAAGCTTGTGATGTTGAAGATAAAACAGAAATGTCCTGTTGCAGAAGTTTATCAAGCCTGGTTGGAACAAAGACGTGAAAGTTCGAGGTGTTCCAGGTTTGTTTATTACACATCCTCAATAAATATAGCACCATTTCAGAGAAGACATGTTGAAACAGAAGATTATCCGTTTGGATGATTGAAACTTGGAGCTTTAAGGGATCAGTCTGTCCTCGGCCCTGCAGAGGACTCAAAGTTCTGATCCAAACCAACTTCAGCCTCTAAATACAGACGACACAAGCGTGCAGGGAGGTTACATACAACAACCAAGAGATGCCTTCAGAGCAACCGACTGAAGGAAAACATGCGTTTTTAGGAAGGAACAAATATTTATACACCTCGTATGTTACAGTTTTCGTCTTCTGTGGAAATTATAACATCCCAGCATTAAAAATGTTCAAAAAAAGAAGTTGTGTAAAGATTTACAAAGACACCTGTCAGGTGTAGCTCATCCAAACTAGAAAATAACTAAAAGCATATTTATTTAAAGCCTATAATAATCAAAGTGGTTTCATATAAAGATAAATATGCCCCCCATTATTTCCTGTAGTTACAGTAAACGCTCCCTGCTGTCAGCTTATGATTCAGCATTTATCAGAGAGAATATAACAGCATTGTTTCTAATATACGCTGATATATTAAAAAATAAATCTAGTATCGTTCAGTTTTCTGCCTACACGTTTTTATTTCATCTCCTTCTGTTTTGAGGATGTCAGGTCTGATTCTGAGCTGCTGCCTCGATCTACTTCCTCCTGAAGTTCCCAAACTGGATGCCACGCCGGCTGGCCACGCAGCGGAAGGTTGCCGGCTGGATGCTCCAGTATTTAACCGGGTTGGCGAACAGGCTGATGGCGGCATACGGGTTCTTCTTCTCGCCGGGGGATCTGGGGCAGAAGTCGTTGTATCCCACCTTGCTGATTTTGTTGCCATGAAGAAAAATCACCTGTAGTGATGGAAAGACTTTGTGTTTAATCAGCTTTTGTTGGGTTTAAAGCAGGTTGTACGATATCTGGGGTTCCTCAGGGGTCAGTTCGGGTTGTATGAGCTTCAGCAGTGGTGGTCACTAGTTTACAATAATCGGTTGATTGCTGCAGCCTTGTTTGTTTTAATTCAATGGTTAAAGATTTTACACCAAAGATAAAGTCCTGCAGGTTGCTTGATCTACATAAATGAAGGAATCATACAGTTATTTAAATAAATTCAGTTAGGTTCAATTTATTTATGTAACATAGGGTCACGATAACTATCATTTCAATTTTCTTTACTAGACCAATATGTCCAGTTAAGTCAAAATATACTGCAATATCAAAAAGAGCCATTTCATACTAATTCACTCCATTCAGATTTAGATTCCATTCGTCACTCCTCAGCAAACAGGTGGTGACAGTGGAGAGAACAGAATAACTTTTAATAAAAGGAAAACTTTATCCAAAGCAGGTTTAATGAATGAAGTCCTTTACTGTCTCACAAGGGGAAATTCAATTGACAGATTGCTTTCTGTAATTTTATGGATCAAATCTGCAGCCTTTATGTGATTTTTAATTCAAATTAAAACAAGGTGCAATGTTTAACAAAAATCTTTTTTTTTTTTTTTTTTTAGATTAATTGAAGTAACAGGAGTCAAAAAGCTGGTTTTGGACTTCTGCTCATCAAACAGATTATAGATCTCCTGCAGGAACCCTGGTGTTTTCTCATAGCACCACCTGGGGGCGCCATTTGTTTTCATAAAATCCGTTGTAAATCAGACAAGTTAATGTTTTAAATGTTACAAACATTTTTGTCATCAGTTTTTAACCGTAAAGATTTTTAATATTCAGTCAGTATCTTCAGGCTGAAAAGAAACCAGCAGGACTTTCTTTGATGGGAAATAGTGAGTAAAATTTTCATCCTTCGGATAGAAAAAGTTTAATGTAAGAGAGAAAGAAGTAAGGGCTTACTGTACACAAATAATGTTACTCGTTACGTTTCTGCGTCTCACCTGGAGGTACCTCAGGGAGCCCAGGCCCGCTGGGACCTTTTTCAAACGGTTGTGGTCCAGATGGATCTCCCGGATGTTTGGGATGCTGGCCAGGCTGCCGTTTTCCACAGTCCGGATCTGGTTAAAGCCCAGTCCCAACCTGCAGGAAGGAATGAAGGAGCGTTTGCCGCACAAGTT
The DNA here is from genome assembly GCA_028564705.1 of Apricaphanius iberus. NCBI lineage: Eukaryota > Metazoa > Chordata > Actinopteri > Cyprinodontiformes > Aphaniidae > Apricaphanius > Apricaphanius iberus. The sequence goes on from JAPXFQ010001859.1 coordinate 717,533, forward strand.
AGAACCCACAGTCACCTTAGTGAGGCTTTTCAGCATAATCAACGATCCCATAAACAGTAATATTTTAGTCTGCATTAGGTTTGTTTAAAATCAATGATTTCCTCCTTTTTATTTGTAAATGAATAATAACTTAAAAATATATATGTTTCCAAATAATCCCAGAATGAAATAGTTTGATTCTATGAAAGAATAATTGGTGTAGCAGCTGTGGTTTTAGCTGTGTTTTAAACTAAATGGTGTATTAATCGTTGGCAGGATAAACAGGAGAAGGTCGCCACCTCTGCAGGTTCTTATATCTCTTGAAGTCCTCCACCTCCACCTTGGAGATCTTGTTGTAGTCCAGACTCAGCTCAGTTATGGAGGATGGCAGGTCTGGAAGGAAGAGGACACCAGATATGATCACTCGTTTTGGCTGCTTCCAGCTTCTTGCTGATTTCAAAGCATCTTGACCACTTAAGCTGGAGAGTGGTGATGATGTCAGAGCAGACCAGGTTGACCTCTGACCTTTAGGCACCGCTGTCAGCTTGGCCTCTGCAATGCCGATGTAGAGACTGGAAAGACCGTTGAAGGCTCCCAGCTCGATCCCGCTGTTGGCCAGAGGGTTGGCTCCCAGTTCTGTTTGGAGAAGCGCAGAACATCTGGCCTCATTAGAGCTCGTTCATCAACATGATGGAGAACATGGACACTTAATTACAGTAAGATGGAAATCTCATCGGTTGCTCCGAGTGATTGGCACAAATCTGGTGAAATGAGCCGTAAACATAATAAATCACAAAGATTCATGATGAGATTATGGAAGCATCGATCTTCTGAGGGAAAGCGAAGAGGTGGAAGAAACTGATGTTTTAATTCAACTAATGTTTGTCAGAAAATGGCCGTTTTATTATCTTAAACCCATGTAATGATTCACAGATACTCGGCTCATTTTATGTAAAACTAGAAAGAAACATCTGCTGAAGCCAGTTTTATCTGTTCCAGTTGGGGCTTCAGATCAGTTCTTGTATTCCACCAGGATGAGTTTTAAGGTGGGCAATCTGCAGGATGCAGATAAACTCTTTCCATTCCGTGGAAGGACCTGCTTCCTCTTGACCCTAGGGGCCTGATTTGTCCAAATTTCAAATGAAGAACGCAAACTTGCGTGAGCTGCAAGCATTTGGTGACCGCGTGTTGTCCTCCATTTACAGGCGATCTAATAAGATTGGGAGGTTGCGATGGGAATCCATAACAGGCACAGGAGCAGCATTTAAATGAAGACTTTGCGGCCGCTGCCATGTGTGCCAGCCTTTCTGCCTCGTGCTGCACCACAGCAGGAGACTAAAGGAATAGGCGCAGTGGATTCATGATCGGTCTCTGGCAAAAAAGAGCTTAAAAAACGACAAACATCTCAAGTCTATGACTGCTGGAGAGTTAATTACTATAAACCTATAATGTGTGTGAATGATATTTTTAGTTTGTCATTAGTAAACAAATTGTGTGCAGTGTAACTTGTGCTGGTCCTGTTCTACGCAGCGTATTCCAGAATCTGACTAAGTCCAGAACAAGCCAGCTTCCATCCTGAGACGTCCATATTCTACTGATATGAATTGCACAGGTCTCTATTTCGTGTATTAAATTAAAGGTAAAACATGCTAACACCTGGTCATATCTGCTGTCTATAGAGCATCTCAGAAATGTAATAAATGATCAAAAATATTAGAGAACTAAATGGCGTTTACTCTTTAAAAAAGTATGAAGATCAGATTTTAGCTCAGCAGTGCAGCTGTGGCTACAACGTAGCTCGCCATCACCAGTGTGTGAATGTGTGTGTCTGAATGTAGTGTGAAGCGCTTTGGGGTCCGTAGGGACTAAATAAAACGTTACACAAGTATAGCCCATTTACCATTTATCTACCTGATTTTTTTTAAAGTATTTTATTGAAGGATGGAAATGTGAACGTTTGTTACTTCCTGCGTTTGTATGTAATCTGAAATGTACAAATATTGATTTAAAAATGTCGTAGATTTAATTGTCCAGCCCCGCCCCCTAAACGGCCATTGTCCAATCACAGCAACCGTTACTATGTGAGCAGTTCCGACAAACATTGACTCCAGGCCAGATGATGGAGCGCTGCGCCCACTGCGTTTGTAAATCGGACTCTAGATACCCCAGAGAGATTGTCTGGAGGAGTTGTGTTTTTTTTCCATTCCCAAAGCCGAAAACACAACGTCTCTTATTTTACAGTAACAGATTAATAAGAAACCTCGCTGTGTCAAGTTCCTCAGGTGTCGAGCCACTATTCATATTTTTGTGTTACTGTGTATGTAGATCTCGCAGATATTTTCCGGGATGTATGGAGATTTATTGAAAACCAAAGCCACCACCTTCAGGAGCGGGTTGGCGAGCTTTATTAGCGCAGCTCTGGGTGAGACATTGGAGGGACAGTCTGCTTTAATCAAAGGAATGTCCGCCTAAAATCCAACTAAAAAAATAAGTTTTTACAGCGTGCAGACAGCAAGTATCTCCCCACTCACCAAATCATCATCCTCATCATATTTGCAGCGACGTTATCATCACAAACACCTGCGCTTTCTCCCTGCAGCTGCAGCGTGTCTGTCAGAAAGCCTGACAGCGCTGCACTTCATTCAGCAACATCCCCAGTAACGGTAACGGCGTTGTAGCGCTGGTCGTGTTTGGCCATTTGTGTGTCGGACGTAGCAACAGTAGCTAAAGGGGGCGGGGCTCAGAGAAAGGTCAGTTGCCGTAGTGGTGTTGTAAATTAATATTATATTTTATTATTTGGGCCCCAGGAAAATTAGTAACAACTCGGGTGGAAACTAATGGAGATCCACATAAATAAACAGCCGGTGCAGATGTGTTGAGCACACAGTGAATTGTGATACGTCCTTAGAGAAAAACGGGCGAACTCAACATGACTGTCAAGTTTACGGTCAATAGGGCGTCAATTACTATTGGGTTAGAATGTTTGTAAGTTATATTTTTTTGTTTGGCGATAATAAACTGCTGTTGAATGTGGTGGTGCAGAGTTAAGACATGTCTGTCAGACAAATCGTTTTCAGCTAGAACAGCCGGAGTAAACTGTTTGATGTTGAGTAAATCCCATCGCGCCTGGGAGGCCTACTTGTTTGGATGTTCGCCTCTCAATATTTTGCATCTCACTGTCATCCTCTGTCAGAAACATCCACATTACACATTTAAGGGCAAACGTGCTAAATGGATTGTGCTTATCTCGCTGCAGGTTTAACAGGTGCCGTCTTACCTGAATGTAAATTAGTAGAGCAGCTGCAGCATGTTTTTGCAACGCTCTGCGGTTAGCACCCATTTAAACAAACACTTGATAAATCAGGCCCCCAAGTGTTTATCTCAGCATTTCCGAAAGAAGCTTAAGCTCGTAGGCTCAACTAAGAGTTGAGGTCACAGTCATCTAACTTCTTTAATTTGTGAGTGGAACGTTAGGGAACCTCTGGCCTAAAGGATATAACATTTTCTTTATTAAATCTGACCTCTGACTGGTGGCTGCAGCACAGAGTCTAAACAGGTCAGATCATTTAAAGTCCATTTATTGAACAGCCTAAACTGGGAGCTTCTCACCCAACACATGCAGCTTGGTCAGGCCTTTAAAGGCGTCCTTTTGGATCCGGTTAATGTTGTTCTCATGAAAGCGCAGCTCGAAGATGTTGGGGGGCAGTTTAGCCGGGATCTCGGTCAGCTGGTTGTAGGACAGGTAGAGCAGCCTGAGGTGGTCCATGTTCCTGAAGGCCTTGGGGTGGATCTTGGAGATCTTGTTGTTGATGAGAAACAGCCCCTGATGGTGAAGAAGAGGAGAGACGATCTTATTCTTCAGGAATGGAGACATGTTTTGTCGCTTTGTTTTAATGTGTGCGGATGATTATTTCATTTTGGCCCGAATCAGGACTGGACCAGCCAAAAATGTTGGTTCTGACACACCCATTTACCACAGATGAGCTTGTTTAGAGATCAAATATCTCTGTTCCTGCTGCACATACATGGATTAGCAGGAGAAACCTGATCTTGAGTGAAGTAAAATGATTTAAACTTGATGATCAACTGATCCAGGAGAGGTTTACCTCCTGGCAGCCAATATTTATTTATCTATATATTCAGTCATACTGAGCAGTTTTTATACGATTAATAGGATAAATCAGAAAGTTTCCCCTTAAGTCTACAATAAAATATTCTTATAACCAACATTAGATCTGTTTTTGTGTCTGCAGCCTTTTACTTCTGCGTTTTGGTTCCTCTACAACAACATATCTCTGGTTGGTAGTTGCTGATACAGAAACTAAAAATGTAATAATTTCATTCCAACAACATAAACTCCCATCAGCCTCCAGCTCAGAAATAACTTAGCTTTATATTAATAAACTTCCTTTATGGACATTTTCTCTGAGCAACAACCATCACCAGCTATATATTACTGGCATGTTTGTTATTACACAGTGATATTGACATGATGTTTTTTATATTGCACAGTTCTTTTTTATCTATAGCTTAATTTTCTTTAAAATAATTTAAATCGACTACAAATGTTTAAAAAAGTCCTGCGGTGATAAAATGTTTAAAGATGAACATATTTGGGTTTATATTTCATTCTAGCCATAGCTTGTCTTATTGCCCTTCCTCTCAGATTGATCTGAAGCTCTTCTGTCATCAAGGACATCAAATCCAAACGACTTCATCCTTTTAATAAATAATATTGGTGGAATATGTTGCAGCTTTTTCTACTCCGTCTTCCCTCTGATGCCGTTTTCCTGCAGGAGTTAACAGCTGATGTCCCTTACATAGAGCCTGTTGAGGCCTTTAAAGTCGTCCTCCTTGATTTCCGTGATGTCGTTGTTCTGCAGGTCGATCATCGCCGTGTCTTCAGGAATCTTCTCAGGAACAGAAATCAAACCTGTCGGCACAAACACAACAGATAAACATCAGAGGATACCTGACCCAGTGCTTTGGTTCCGTGCAGTCAGTCAGAAATTAGAAAATTAAGCGTCCTCGGGCAACTACAGAGACAATGGAGGATAGAACTAAAGATTCATCTGCATTTTTCATCACTTCTCTGAATTACTGACCAGAAACAACTTGAAACAGAGGAAAATCCTCTGGTTCTGGAGGAAAATGAGTTAAGGTCCGAATCCAGCTGTTTGTAGCATCAATCTGCCTAAAATGCTGCACAGCGAAGATATCCAAACGGATGAACCTTTAGGGTGCATCCAGGGATAACTTGTATACTGGAGCATCAACACATGAGCAGTCTGATTCAATAGGTAATAAATAAAGACTTTGATTATTTTCAAATGGTTTCATTCTCATATATCTCAGATAACAACTAAAAAACTGATTATCCAAAATTGATTAAAGTAATCAAACCTTATCTCCAATCTTTACCTGACACTCTTTGAACTTTGATATCTTATGAATAAATAAAATAAAAACGTTTATCTTGATGGTAGTGAACCAAAAACTTAATGGAACTGAACCTGGATTAGATTACCTTCACAATCCCAGAGTGCACAGAATAAGATGATTTAAAGTTTAAAGTCTTAAAGTCTTTAAAGTAAAATTTACTCCGTTTCAGTTGAACTACTCCACACTTAGTCCCAACAGATTCATGCATAAAACTGACTTTTAAGTAAAAATCAGGTAAACACCCAGAATGGATGGGCCTGTTTGGACCTAACGTGTCATCGTCTACGATGGGTGCTCATGATGCCCCCTGGTGGCCAACCAACCAATTAACAGTCATGCAATAGTCAATCAGACAGAGAAAATCAAAGAATTTTCCCTCCCAACACAGAAAAGTTTAGTTTTATTCCAGGTCTGGATAAATATGGATTAATAGATTCTTCAGCACAAAAAGGGAGCTCTTAATAATTTTAACATGAAAGTTTCTGACAAAAGCATAATGTGACCTCTGACCCTGATCGGAGCACTGCACCACTCCAGGAGAACAGCGGCACTGAGCCGGGCAGTCTTCATCATCATAATCATCGTCGTCGTCGTCGTCTTCATCATCATCATCGTCCCAGTCTGCCATCATGATGTCGTTGCTTTTCATGAGGTCCATGACGTTCACGGGTCGGTAGGGTTTGGAGAGGCCGAGTGTCAGGAGGCAAAGCAGCAGGAGGAGGAGCCTCATGGTTCAGTCCGACAACAACAGTAGCCACCAGGGGGAGCTGCAGCAGGAGAGACATCAGCTTAACTTAACCATGGTTTAATCCTTTCAGATGCATTTAAAAACCATAAGTATTTATTTATTTATCTATTTGTCGGTGTTCTTCATGAAGGAAACTTTTTTTATCTTTGTTTTCTTCATCACAGTTTTCATTTGGGGTTTTGCTTGCTGAAAGAAAACCCACTGATAAAATTATACATCAGCAAAAACCCTCTTGGATCCGGATCATAAATTTAACCCGTGGTTCATAAACTCACTCCGATTTAACAAACAAATTTCCTCAGATCACAAACTGCGACTCAGATCTTCTGTGTTCAGTTTCGGAAAATTCAGTCCAGATTATCTTTCCTAAATCTGAAAGCAATTTGATCAAAGATGATACAGGAATCAGGAGAATAGTCCTTTAAAAGCAGAGGGAAATCTTTGGTTTCATCATTTGTGGAGCTAGAAACCAACTTTTTACTCATAGATTTAACAAATATTTTCCATTTTCAAGGAAGAGCAAGCAAATAAGTAAAGATCCTGGAGTCTGAGAGTCATTAGAGGAAAGAACCCGGATAAACATGGTGGTTGCTGACTCAGTCATGCGGGATAAACAGTGGAGACGGACGGCTGGAGGAAACATTGCAGACTTAAACCAAAAAATAAAAAGAATCTTTGGACCTCTGGCTTTTTAATCCTGCAGAGCCAGTTTTCAGCTTTCACCACCTGCACAGCGACCAACACCTCACTGCTCACATCCGCATCGACTCTGTCACCCAGGTTACATCCCGTCGAGGCAGGCGGCTGATAATCAGCCAGCTGATAGATGCACTGACCTCACCCCTCTCTCTCTGGTTTGGGTTTGTCTGCATGCAGCTCTGCAGCCGAGCTCTTACGTCAAACTGCAGCTGGTCCTGGGTGGAACGTGTCACTACAATGTTTCGGTTGTGTGACATGTGCGGATTGTTTAAATGAGGAGCGTCTAGATGTTGGTTTGCTCTTCCTGCAGAAGAGTAGAATATCCCTTTATTTGCCGCTTGGTCAGGATATGAACGTTCCTCAGCAGCAAACAGAAACACAGAAAATAAATGAATAAAGTACAGTTATTAAACATACTTTATGGAAAACATAAGATGTAGACTTTAATAAATGTATTAATATAATCTAAAAAGAAGTGGCCAAAGGACCAAATTCTAACTCTTTCTTTGGATTCTTGACAGTCGACTAGAAACCGTTTTTTCTTTTGTCGAATAGTGACTACTAAGTCCTGAATCGGCCTCATTGTGCGGACGGAGCAGCTTCATGGATGAGCTGGAGTCTGCAGGAAGTCAGGCTGGGCGCTGCAGCAACAATCCTTCGTCTCCTGGGAGAAGCTCTGGTTTAAAGACTAAACACACGTTTTCCTCTCCATTCCTACGGAAACACAACCGTCCTCTGATGTTGCCTGGAGATTCAGGACCTTCATACACCTTCTAATCCAAACTTTCACAATGACTGTACATCTGCTAAAGTTATCCAATTAACTTTAATGTTTATTTCTTAAAATAATGTCAAACCTTAATTTTAAAAAGCTAACAATCTATAAAGCTCTGACCTTGAGCCTTTGGTTAGACCTGCAGGGGGTGTTAAGTCTGAAGGGGGCGCAGCTGGGGTACTGATTTATTTATGTTTATTATTTTTCTATTACGTGTTTAAAATGGTAGTGAAAAACGAACAGATTTCATACGCCTTATTGTTTGTCTAATGCAGCAGCGCCACACCCCCTTCCCATAATCCATCACTGGGAGATGCTTCCTGTCACTCTGGGATTTTCTTTTAACAGATTGAGCCAAAGTAGGAAATCAGATGTAATCCCAACAATTTGGACCAGATGAACCAGCCTTTTCCTGAGTTTACTGAGAGGTGACCCAACCGGACCTGAAACCTTTGAGTCCTTCTTGGTTTCATTTTTCAACTGGTTCTCCTAAAAATTAGGGTCAGATATCAGAACTTCCTCCAGATTGAAACTTGGACCAACTCTACCATTTATTCAGTTTAATTCATAAAGCCTAGTCAGAGAAATCTTTCTGTTTTTCTTAAGTCATCAGAGAAAACCTTATCCTAACCCTAACTGATTAGTAATTAATATGTGATTTCTAGTAGTTGGCTTGTAAAAAAATTATTTTCACACAAAAAAATGTTTTTTTTAGGTTCGAAATAAAAAAAATCTCTGTTGAGGAGAAAACATCCTTCAGTTTGAGTTTATATAGAAATCCATCTGCTTTTTTAATCATATTCACATATTTTAACCTACAGTACGCTGATCACGACTAGCTGTTCTGTCTCTCTCTGATTTGGGTTTGGATCAAGCTGGACTCGGTACCTGGAGCTCCTGAGTCTCCGGTATTTCCTGCATCAGTCCATGAGGGCAGCTCCTGTCCTACTGCAGCCAATCATCTTTTAGTTCAACATTCATGCAGAGCAAACCTCATAAAGGCAGGGTTGGCACATTAAAAGCATAAACGCATGTTCCAGTTTCCATAATTCTGCTCTGAGTGCCATTCAGAGGAAAATGTGGACCAGAAATAGTTAAAAATCTGTGAAAAACATTTCAATTTCAAGGTTTATAGATGCTCTGTATTTAATCTCAGTTTTTAAATTAGTGTAATAGTTTCAGAAATCTGATCCTTTATTTCAATCTGAGGCACGGATTTTGTAGATTTATTACAGCATTTCAAATCTAAAAATCAAGTCTAATGACTCAGCAGTTAAATTGATAATTTGTAGATTTTAAAAAAACGTCCATAGCAGCTCAGATGTAGAGCCGACTCTGTTAAATCAGCTCTAATTTAAAATGCCCATGAGAATGGGTCAGAACCAGACCGTTTTGAGGTTGGTTAGAGTGTTTCTCTATGGAGTCCCCTTGGCTGAGAGTTTCCATGGTTATCAATGCACCATAATAGCTTCTCTTCTCCCCACTGTGTGCTACTAGCTCCTCCCAGAATGGTCTAAACTGTTGGATTTGGTGTCATTTTGAGTTTATTTCTGCCGACGAGCTCCTTCTCAGATATTAAAAGACAAACTGTATGAGGTGTCGTGTCATGATGGGCTCTCATACTTCCTCTGTCGCCAGCCTTAGCAGCAGCTCTCCTTAGGGCTGTGTACTCTGCCCTGTGCTTTTCACACAACTCATCACCACAAAAATATCAATCTCAATGGGTTTTTCTCCTGACTTTGCATGTAAAGAGGGAAAATAGCCTTACAGGGTTAAATTAATCGTTGGATGTACAAAAAAATCCGTAGGAATTTTAATAAAAACTGATTCAGAGTCAGAGAATTTATTTTCTTCAATACAGCATCGGCAAAGAAAAGTATTTGCTTGTAAACATGACAAAGCTTGTTATGGAATTTGACTACGACTGCATGGAGATGGTACTGGACCTATTTCTCTGTTTTTCAGGGTGATTGGTTTCTACATAAGTCACAAAAATATTCATAAGTAACATTAAGACAGAATGGATGTTTGTAAATGACAGAAACACAAGTGGAACAATGAAGTTACAGGGAGTGGAAGTAAAGGAGGACTTAAAGTACTTCAGGTCAACATCCAGAGCGACAGAAGTGGATGAATTTCAGCAAGAATGAAAGGAAAAGTGTAGACGACAGTAGTGAGACCAGAACCAATAAGGAAAGACAGGAAGAAGAACTGGAGGTTGCAGAACTCCTCTCTGGGCGTGATAAGGATGGGTGGGATCAGGAATGCATACATCAGAGGGGCAGCTCATGTTAGATGTTTGGGAGATAAAGTCAGACTGAGATGGTTTGGACATGTTCAGAGGAGAGATGACAATAGTGTCGGTAGAAGGATGATGAGGATGGAGCCATCAGGCAGAGAGGAAGACCAAAAAGGAGGAGATGATGAAGTTTCCCCTCCAGGGAAAAGCCCTTCAAACATTTTTGTTTCACTCTTAAACTGACTGCAAAGAGTCCTTCCAGTGGTAGCAAACGGGCTCCCGAGCCGCAGCTTGAGGGACATCTGGTATTAGAGGACAGGACCGATTCTGGCCCACAAAATAAAATCATTCATAATATTCAGCTGGAGTGGGAAGGAGGGCTGTGAGTCCTTTTGATCAGGTGTTCAAAGTTCAAAGATGGCTTCCTAATCAGCATTCAGATGAGTAAGAAAACAGTTTTAAAGCAGGTCAGGTTCTGTCCAGAGTTTTCTCTGACAGACCCGTTTAAGAACTGAAGGCCCCTAAAGGCGGAGGTTCCGGAGGATCGGGTTCCTCCGTAAAGGAACGCTGAATGCAGCCAGCATAAATTTTATTCCAGCTCTCACCTTTTCCCCGTCACCAGGAGGTGATTTACCCTCCATCAGGCTGAGACCCGGCTCGCCTGGCTGCGTGTCTCTAGTAGAGTCAGAACCCTCCTTCCTAAGGATTCAGCCCGCACCACAAATATGTGCGGTGGTCGGGGGTTCTGCTTCGACAGCAAATCCCACTCAGACGAGCCCCCCCACCCCTCAGGACTCATTCATCACAGAGACGATGGGGTTGCTTTACTACTTGGCACGAGGAAACAATGTGGAAGCAAATTTTCCAGCTGCTTGTTTTCTTTCCAGTGCATTAAAAACCGATAAGTTTCATCATTTCCCTCCAGTCGGACCGGCTCAGATGAGTTATGTCTCCATCTTCTAGAGAACATCCAAAACAGAAGCCCGCCACTCTCCTGCATCCTGGACTCTCTTTGCTCCTTGTCTTGTAAATAAAACCTAAACCTGAAGGACAGGACGTCTTTCTGTCCACAGAGTTAGAGCTGTAGGGTTGAAACCTCCTGAGTTGTTCTCATAATCTGTGGAAATGTACTCACTGATTGTTCAGTCTGAACCATTTCTCTCCAGTCAGAAATAACAGCCTGGAAATGTTGGCTGAATGCAGGTGTGTCCTACCTCAGGAGTGTCCAGGTTCACCTCCAGGCCGTGAACAGAGCGGCAGTGGCAGCAGCTGGAAGGCAGAAAGGCGTCTCCACACTCAGAACGGTCCCACAGACTGAAGAGCAGCATCAGCCTCCTTCCTCTGCTGAAGCTAGAACCACCCCCACCAGCGGAAAACCTCAGCTGGTGGCTTTGAGTAAAGAGCTCCTGGCTCTGCGTCTCAGTGTCTCAGGGACTGACGGGGGGGTGGGGGCAGGGACCTCAGCTATGTGCTTCTCATCACGAGCTTTGAGGTGATGCCAGGAGACTACTGCATGCTCAGGGTTAAAAAGATCACGTTTGGAGGTCGGTCTCCTCCTTGCAGCTGACTGGGACCCATCGGTGGGGCCTGGTGGCTCTCACCGTGATGGAGAAAACCTTCTGCTAAAAGAGTCCAGAACCAGAAGGGATCCTCTGGTTCTGGACTTATTCGTTTAGTCGACATAAAACGGTCCTCAGGTCAGAGATGGGAATGGCCTCTAGACATTACTGTCTCTGCTGCTCCTGTGGACATCATCACTGGAAGTATAAAGTCATCATCAGGATGCTGAAAAATTGTTCAGATTAATTCTTCCATCAAAACTTTTAATTTCCTCGAAAAGAAAGCTTAAAGAGGACACATTATGCCTCTTTTTAAACAAATTATAACAGGTCTATGTTCTGTACAAAAAAAGGGATGAAGTGTCTCAGCAGCTCAATTCTTGACTATTTCAGTTCAATTTCAGAATGAACCGTTTGGAGGCCCTGTCACTATTATGCAAATTAGCGTCTCCAGACCACACCCACTCATCTTGTTGCTAGGCTACACAAGAGAATTGTAAAAAATCGATGTAAATATGCCAGAATGAGCACAATAGGTAAATTGCATGTACTGTCCAAATTCAGCCTGGCTGCTCTCCTCGGCTCGGTCCAGCTTTAGTTTTTGGGCCGTCATCCTGCTGAGCGACCCACCAGATTTTAATTTAAGCGTCCTCTCATTTCAAAGTGGTTTTCCATACCTGGACCTGAATAGTAATTATTTTTTTCTTCAAAAGTACGTGAATGTTTTCGGGTTTTCTTTTTTCTTATTAGTGTGAAAAAAATCTCATGATCCTAAACAAAGATGAGACTGAGGTCCTTATGGCATTTTGTGATTTACTACATTCTACACGCTGATGCACATGTAGGACAGTGTTTACGATGCGATGGCATCACTCGGACCTCCCAACCCTTCTAATCTAAATCATTATAGAGTATTTAGCAGTTGGTGTTTATCTCTAATCTACATGAGCTCTTCAGTCTTCTTGTCCTGCTCCTGGAGGACCAGTCTGTGCCTGTCTGATAAAATGAAACGGTCCTCCAAGGCTAGAACGTCCCGTTGATGTCCTGCTGCTCTGTCGTCTGTAATCCTGCAGCCTGATATATCGTTAACTAAACATCACACACACAGAGGCTTTGTTTTCCTGCACGATCCACCATCCTAGATGTACCTATACTAACTGAATAATCTGTTAAATAAAAATATTTTCTCATAAATTAACTTTTTTTTTCAACTAAGTGCAAACTGTTATCTATTCTTATGTGCAATAAACTTGAAACATCTACCTGAAATAAACCTGAAATAATGAAGGTTAAGATGAAGCCTACATTTTTTTCTGCATTTGAAGATGGTGCGTGTTTCGGCTCACAAATGGTTGTCTTCAAAGACGAGGAATTTTATGAAATTCCTGATATTTCAATATTTGGCGATACATTCAGCTCTTTTGTTGTTTACTTTCATACACTGCAGCCAAACCTGGATATTTTTGGCATTTCATTGATGCGCAAACTCGTATTGTGCTGGCCAAGCAAATGCACTTGTGTGACATGCAACTGTGTAATGTACAGGTAGAAGGAACAAGCTGTTTGGCTCATTCACAGGAGCATTTTATTGTGAAAGTACAGAAATTTAACACAGAAAAAAATGCTTGTTTATGTTATTTGGTATCAGTACCTATTGAATTTTTTCGGTCGGTACTAAAGAGAGACAGAGTTTCCGTAGCCATGTATATGTCTGTGGAAATCTGTGAAATGTTTCAGTTATATGCATTTCATGCAATGATTTAAAATTGTAAATAATGAGGGAGTTTTTTCTGTCTAAACCAGGGGTCACCAACCTTTTGTATACTGAGAGCTACACAAAGGGTGCTTAATAATACAAAGGGCTACCTGTACATTACACAGTTGCATGGTTTATCTTATGCTCAGTCTGATCACATGTTAATTGCTCACACATACACTACCGTTCAAAAGTTTGGGCTCACCCAAACAATTTTGTGTTTTCCATGAAAAGTCACACTTATTCACCACCATACGTTGTGAAATGAATAAAAAATAGAGTCAAGACATTGACAAGGTTAGAAATAATGATTTTTATTTGAAATAAGATTGTTTTTACATCAAACTTTGCTTTCATCAAAGAATCCTCCATTTGCAGCAATTACAGCATTGCAGACCTTTGGCATTCTAGCTGTTAATTTGTTGAGGTAATCTGGAGAAATTGCACCCCACGCTTCTAGAAGCAGCTCCCACAATTTGGATTGGTTGGATGGGCACTTCTTGCGTACCATACGGTCAAGCTGCTCCCACAACAGCTCAACGGGGTTCAAATCTGGTGACTGCGCTGGCCACTCCATTACCGATAGAATACCAGCTGCCTGCTTCTTCTCTAAATAGTTCTTGCACAATTTCGAGGTGTGTTTTGGGTCATTGTCCTGTTGTAGGATGAAATTGGCTCCAATCAAGCGCTGTCCACTGGGTATGGCATGGCGTTGCAAAATGGAGTGATAGCCTTCCTTATTCAGAATCCCTTTTACCCTGTACAAATCTCCCACCTTACCAGCACCAAAGCAACCCCAGACCATCACATTACCTCCACCATGCTTAACAGATGGCGTCAGGCATTCTTCCAGCATCTTTTCAGTTGTTCTGCGTCTCACAAACGTTCTTCTTTGTGATCCAAACACCTCAAACTTGGATTCATCCGTCCACAGCACTTTTTTCCAGTCTTCCTCTGTCCAATGTCTGTGTTCTTTTGCCCATCTTAATCTTTTCTTTTATTGGCCAGTCTCAGATATGGCTTTTTCTTTGCCACTCTGCCCTGAAGCCCAGAATCCCGCAGCCGCCTCTTCACTGTAGATGTTGACACTGGTGTTTTGCGGGTACTATTTAATGAAGATGCCAGTTGGGGACCTGTGAGGCGTCTGTTTCTCAAACTAGAGACTCTAATGTACTTATCTTCTTGCTCAGTTGTGCAACGCGGCCTCCCACTTCTTTTTCTACTCTGGTTAGAGCCTGTTTGTGCTGTCCTCTGAAGGGAGTAGTACACACCGTTGTAGGAAATCTTCAATTTCTTAGCAATTTCTCGCATGGAATAGCCTTCATTTCTAAGAACAAGAATAGACTGTCGAGTTTCAGATGAAAGTTCTCTTTTTCTGGCCATTTTGAGCGTTTAATTGACCCCACAAATGTGATGCTCCAGAAACTCAATCTGCTCAAAGGAAGGTCAGTTTTGTAGCTTCTGTACCGAGCTAAACTGTTTTCAGATGTGTGAACATGATTGCACAAGGGTTTTCTAATCATCAATTAGCCTTCTGAGCCAATGAGCAAACACATTGTACCATTAGAACACTGGAGTGATAGTTGCTGGAAATGGGCCTCTATACACCTATGTAGATATTGCACCAAAAACCAGACATTTGCAGCTAGAATAGTCATTTACCACATTAGCAATGTATAGCGTGTGTTTCTTTAAAGTTAAGACTAGTTTAAAGTTATCTTCATTGAAAAGTACAGTGCTTTTCCTTCAAAAATAAGGACATTTCAATGTGACCCCAAACTTTTGAACGGTAGTGTAATACATGATCATAATTGATTTAAGACAGGAAGAAGATGCATTTAAACATGCAACATTTCATTTCAATTAATATCTCAGCGCATTTGAATTATATTCTATTTTCAAAACATGTCCAGGGAGCACCTTATGCTGTCCCTGAGAGCACCTTGGTGCCCACTGGCACCATGTTGGTTATCTATGGTCTAAACAAATGATCAGATTTAGTTATGAGTGGCATTAAACTGCAGCTATAAAAGCTGAATAGATATATTTATTTTAAGGTAACTGCAAGTCTCTAAAGTTCCCCTGCTTCATAAAACCAACAATTCAACCCCTACTTGTCTCTGAGCACTTATCAAAAGGGGGTGGGACCTGATGAGGGTGACCAATCAGAATAAAGCAGGTTTTAAGAGTTGTAGCTTAATAATGATGAGAATAACAATGAAAGCTGAACAAATTTTAGCTCAGTCCGTGTAAATGTTGGTCGTCAACCCTCCTGTCATGTCTGCATGGTCCTCACCACAGGATGGCTTGGTACTAAACATTGTATTGTAATAACTCTTTTTGTAAAGTGCCTTGAGATGACATCTGTTGTGAAATGGCGCTATATAAATAAACTGAATTGAAAACTGAATTGGTCTGGTCCTGGAAAACTTTCCCTACATGTGTTTTTAATCTGAGTCGGGAACAGCTGGCATTATCCCAGGAAGCTGGAAAGTCACTGATTTAAGGTGGTTTTAGAGACGAGAGGTTGTAGCAGCACAGAGACGATGCCTCAGAGCTTCAGAAAGCCTCTTTGCACTATGTCTGAGGCAGGAAACAAGCACTTTGAAATGGAAAAGCTAACATGGTCTTGCTCCCTCGGGGGTTCCTTTTCCCTTTAGCGCTGGTATTTTCTGCTGAGCTGAGCTGGAACAACACGGCTCAGTGCCGAGCCAGACCATTTAAATACCCGGGCCTGGTCTGGCAGCCTGACAAACACGAGTGCGATCAGATCTGGGTTCCGCTCTCTGAGCATCTTCATATTTTCCAAGCCATTTCAGATCTGGTTAAAGCATCATCTCATCAGCAAGGAGCCTGTGGAGGTCAGGCTCCTCTGATGTTCTCCTCTAACTGCTTTTAATCAGATCGGGTTTCTGTTGTTCACAGCAGAAATTTCTGAAACACAAACAAAGGAGATTCTTTTAAACCCGAACCATTTCTCAGAGAAACAAGGGTTGGTTTATGGATTCTTCTTGGAGGTTGGAGATCACAAAGTCATCCTCTTCCACATTTTTAAATATTAAACTGTTCTGGGATTCAATCACTTTTTATATAAGTACAATGGGAAGTACCGTTTCTTTGCAACCTGGAACTTGAATATAGGATGGATTACATTAATTTACTCAACCAGACAACTTTGGTGCAACTTGAAGTCCTTCGGGAAGTATTTAGATCCATTGGCGATCGTCGTATATCCATATAATGGGAGCTGTTGGGACCCCCGATATGCAGTGAGAAGGCAGTATCTGGCACAAAATTCTTTAATTTCAACAATGTTTTGGTATGAATCATCATCATCATCATCATCATCCTTTATTTATAAAGCACATTTAAACAGCGACAACGCCAACCAAAGGGCTGTACAAGAGAATAAAATACCAAAGAATATACAGCAGCATAAAATAGCTAAAACAAGTAAAAATGGTAAAAACAAACAGACAAGATCTCACAGGGGTTAAACCGACTCAGCCGAGAAGGCTTGGGAATAAAAATATGTCTTAAGACGAACTTTTAAAATGGGGAGGGACGGGGCGAGTCGGACCGTCAGGGTGAGTTGGTTCCAGAGCTTATGAGCAGAAACTGAAAAAGCCCGTTCCCCACGGGCCTTATAGCGGGCAGGAGGAACAAGCAGAAGGTGCTGTTCAGAAGACCTCAAGGTTCGCGCCGGAACATAAGGGCTTAAAAGCTGTGCCAAATAAGAGGGGGCCATTTCGTGCATTGATTTATAGACTAGCAGGAGAATTTTAAACTTAATGCGAAATCTCACTGGAAGCCAGTGTAAATTAGCCAAGACAGGGGTGATGTGCTGCCGCCGGTCTGTGCCCGTCAGAAACCTAGCGGCGGCGTTTTGTACCAGTTGGAGCCGCACCACTGAAGAGGAGGGAACACCATATAAGAGAGCGTTAGCATAGTCCAGACGAGACATTACAAAAGCATGGACAACTGACTGGAGATCTTTTTTATTCAGGACTGATTTTAGCTTGGCAAGCCGTCGGAGATGAAAGAAACATGACCTGACTACTTGATTTGTCTGCACATCCATTTTAAAAAAGGAATCACTAGCACTATTCCCCTGTGAGTTGGGAGGGTCTTGGATGTGCTTTTTCTTGTCGTTTGGGGTGTTTTACAGGATTTTATTCCAACTCACACCAACCTTGCCCCCTCCCAGTTGTAGACTGAGCAGGACTTTCACTCTGTTCTCTTTGACGGTTGGTTAAACAGAACTTGCTACTGCAGACCTGAAAAGAGAGTGACATCATTGAAATGGGCAGTTGGTGAAAGAAACTCTGAACTCACAGGGAAATAGTGCTAGCTATTCCTATCAAAGCATTTGGTGAAATAAAGGAGTTTTGTGGCAGATAATGCCTTTTTTAGAGGCTGTGCTTTGGCTGCTCCAACAACTCCCATTATTTGGATATACGGTGATCACCAATGAATCTAAACGTCTCTTGAAGGACTTCAAGTGGCACCTAAGTTGTCTGGGTGAGTAAATGAACATAATGCATGCTATGAATAAGGTCCAGGTTGCAAAAACTGCTACTTCCCGTTCAAAGTAGCAGAGAAGAAGTAAGTTTCTACCTGGATCTGATCTTCGTGATCAGAATGTGTTGAAGACTGCTTTGTCTCATGGAGGTTCTACTGGATCAACCAGAATCCTGCAGGGTTTAGTTGTTCCTTTGCTGTAATTGACTGATATCAGGCTGAGGGGATGATTCAGCTCTCTGTATCAGATGTGTTGGTGCTGAAACACCTGGACGACAGCACAAGCTACCAGCTCTGGTGTATCCTGATCGGTGTAAACCATGTTTAGATGTTTTCAGACATGTATTCAGTCGCTGGATTACATGTGAAATACACCAAAAGATTTTAGGATGTACAGGCTGGCTGTTTGACATCAGAAAACCATTTAGATGTTAGAAGAAAAGAAGAACTTAGATCTGCTTGAGACGTCCTGGTTATGATGGAGACCTCCAACCACAACTGAGAGAGATGGAGTAAAGCTACGCCTGTTGGTTGATTTACTGCTTAGTCTGGAGGTGATGCATTGTTAGATAAGCCCTGAACGACATAAATTTGGGCAGTTTCCCTAACAAACAGCTGGTACTAGAATCATCAAAGCAACAACCAACCTAGAATCATAACAGCAGCTTATTGGTTTTATATTTGTGAAAGGAAGAGGTGACCTGAAGCCTGAACCTACTGCTGGATGTCAGGAACCTGAACTACAACTATGTAGACCACTCAAACGTTAAAAGGTTTTTATTAACACTGATAATGTGACGATGATGAAGAACGCAGGAACACTGTGCAAGCTTAAGGAGGTGAGATTAACTACCATGGAAGAAATCCAGAGGTAAGACTGAATCCTGGATGCAGTGTAATTGCTCCAATGAAATCAGGTGAGACTTACTTGGTAAATGGTGGGTTGAACACCAGGGAGGGAGAACTAGAAGTCCAGGATGTCTTGCCAAGGCTGCAGCTGTAGGAATAGATAAAGACAAACACCCAAGACTACTAACAACGCCAACAGGCTGGTTGGTCTTTGTCTTCCAGCTGGGTTCTCTGGTCTCAGAAGCTCAATGGGAACGGAGCCGCCAAGAAGGCTGATCGGCCAATCAGAAGTGGACTAGCAGGATAATGCCAGAAATGCATCACATTTTGGATGCTAATGCTAATTTCTAAGACTCTGGGAGTCACAAACATCATCATTAATGTTTCCCTTTAAGGTTCAAAACTGTCACATTTAAATTTAATTTAAATAGATGAACATATAAACTGTTGAGGGGTTTAAAAAGAGACTTGAGGGCGCCACCTGCAGTATAACTATTCTAGATGTGAAAGTGTTGACTGCAGAATGTTTAGCACCTGGGTGATGGAAAGGAAACCGTTTATACTGAGTGTTTCTGACTACAGCGCAGACTTCAGGTTGACCCCTGACCCCTGAGAAGGACAGATGAACGAACCACTGAAAGTTTCTGTTATCTGGAACATTATCCGTGATCTACGCTTTCTCCGCCGGTACTTCAGACTCGGTTTGTGCCCTTGCATTGCTGTGTGCTGAAACAATGGGTCGCTCCGAGCCAGATAATTTTCCCAAACATGGCTGGGCTCTGATTGGATCATTATGTCCCTCTCTGGCCTCTCAACCTAACTGCTGCCTTCGTCCTGATCTGGATAAAGAGGATAACTGCTGGGGTACAGGATCAAAGCTCAAAGAGGAGGATGAAGGTTTTGCCTGCTGCGCCTCACAGTGATGAAACTCTGAACAGTTAATGGTCCTCAGAGGGAAGCTGGTTTGTGGTAGAGGAGGAAAAAAACTTGATGGTGTAATTGTTGAAATTACAGTTTTAAAAAGTCAGCGTTCCTGAAGAGTGATGGTCTGCGTTCCTGAGGGGAGGCGGTAAGGATCTCTCTCTCTCTCTCTCTGAGGGTCTCATAGTTTCCAGACATCTGCAACTGGAGTTTGTTGTGTTCTCGCTCTGAGGAGAGTTTCTTCCGTCTGGACCTCCTAACATCTGAACGTCACCGGAGCAACCGGCAGCACGGTCGGGCCAAGAAGTTGCCTCAGCGCTGTTGAGGTTTTAGTGCCAGGAAACATTGTGAAAGGGGTGTGACTCTGAGATCTTTCCAGTCCAACATGAGGTCACCTTCTACATCTCCACCTTCAGACTGAAGATCTGAAATGACATCTGAACATCTGCCACATGTTCGCTTCGGTTTGACAAAGGAAAATCAGTTTCCTGATCTGCTTAGGCACACTTTAGATCAGATTTTGCTTGAGTACATTCAGAAGGAAAAAGATCCATGTCCACTAGGACTTAATCCAGATGTTCTTTACCGAGAACCGTGACGTTGTTCCTGCAGAGAACTCTGGGATCGGAACCTCTCCAAACAGAGCCTTCCAAAAAAATACCACAAAGTTAGAATTTTATCAAAAAATGTAATTTAAAATCATTTATTTTCTGATAAATAATGTTTGGAAAACTCTTTATTGATAGTAAAACAGCTGAGCAGCTTTCTACAGGTCTCCTCATGTGTCAGATGATTTATTTTTAGTCTGTGAGGTTGGATGACCTCCTTCCCATCACCCTGATGTACAGCACATGTTGAATGAACATGTTGGACAGATTAAAACATAACTGCCAGGGGTTGGTGTCAATAATTTGGTGTGAACCTAATTTTAGAATAACTTCTCGTCAGAATCAATATCTAGGAAGTTTGATAATCTGATCCGTAGACCAGCTACTGGTAAAACGGTCCAGGACCGACCCAGAACTCTTTAGACGGACTAATTCCTCGTTTCCACTGTGTCGGGTTTATTCAGGAGAGCGTTTCTACAGCCACTCACACTTTTAGTGGGTAGGTGGGGTTAAACCCAAACTCCTAACAAGGTGTCATACCAGTGAGATGCCAGATGTCACTCCGGAAGCTACAGCTCTCTGCAACGGCTCTCTGTCCTCCAAGGACGGTGCTGTGTGACGCCAGTAGCTGTGCTCTAACCGTACCGTTGTCCAATGGACCTACAGCTGAAGGAGATCCAGGAATGGTTGGATGGAACGCGTTTAAAATAAAAACCGACAGAACAGCGTAAGGAACAGACAAGCTATACTATTCAGAGGAAACAAGGCACATGTTTCCTTTCTTACTCTCTTATTTTCACTTAAGCTGGGCTTGTTGGATGGATAAGGCTTAGCAGCCTAAATTTATATGAAACATTTATAAATAAATTACCCTAAATTTGGCAGATAATTCCCGAAACTAAAAACGAGGAGGGTGGGTGCAGTGTTCACGGATCTCATGAACTCTGAATGGACTCAGTTTTTATCAGCTTTTTGATTGCTTGTTGCGTGGTCTCCGTCCTGCAGTGTTCCTGAGGTCATGTGACTGATGACTGCTGGCTTCTTCCTTCATCTCCTTTATTTCTGGATCTAATGAATGAAGCAGCTGGTTTCTTTGGCAGCTCTGCCGAGCTTTTTCCTTCTTTCTTCTTTTTTTTTTTTCAGGAAAAGCTTTATTCTCTGAGCTGCGGCTCATTTGAGGAACGTTTTCCAGCTGAAACTTGCCTTGGCGATGACTGTTTGTATCTTCTAAAGCCTGCCACACATTCCACCTACTTGTTTTTATCACTTTCTTACCTTCAGATGTCTTTTTTTCTGCAGTGATCACCTAAAAGGTCTGGGCTTTGTTTCCAGGAATGTGGTTTCCACCAAATTCAGTCATGCCTTCGGATGTCTGCTACTGCAGGAAATGTTCCCAAACCTCGGGCTAGTAGAGGAAAATGTTATGATTATCTTGGTTTCCAGCTTCTAAGTGAATAAGCTTGGCATGCAGCTACAGAACCACATTCTCTTCCAACACATTCAGGATCTGTCATCCTGGCTCCAGGCCGTCTCCCAGGCCTGAGACGATAATCTGAAAACTGCTTTGACATCGTGGAGGTCCAGACGGTGCTGGAGATCATTGAACATCCTGGAACATGACCTCAGTTCTCATTTAAAGGGATGTTTCACTCCTAAGTAAAATGTAGTCTGTCACCATCTTCCCAAGAGTTTGATAAGTGAGAAGAAGAATTAAGTAATCAGCCCAGTCATTCTCCTAATCTGACAGTAGTCTGTTTGCTTTAGTTTACCATAAACAATTTATGTGAATGGTAACAGCTAGCATTTTGTGTACAGAAGTCATGGAAATGACTTAGTTTTCAAATGAGTTGCAGATGAAAATAATGGATAACACAGAGGAATTACAGGAGTCAATTTAGAATTGGGACTAAGTGTAATTTTTACAGCAGTGGTGCTAGTCACCCAGTGGGGGACACTGCAGGTTGATTCGCGATGCAAAACTAAATTACAATACAATTTCAGTTACAACATTTTAAAAAGGTAAATGTTTTATCTAAAACTGCTTCTACGTCACTACAACAAATCGATAATAAAGGTACACCAATTAATAATGGTAGAGCTACAGCCAATTGCAAGAACTTTTCACAGACTTTTGCAACTCCTTTAGTTTGCATGCAGTAACTTTCCTTTTAACTGGCTGGAAATTGGTTATAAAAAAAACAATAAAAGCTATATTACTGATAGCAATATTTTAATAAAGAAAACTAGATCTTTAGATGTTTTTTTGCGGTTCATCTTAGGGATGCACCAATACTGGTATTGGGTAAGATACTGTTCTTATGTACTCTATCGGTATTGGTTAAAGGTAACCGATACCATGAATCAATACATAAATTGTTGAAACTGCAATCATTTCACAAAAAAATTATCTTTTTCACTTCAAATTTTACATTTGCTGTCTTTTTTTATATTTCTTTTTTTTTCTAATTCACCATAATTTGTTATAACAAACAGAAAAAATAAATCTTGTCTTCACAATGTTTTGTGTGTGGTAGAAATATTGGTATTGGTATTTGGTATCAGCGAGTACTCAGATCCAAGTATTGGTATCGTATCGGTTTGAAAACAGTGGTTTTGTTGCATCCCAAGGGCCTTTTACACAGTTTATGTTATTCAGTACTGTTTGGATCGGTATCGGGAGATTATGAAGCTCAGATATCAGTATCAGAAAAATAAAAAGTGGTTCGGTGCATCCCTAATCCACCTTGCATTGACAGTCTGCAAAATAAACACAAACACACGCACTGGTTCATAGTTCTTATTTTGACTAGTTAAGCGATATACATTTTTTAACAATTTGACCTGACTAAAATATCTGTGCTGCACATTTTAATATAAAACAGTAAATCAAAAAAGTTCCACTTTCTTTGATTATATGTGTGCTTATACAAGCTGATAGGCTCAAGTTAACTGCATTTATTTATTTCATACTTATTTAATCAAAATTAGTTTTTAAAAAAGTTAGTTTTTGATTAAAAAGATCATTAATTTTGTATAATGCAATAGGTTTTTATTTTTTATTTTTTTAAGAATGTAATAATTACGTTGGCTAACAGCACATACATACATGTCACCGGGGCTGATTTATACCTTACCTGCAGCTCCCTGGTGGCTGATGTCCGCATCATAATTGCTCGCTGTGCAAAATGCACAATGAGGAACTTTAGAGGGATGCAAGCGTGGCCACTTTTTGGCAGGTCTGCTACTGAATATAATCGATAGATTTGCTATAAAAACAACAACTTATAAATCTTATTATTTTATTTTTTTTCACGTGGACTTTGGCTCGAATGTTTGCCCAGTGAAAGTAACGTCAGGTGGAGTGGTTCACATTTACCAAAAGCTGGCAGGTCTGCTGCCAAACAGAGTTTAGCTTTTTACGTATCTGCAGCGAGTGTCCCAGCAGATTGTCTCAGCACAATCTGCTGGGATTCCTTACATAGAAAACTTTTAACTGATTGGAATGTTTGTATAGTTGTATTGAAATGACCTTTGTTGTAAAGTGCCTTGAGAAGACATTTGTTGTGAATTGGCGCTATATAAATCAAAGTGAATTGTATTGAGTGAGGAACGGAGATGGAGGTGGAGCCGAGGTAGAGTGCAACGAAGAGGAAATATGCAATATTGCGTATTGTGCAAAACGCGTACGGTTTGCGGGTTGACGTTTGTTGGCGTGGCGCTGGAATTTCAACCAATAGAAGGGAAAGCACTGGACTTCCTTATAGCAAAGCATCGCTGGAAGGTGCAAGACATGACGCAGTGCCCCCAAAAAACACAATGTGTGGCTACTAGACTTATATATGGTAGAGTTTTTCGAATGAGCAGCATAGCAGGTTGCAAAAAAAATGGAAAATTACATGACAGGAATAGGTGTCTTTTTGCAGGCAATGCTTTGTGCCGAGGATGTCTGTTTGTTTTTGACATTTCTGGGGCGACAATAAATGCTTTTTCTCAGTTATCTAACTCTGGGGAAGATGGCAACGGACTACATTTCCCTTTAGGGGTGGAATATCCCTTTAAACCTAACTGAGGATCTCCTGATTCTCTATGGGGATCTCCAGCTGGTTTAAACTGGTCAAATTTGTTCTAACCAGTCAGATGTTTATTTAGTTTTTCTAGGAGCTTCCATCAGAGTAGAAAGAAAATACACCATCATACTTGTAGAGTGTACTATCGTTCTTAATGAAATACTAAATCTTAACTTTATTGTGATTATTTAAAAAACCTAACAACAGCTTTAGACGGAGGTCATTTATTTGACAAAGATGTAGCAAAATGGAAGTTCTGTCCATGACCTTTGAGCCCGAAGAGTTTCCTCAGTAAGTTTTCTGTCTTGGGTTGGTTCTGGTCCACCCTTAAATTCATTGTTGCTTCAGAATGTTTAGATTTCTGCTCAGCTCTCTGAAACTGAATCTGTTGACTGTTTACCTCTCTCTCAGCTGTTTGTGACTGCTGGATTGAAAAGTGCTTTATGAATAAAGTTTGACTTACCAGACCGTTCCAGAATCGTGTTTCTTTTTCAGCTGTTCCATTGAACAGTAGTTCTTCTGCTCTGTTTGGACAAAAATTCAGCCGTTGGACAGATAGACTCACATTTGGCCTTTAACAGAGAAGACCCTGGTCAACTCAGTAAGTTCTGCGGTTGAACAAACAAGCCCACATCACCAGCCTTCTACCACTGTGCTCGAGGTTTGGTATGAAGTTTTTAAGTAGATCTCCTGTGTCCTGTTCTGTCCATCGTGGTCTCCTCTGGACATTGTCTCAGAAGCATTGACCTCCATCCAGATGCAGTTCTGCTTCCATCTTGTTCTTCCTTCCATTCAGCATTACTGGTTCGGGGTCATGACCTTTGACCTTTAACCTGCTAACTGAGGCCTGAAGAGTCTGACATGGAGCTTTCTGAGTCAATCATTCTGTAAACTTTCCTCCCATGGCTCCTAATAAAGGACACATCCAGGTTCAAGCCCACCAGACGAACTCTGGGTCCCGTCTGTCTCATTCACTCAGAGAAACAAAAACAGGCAGACATGTCCTGACAGCTACTGTTTTCTCATCTGCTGAAGCCTTCAACTCCAGCTGAACAAGTTCTGACCCGGTCCTTTAATATCATTAAAATCTGTAATTCAAGGAGCCTAATCCCCCCCCATTCACACACACACACATACACCTTTAGAGAAGAAGGTGCTGGAAGGAAGGCTGAAAACACGAAGCTGCTGAGGCTTATAGGAAATAACGTGCTCTGGTACCGCTGCAGGGAAATTCTTTCCATTTCTTTATTAGCAGTTTACAGTCTCCAGGGAAGGAGTTATTTTCCATTTTACACTTTTACATTTTACCAAAGGACGCAGATGTGTTTGGTTTCTGAAGCCTGGAAGAGTTCAGTCATCATCTAGCAGCCAGAGGTGGTCCATGTGACCCAGCAGAACAACTTACCAGTCCCAAAACGTCATGCAGCCACCGAGTTACTCAGCGCTGTATAAAATCCTTTCCCAGAAAGTCGCTTCAGAGTGAACGTCCTTTGGTCTTTTAAACATCTCTTAGTGTCTGGTTCTGTGGTTCGGCTGCGTGGTTTTCTGAGGTTTCAGTACCACACTGGAGGCAGAGCGTAAACATGAGAAGGCAGATGGAGACACCTTTCTGGGATCGATGTAGTTGTTCTCCATTCTTAAAGCCACAAGATTTGATTCCCCCTCGTCCTCCGGGTCACAGATGCTTTCCTCTGGGATGCTCCTGGAAGATGCAGCACAAAGATGCAGTTAAATTCAGTTCTTGAATCTTTCTAAGAGACATTTTCCCTACGATCCTTTGTTTTTCATCCCTCTCTCCACTCAGTTTCTGTTTCCATCTCTGTTTCCTTTATATTTCATCTTCAAGGCCGTCTTTTTAACATGTCAGCAATATTTCAGCATCTCTGTAGATGCATTTTCTGCTTCAGAAACTGAATCATCTTCTCTCATGGGCTCGTATCCTGACTGTATATAGGTTTTCTTTTAAAAGAAAAGGTATTTTTTCAAAGAATGGAACATACCTGCTAACAGTTTCGACTGCTCACTGCAGTCTTCCTCAGATGTGTTTGTCAAAACTGTTATTAGATACGTTCCATCCTTTGAAAAAATACCTTGTCTTTTAAAAGAAAACCTATATACTGTTTGAAACGAAGAAAAAAAATGAACATATCAATTTGTATCCTGACTGCTGAAGGATAAATACCACCAGAAGTATGAGGCTGAAACAACGATGGCTTAAATTACACTGAAAATAAATATAGGCATGGAAAAATATTTTTATGACTGAAAATATTAGCATTGACTCTGAATCATTGTATATATTTAGACTTTAGACACTCATACTTTCTGTATCACTCCATGTTAATATTTTCTGCTATAATTGTGTGTTTCAGTACCAATATTTCTCTTTGGTTTTGTTATACAGAAGCAGCTGCAAAAAAAAATACTAAGTTATTGCAACATTTAAAAATAAAAAGCTAAATAAGTCATTAGGGATGTGAATCTTACAACATCTCACGATTCAGTTCGTTTCCGATTCAGGATAAACTTTTATCCCCTATAATCTGAAATATGTTAAATGATCAAACTGCACAGCAGCCAGCATATCTGCAGCATTATCTGTAACTATAATCATATCTGTGATTGGTAGATTTATCTGCTGCAGCATGGAACATTACATTTACATTAGTCGCTGTGTGGCTTTCATGCAAACTGGTG
Source organism: Apricaphanius iberus (assembly GCA_028564705.1). Lineage (NCBI taxonomy): Eukaryota > Metazoa > Chordata > Actinopteri > Cyprinodontiformes > Aphaniidae > Apricaphanius > Apricaphanius iberus. The sequence goes on from JAPXFQ010001859.1 coordinate 744,393, forward strand.
TTTGTAATACACACGACGCGATCTGCCAAGTGTCTGTGATGTAGTGAGAATGTAACAGTTACGTTTTTCAGCTTCTAGCTTTCTACAGAGGTTGCTGGTTTTGTAGCACAGACCAAATAAGTTTTAGAATCAACACAAAACGTATTTTCCTTTCTCTTAAAATCTGATCTTTTTGTCTTCAGGAAGAGACTGTGGAACATTTTATGCAATCTTGCCTGAAATTTACTGTTGGGAGAAGAGAGCTGGTTCAAAATCTATTAGATATCAAACCTTTTAAATAAAACTCATAGATCTGAAAAAAAGTGCTGAGATCATTTAAGAAAAAAAATATTAAAAGGATATAACTTTAGTTTGTTCATTAGTGCTTTATAGAAAATAAGTCAGGCATATTTAGTATGCACCAAATGTTGCTTTTCAATCACCATGAAACAGAAGTTTATGAGTTATGTTGTTATTTTCTGTGTTATTGTCACAAGTTTTAAAAGTCCTATGTTATCGACCTTAGCACATATTTCGGACGATTCTTGAAAGCGCCGCAGGTGTTCAGCTCTGTGGGATGTTTGTGTGTTGCTTTTTTTTAAAGTAATAAAGTATCAAAGGGTGATGATTAACATGGAACAGTCCTTTCAGGTGGCCCAAACATTTGCCTTCACCTAAGACTGGGAAGGCTGGATTTCTTTTTCGTCTTTCAGGGTGAAGCATCGGGCTACCAGCTACAGCTAGTTAGCTAACATGGTCACACTGCTTACTGGAACGACACATTATGGAGGCTGTTGGCTGACAAACATTACCCACAGTGAATAAATAGGCTGTAAATGTATAGAAAACGTATTTTTTAAGAATTGAAACTCTAACATTTTGGATCCACAGTTTTGTTAATTAGGAATCAAGAATCTGAAGTGAATCGATTTTTCAGCACCTCTATAAGTCATTCATTCTAATAAAAGTATGTTAAAATTGTAGATCTGTGTTTATTTTGAAGCTTTCTTCTTGTATTATTATGTGTAATATTTTAGTTTTTCTTGCAGTTAAGGAACTACTTGCTGCTTCTGAGAAAAAGCCAGTACCAGAGATGCTTCATTGCTTCTCTCTTCTAGGCGTTACAGCTTCTCTCACTCTTTGAGCAACATTATGTCATAACATCAAAATCCATCCAGAATCATAACTCCATTCCCCAGCTGTCTGAAATCACCAGAACTTTGCTGCAGACTCTATAAACCTGCTCCAAACCATTTCCTGTAATGTAGGGGCCCTTTTTGTTCTGCTTGCATCCCAGAGGAGAGTTGAGATCTTGCGGTTTGACAGCTTTATGCCTAGTGTGACCTGCCTGGTCCTGAGTCAGAGTGTCTCTCCTTTTTAATCTGACTCTGAAGCAGAAGGAGGTGGTTCTGCTCCAGCTCCAGTAAAATCCCATCTGGGAGAAGACTGCAGCTACTGTTAGAGGATGAAGACCTCTCTCCTGACATGTGGAAGAGTTTAGTGGAGGGTTTAGGCATGTTGGTTTTAGAGAACAGTCAGCCTCCCTGTCATGTTTTTCCTCTCGGGGCGATGAGGTGAGACTCAGGTGGAAACTTGGATCGGCTTATTTTCTTTCTGGTTGTCAAGGCAACCCCCCATCCTGTGATCCTAGGCTTAAGCGGTGTCTGGCTGGAGAGGATGAATGACTGACTCAGCTTCTGCTGCGTTCGCGGAAAATCGCTGCTGGTCTTACTGGAATACGGCTGGAGCAGGAAGATCGGATACCTGATCAGGTTGTTGTCCAGTCGGAGTAAGTGTAAGCTGGTCATTTCACAGATTCCCAGCGGCACGTGGATCAGCTGGTTGTGGTCCAGGCACATCTCCGTCATGGAGTGGTAGGCGCCATAGAACGACTCTGGTTCGATTCCCTCACCGTCCAGCCTGTTGAAGGAAAGGTAGAGGTATTCCAGACCAGGATCCATGTGGGCAAAGATGTAACCTGTGGAGGAATGTGAAGGAAGTTCTGGTTAGATCTATGATGGTGTAGAACAGTGGTCTCCAACCCTGGTCCTTTAGATCTGCTGTCCTGCAGGTTTTGGATGCATCACTGCTCCAACAGAGCTGAATCAATTGAAGAGCTTGTTACCAAATCTTTCCAAAACCTGATTGCATGCTGAAGAGGTAATTAAGTTATTTGATTCAGCTGTTCTCCTCAGTACCTCCATATGTTTGCACATTTGACCCTGTTCTAACTAGCCCCCTCCTGTCAGACTAATGGATCCCATCTCCTGGTTCTCTTATGTTGCTCCAGTACAGCAGTGGTTCAGATCACTGGACCTGTGGGGTCTAGATAGAGTAACCTAAAGGTTCCTCTTCAACTTACCAGGTATCCTCTCTATGTTGTTTCCCACCAGCACTAAGTGGACCAAAGACTTGGGCAGGTAAGGCGGAACCAGGTAAAAGTCATTATGCGACAAGTCAATGGACTCCAAGTTCCTGAAGAAGATGAAAGAAGATAATTATCCCCGAATGTCGCTTTCTGCAGGGTAGAGGTGGGCAAAGACTGTTCTGTTCTGGTCCGACCTGTGGTTGAACCAGGCCATGGGGGCAATCTTGGTCTCGTCCAGTTTGTTGTGTCTCAGGGAAACCACATTCAGGTTGATTGTCTGATTGAAGACCGTCTCAGAGATCTCCTCGATCAGGTTGTTCTCCAGATACAGCTCCTGAAGGAGAAGAAGAGACGGTTGATGTTCTTTAGGCAGAGGGTTGTGGAATTACAGCGCTAATAATGGGGCGTAACTGTTGGACCTGCTTTTGTGGGCCGGTGTTTGCAGAAGGTGTGTTCAGGATGGAGGACTACCAGCAGCAGTCTGCTGGTACCCTGCCCTCTCTGTGGTTAACCACAGGCTGTAATTAGATGGTTTGTTTGGTTTTCCGCAAGTGGGAGATCAAACATCATGGTCAAAGAGAACCTTCTTAGCTTTCACAGAGCATGAAGCAGCTGAAGGAACCTCTCTAAAACATTAGCTGCTCATTATAAACCACTGATCTTTTTGGTAACTTTTTTTGTGTGTGAACATTTTAAGAAGGATTCGAGTTGATTTGCTTCTAAATTATATTCGTCATCAAAAAGATTTAAAACGTATGCTATTTCTGAACCAATTCAACCAATTTAGTTTATTTATACAGCGCGATTCACAACAGATGTCATCTCAAAGCATTTCATAAGAGAAGTCAAAGAAGTTGTTCAGGTTTTGCTAATAATATTGGTCCGAAATAACCAGTTCTGGATGTTGACAGCATCTTTACATCCCAGAAACTCAGATTAAATATGATCAATCAGGCTTAGTAGGTTCTAAAAGCGTCAATGCAACTTTTTAAAGGTGTCTTTACGGGTCTTCATTAATGACCAGCAACATCTACTAGAAGTAGATACGGAGAGAACTCATCTTAAATCAATACTCAAATTTTAGATGCGTCAAAAAGACCCATAAATTCACTTTGCGTCTGCTGCTGTGTGTGTCAGCCTTTCTGCCCAATACATTGTGCCACAGCCAGAGGGAGTTGATGTGTCTTTGGCAACAAAACAAAAAAAAAAGGGGGGGAGGGGGCTAAATAATTATTAGATTGATGGTGTTTAGAGTGGTAATTACTATTAGGTTAGAATAAGTTTGAATTATATATGTAGTATCTATGTATTATATATGTAAATCGTGATGGCGCAAAGTTAAGGTATGCCTTTAAGAGTATGTAAAATGCAAAAACAGCCAGGGTGAACAGTTTCATATTTAATAATTCACATTGTGCACAGAAAGCCTACTTCTGACAGAAACACCTTTATTAAATATTCATCACTGGTAAAAAGACCAAATGGATTGTGGCCATCTTGCTGCGCGTTTAACAGGCTAATTCCTCTCTTCTCTTGCTTAGTAATTTACCTGCTGCATAATATTGCACCCGATGTGAGGTTTGCGCACGTTTTAACAGTCGCAACAATTTTAAAAGTAAAAAGGACATAATCGCTTTCTCTATGATCTGGTTCTGAACCTGGGTTTCCTTCCACTTAGATGAAACCAGGACACATCTTAATCAGGTGTTTCCTTATGGCAGTGCATCAGTTCTACTTCAAGCTCCTCCTGGCTGATGGAGCTCCTCACCTTATCTCTAATTCAGGGACCAGCCACCTGGATCTATATGTCTAAAATGTAAATTCATCCAGTGTGAATTAATTAAAGTGATAGTCTGGACTTTGTAAGAAAAAATAGAGGGAGAGACATGATTTGGAAAGAAAACGACCCAAGCTCCCTCCCCCTCCCTCTCTGATTGGTCTTGAAGCCGCGCCTACTTTTCCGTGCATCGGATTATCGGATCAGTGAAGAAACTTTGTACTTCTTACCATCAGTGACTTTGGTAGACCCTGGGGAACCGTGCGAAAATGGTTTCTTCCCAGTCTGAGGTAGGAGAGCTGGACCAGAGGGGCGAAGGCCCGCGGGTCAACGTTCCCCTCACTCAGCAGATTCCCTTCCAGCTCCAGAATCACCAGGCTGTTCAGATCTGAAACATGATTAAAAACTGAGTTTCAGATCAAAAGAGAATCAGACAAATGAGGTTCAACACACCTGATCATTTTTGATTTACTAAAGATCAATAAACGACTACAATACATCTAAAACAGCAAGAAAGTATCAACCTATACAGTCTATTTGGATCTAAACCTCTGCGCTTCGTAGACTGAGACCTGAAATCAGCCCCTATCGGAATGAAGGCAGTTTTTCCCCTAGAATTTTTTCCAGCCGTGGTGCTATAGGGGAGGAGGGGGAGGGTATTTGTTCTACACCGATAAATATCGGCAGTACTACGGTCAATCAATCCTAGACTCATAGAATCATAAACTCAACACTCTGTATAAAACCTATATTTTTGTTTACAATACTTTAAAGAAAGACATTTTGTATTGTACTGGCCACATGGCATTGGGAGCCTGCAAAACACACATTCATAGCTCTTATTTTGACTAGTTAAGCGACAGACATTTTTAACGATTTTATAAAATATCTTCCCTGGATATTTTAATAGTGAACAGTAAAACTAAAAAATTCCACTTGCTTTGATTGTATGTGTGCTTATACAAGCTGGTAGCCACAAGTTAAGGGTTGAATATAGAACATGAGCATGATAGCGACATCTAGTGTGTCTAGGTTGTTGTTACATCAATGAAAACATAATTACAGCTGTTGGGTTGCCAGGTTTGCTGCCGATATGCCGAGTGAACAACCTGAACTGTGTCCAGTGAGGAATGTATCCTAGAGGAGTTTAACTGACAGCTAACATATGCAAAGTGAGCAAATGAGTTAGCTTACCGATCCAGGAGGAAAGTCGTTGTTTCTGCGTGTGTTTGATGCCGTAGAAATGTTTTATGTGTGTCCATCTAGTGTAGGCTTCACCTAAAACTACCAGTCGAGCTGAGCCGACCATATAGTGTGATCATAGAGACCGTATCTATCAACCCACAATGGCGCCCACTACTGGCTAGCTGGAAATGTGCTTTCATTCTTCACCCCTCTAAAAGCCTGGTCCCAAATACAATGTGACGTGACCTTGATGCTAAGGAAGCTCTGTTCAGCCACGTTATTTGGTCCGTATTATAGATTTACTTTAGTTCTACCATCATCAGACCAGTACCAAGTCTGCTTTAGTGCTGGGCCTTCCCCAGGCTACCACTTGATGTCCCACCCTGGTCTATCTTTACTTGTGAAAGAGACCCAGATATGTTGGAGCTGCTGCACTTGGGGAGCTACTCAGACCTTACCTGGAGCTCATGATCCATCCTATTCCAGCTCTGACTTGTGGCTTGTTTACCGTTGGCACCTACTGGGGTCTACTACTGGGTCTTGGCCTCCTGTTGTAGTACCAGGTTGCTTCTTCAGGCTTATCTACATTGACCAGTGCTTATAGAGTGAGCCAGATAGTGGAGATGGGCAGAGGTCTGTACTTTAGTGTGTGAATGAAACCCTTGCCACAGTTGGTCAAAGTGTGTCATTTTCTAACTGGTTGCTGGTTGTTTTTAGGAATTGGCTGTCAGGATGGTGTCTCCGTACCATGGAAGCTGTTTTCATCTATTCCTCTCAGTTTGTTCTCGTTGATCTTCAGTTCCTGCAAAGTGGCCGGGAGGTTGGAGGGAACCCCGTCTAGAAGATTCTCGTCCAAGTACAGACGCCTTAGCATCTTCAGGCCCTGAAACAAACAGACTGGTCAGAATGAGAACTATTCAGATGCCAATGTTTGGGTTTACAATGAAGGCTCGACAGATCCCAAGACTCTTTCTATGTCATGGTGGTTGCTGCACTCTAACATGTTTGATCTGTGGCCCACTAACTGGTGATTACAGAGACAGCTGAGGGTCTCCAGTGGTCTGAACCAACTGGTCTTACTGTGAAGGCTTTGGGATCAATCCCAGCAGAGGTGAGCTTGTTCTTCTTTAGGTTGATCCATTCCAGGTTGGGAATCCCATTGAATGCTCCTTCTGGGATGCTGCTGATGTTGTTTCCTGATGGTGGGAATAGATTTAGTCCATCTTGTTTTTTTAAAACATTTAAATGATTTTATTAATTTAAATGATAGGCTTATCTTGAAGCTTTTTAATTTCTTTAATTTCTAGTTTTATGACCATTCTAACCATTTATCATTACAATGGTTCAGACCTTTGGTTTAGTTTGTGGTCATAAACCAGCCAATAAATCTGAGTCAGTTTAGCTGCTAAAGCTAACAAGCTAACAAAAAAAGTTCCTCTACAGTCTCCCGCTGGTTGTCCTCTGATTGTTCCTCGGTCTGTCCCCATGTTTGTCCCCTCCACTTTTCCCCTGGATTGTCCCTTTAGTTATCCTCTATGTCTTTCTCTGTCTGCCCCTCTTAATGTCCCACTAGTTTTCCCCTTGATTATCGACTTTCTTCCGTGAGTGTCTCTATGTCTGTCTCCCCCTGATTGTCCTCCTCGCTGTCTCATCATGTCTGCTCCCCCTGTCTGTCCCCCCTAGTTGTCACTTTGTCTTTTTCACCATGCGGGCCCCCCTGTCTCCTCCTGGTTGTCCCACTGATTGTCCCTCTATCTGCCACCTGTCTGTCCTCTGTGTCTCCCCCTGTATGTCCCTCTGTCTGTCTTACCTTCCAGGCTGAGGGACTTGAGCTCCGGCAGGCTCAGAGGAGGGAAGTGGACCAGCTTGATGTTCTCACAGCTCACAGAGACATCAGAGACACTGCAGCCTGCTGGGACGACGACTCCTGTCTCCTCCTCTCCTTCCTCCCCTTCGTCCTCCTCCACCTGTCCTGCTTCCACCTCCTTCAGCTCGTCTCTTGCAGTCGGAGGCGTCGGGATCGGAGATGGGAGGAGCTCCTCTTCCTCTTCTGAGGGCATCTGGAACACGTCTCCTCTCAGCCACACCTCCACCTCCCCCTTCGCCTCCCTCTGCTGCTTCTCTTCCTCCTGGTGCTTCTTCTCCTCCGTCTCCTCTATCTGCCTCCTCCACACCTCTTCCTCCATCCTTTTTCTCTCCTCCTCTCTCCTTCTCTCCTCCTCCACCCTTTTCTCCTCCTCTCTCCTTCTTTCCTCCTCTCTCCTTCTTTCCTCCTCTCTCCTTCTTTCCTCCTCCTCTCTCCTTATTTCCTCCTCCATCCTTTTCTCCTCCTCTCTCCTTCTTTCCTCCTCTCTCCTTATTTCCTCCTCCATCCTTTTCTCCTCTCTCCGCCTCTCCTCCTCCTGGCGCTTCCTCTCCTTGGCCTCCTCCACCTGCCTCCTCCACTCCTCTTCCTCCTTTTTCAGCTGCAGCCTCAGCGCCTCCTCTTCCTCCCTCCTCCTCTCCTCAACCATCTTCCTTTGCATCTCCTCCCGCTCCTTCCTCTCCCTCCTCCTCTTCTTCTTGGCCTCCATCTTCTTCATCAGACGCTCCTCTTCCTCACGGTGCTCCTCCCGCCACAGGATCCCCTGGATCTCCTCGCGGGTCAGCGGGACGACGGGCTCGTTTGGGTCACTGGGAACTGGGGAGTCACCAGAAAGTTCTAGGCTGAGCTCAGAGTCTGGGGGGCGCAGGATGCCGCGGGGCAGCCAATCAGGGAGCAGGAAAGGAAAAGGAAAGAGAGATGGGGAGGAAGAGGAGAGAAGAGAAGGGGATGTAAAAGAAACTAGAGGAGATGGAGGTTGGAGGAGGGGGGACGGACAGGAAGGACGATAGTTGGACAGAAGGACACATACGGGACGTGTTAGCGCTGCAGACAGATTCCAGACCAGCTGTTGAAGCTACAGAGCGTAGAGCTGCTGTAGACCGGTCCCCCCTGATCCCACCAAGCTGTTAGATCAGCACCTGTCTGTCTCTGAGGCTGGACTGGTGTCCAAGCAGCTCTACAGGCTTTCTGAACGTCTGCCGGGTCAGAACCGGGTCATCATCGCCTCTGAACTCAGACCTGTTTATCCTCCAGGCTCTATAACGCCCAGGATGTTTCATCCACAGAAAACTTTAGGTAGAAGTAGCTTTGAATCAAATTTTTTTCCTAATAATTATTATAAACTTATTATCACTGCATCAACTCCTTGGGAGTCTCAAAGTCTGAAATGTTACTGGAGAATTTTCCAAGTTGGAAAATAGAAAATTTTTATTGGGAAATTGTTTGATGCTTCTGATTTTTCTATACAAAGTTCTAAAGGAAATTATCTAAAAACAAGGGATGTAAGAAAATAATGATACACCGATATATCACAATATTTAATTTCATGTATTATCGATATGCAAAAGAAATGTTTCAAGTGGAATTTTTTATTTTATTTGAATGGGACCATTTGATGACAGTCATTTTTGTAGTAAAAGGTAAAATATGTTTGCTAGTTGGTGGCTGTTTTCATTCAGTCATTGATTAACTGGATCTGGTACTAAAACTAGATGTTGTTCTGGATGAAACGGGTTGGAGTGTTTAAATGCAAAGACAGTTTTTACAACTATGTTTTAGTAATCTCAATAAATAGTCTTATTCATATTGCCAATACACATCCCTACTAAAAATGCTTAAAGGGGAAGTACTGTTTTTGCAACCTGGACTTTATTTAATGCATGCATTAAGTTAATTTACTCACCCACGTCTGGAGCCACTTGGAGTCCTTCTGGAGAAGCTTTGATCCATTGGTGATCAGCGTATATCCATATAGTGGGAGTTGTTGGGGCAGCCAAAGTGCAGCCTATAAATAAGGAATTATCTGCCACTAAACTCCTACATTTCACCAATCACTAGCTCTATTCCCCTGTAAGTTCAGAGCGTCTCAGAGGTGATTGGTTGTTCTCTTTAGGGTGTTTTACAGGCTTTTAATCCAACTGATTCCGACTTACACCAGCTGCCCATTTTAATAACGTCAGTGCTGAGCTCCATCCCAGGCAGGACTTTCACTCTGTGTTCTACAGCGGTCACGTTGATCAGAAACCGAATACTCCTCTACAGCTGAATGTTCTCCACCGTACCCCTTCCCCGTCATATGTGGTACCTGCGGTTTTAATGGCCTTTTTCATACTCGGCTGGATGCCTCTGTTTCAGGTGTTGGAAAAGTTTTTTGGTGCTCCTGCTTTTGACTGCGATGGGCTTTAGGCAAATGTTGCAGCGTGGATGTTTTTTTTTTTTGCTCCACGTCTGGCGCAGTAAACCCATAACAGTTCCAGACAACAGACGACTTTATTCCTTTCTTGGGAAAAAACCTCGCACTCTCACCGGCAGCCATGTTGTCGCTTGCTATTGCTGTTTCGTGTGTGCTATGGTGTTATCATACTACAATATGAAACTACCACTACGGAAGCTCCAGGGAGCCCAAATGCGCCATTACACAAAAACTCGATCTACTTATTTTTAAAATCGCCCCAAACAAAAAATGTGAATTAATTCATGCAATCGATTTTTTTCGCCCAGACCTAGTTCATATTTTTGTGTTTCCAAATTGTGGACTAAGTTCAGCTTCCACAGACTCCCTTTCTGTGGCCTGTTCAGACTACAGCTGTAATGGAGGGTGACTGTGGTGGTGTAAGTTGGAATCGGTTAGATTAAACGCCATTAAAAACCCTGAAGACAACAGCAAAGCACCTCCAAGACGCTCGGAACTTAGAGGGGAATAGTGCTAGTGATTTATATCAAAGCATTAGTATAATGATGGAGTTTAGTGGCAGATAATGCCTGATTTAGAGGCTGACTTTTGGCTGAACCGTTAACTCCAATTTAATGGATATATGATGATCACCAATGGATCTAAATTTCTCCTGAAGAACTCCAAGTGGCACCAAAGTGCTCTGAGTGATTAAAGAACATAATGCATGCTATGAGTAAGTTCCAGGTTGCAAAAACCGTACGTCCCCATTAATAAACATTTTGTTTTTTCCAAATGTATTATTAGTTTATTTTTTCTTAATGTTTTTATGAATTTATTTTTCAGCGTATGTTTTTATCATCCGTTATATGGATGCTGAGCTTCCTCCTCTTATAAGGAGCAGCTGACAGCTGCAATCAGGAGCTAATCTGATTCTCCCATCATCAGAAGCCTGAACCGATCGTTGGGATTGGATCAGAACATCCATCCTGCCACCAAACAGTCGGCATCTGATTGCAGACAGGCAGGGTTGACCTTTATGAGAAATATTGTTTTTTACTGAGATTGTACTTTAGAAGAATAAACAGTTTTTGCTCCTTCTGATGGAAACTAGTTTAGTCACAGATTTCCATCCCTGGAAACACTTCAGGATCAGAACCTCAGAACGCAAACCGTCCCTTGGAAGAGACAATGTCAAGGTTCTGTTTTATCGCAGAGAGATCTTTTTTAAAAGCCTGATGTGTGTTTCATCCTCCATTTGCTGACTTTTCTGCCTGTTTAAGGGAAATCAGGCAGAGAAAAGTTATGATTCACATGTTGTGGAAAAAGTGATCTGAAAGTCCAGGGCAAACTAATAAAAGGTTCAGAAAGCCTGAAGAACTCTCGATGTCGACCTTTTTCAGGTTTTACAGGAAAGCGAAGCTGCTTGGAGGAAAACCTGAGATCATTTTCTTAAAGAGACAGGATCATTTCCACGTTTCTGTCCAGCCTCTCTCTGACACTAAACCCCAACATGTATCTAGATACTAACATGCTAAAACTCTTCACAACATGTGCGCTAGTGGGTCCAAAATGCGTTGAGCACATTTTTAAAGCCATGATGGGAACAGGAAGCGGCATGCCGAGGCCTCAGAGACGCACTCCTCCCTGTTTCCTCCAGATGCCGCACCATGGCGCTCTCACATGTTGTGTTTCTACCTGGCTCCATGCAGACGGGGCAGCAGCGGCCGGCGGGGGTGGCGGGGGACGGGCAGTGCATTGTGGGACAGCTCATCTCGTCACACACCACCCGTCCTTCGCTGCACAGACACGTCACACAGGGAGACGGCGACCAGACGGCCAGGTCGAACATGGTCATCCCGTGGTACACACAGTGCCTCTGCTTACCTGCAGCAACACACACACACACACACACCAGGGTCCGTTTAATACCAGGCTGTTCTGCAGAACCTGTAGTTTACAGTCTCGAACCAACACCAACTAATCACACCGCTTATAGCTCAGCACTCTGCTACCGATGGCATTAGCGCCAGAGAAGCTGCTGTCTCTCATTGGACAACGGCCTAAAGCAGTGATCCTCGTTCAGCCCACAGATATGAATATTAAAGATAAAAGAATAAAAATACTGTTGCCAAGAAAAGGACATTTCAATAAAACATTTCCAGATTAAGTTCACATATTTACAGGATAAAATGTGGAGATTCTCTGATGTCAGAATTCTGTAAATTTGCAAGAATAAACTGATAATTTTCCATGATTAAAGACATTCATTTAAAATATTAAAGCTGAGCGATTATTTGACCAAAAAAATGAACTTGAATAAAAACTTGATGATATTTAAGATAAAAAAATTTTACCAGAACTCCTCCAAGGTCATAGGTCAGTTACCATTTTACTTTAAACAGCCACGGCTGCTACATTTTTCCATAAGCAATGAAAAATATAAATTTTATAAATACTATATAAAATATTTTGTAAACTAAGGACTTCAATCAATTGTTTTTCCATTATCTAATTTTGAAACTAAATTAACTTTTGCAAAGGAGAAACCCAAATGTCGAGGCTTGTTGAGCCAACTGGGTCTCCATAGATATAGATAATAAGGAGAAAAACAATAAAGCACTTATTAGCATTTCATTTTTATCTTCTGCTGTGATATTCTATGCAGATATTGATTAAAAGATCCAGAAGAACTGCTCAAACCACCATTTCATATGAATATGAAATGAATGAATATTTTTGCAGCCTCTTCCTCGCCATCTCAGGCGCATTTTCTGGATCTCATTCGAGGCGTTTCTCGCTAGTCTGGACCCTGGAGATGTTTTGATCCAGGAAAAGAATCCGGTTCTACCACAGACAGAAAACATCCAGATGCTCATCTCAGGAATTTACCAACTCATCTTTAAAGAACTTCCATATCAGAAAACCCCTCGAGTTTCATTTATGCAAATGTCTGATATTGTCAGACAGCAGTTTAGTTTTGATATCTTAAATGTAGTTGTGGAAAGTCCTCCTTTATTCCTTTCCAGCATCAGAGAATATCCATGTTTTCCCTTGTTAATATATGAAAGTAATATTTGAGTTTGATGCTGTACATTCTACTCCTCTGTGGCCACATTATGTCTTTCTTTCATCTAATACTCCATCAGTCGCACATACAGTTGTGGCCAAAAGTTTTGAGAATGACACAAATATTAGTTTTCACAACGTTTGCTGCTAAACTGGTTTTAGATCTTTGCTTCAGTCGTTTCTGTGATTTACTGAAATATAATTACAAGCACTTCATACGTTTCAAAGGCTTTTATCGACAATTACATGACATTTATGCAAAGAGTCAGTATTTGCAGTGTTTGTCCTTCTTTTTCAGGGCCTCTGCAGTTCTACTGGGCATGCTCTCAATCAACTTCTGGTCCAAATCCTGACTGATAGCAACCCATTCTTTCATAATCACTTCTTGGAGTTTGTCAGAATTTGTGGGCTTTTGTTGAGAATTGACAACAAGTTCTCAATGGGATTAAGATCTGGGGAGTTTCCAGGCCATGGACCCAAAATATCATCGTTTTGGTTCCTGATCCACTTAGTTATCACTTTTGCCTTATGGCACGGTGCTCCATGGTGCTGGAAAATGCATTATTCTTCACCAAACTGTTGTTGGATTGTTGGAGGGTGTTTTGGTACCATTCTTTATTCATGGCTGTTTTTGGGCTAAATTGTAATGAGCCCACTGCATGGATGAAGCAACCCCACACATGAATGGTCTCAGGATGCTTTACTGTTGGCATGACACAGGACTGATGGTAGCGCTCACCTTTTCTTCTCCAGACAAGCCTTTTTCCAGACGCCCCAAACAATCAGAGAGATGCATCATGGGAGAATCTGACTTTGCCCCAGTCCTCAGCAGTCCATTCACCAAACTTTCTGCAGAACATCAATCTGTCCCTGATGGTTTTTGGAGAGAAGTGGCTTCTTTGCTGCCCTTCTTGACACCAGGCCATCTTCCAAAAGTTTTCGCCTCACTGTGCGTGCAGATGCGCTCACAGCTGCCTGCTGCCATTCCTGAGCAAGCTCTGCACTGGTTGCACCCCGATCCCGCAGCTGACTCCTCTTTAGGAGCCTGCTGGACTTTCTTGGACGCCCTGAAGCCTTCTTAACAAGAACTGAACCTCTTTCCTTGAAGTTCTTGATAATCCTATAAATTGTTGATTTAGCTCCAATCTTAGTAGCCACACTATCCTTGCCTGTGAAGCCATTTTTAGGTAACGCAATGATGGCTGCACACGTTTCTTTGCAGGTCACCATGGTTAACAATGGAAGAACAATGATTTCAAGCATCACCCTCCTTTTAACATATCAAGTCTGTCATTCTAACCTAATCAGCCTGACATAATGATCTCCAGCCTTGTGCTCGTCAACATTCTCACCTGAGTTAACAAGAAGATTACTGAAATGATCTCAGCAGCTCCTTTAATGACAGCAATGAAATGCAGTGGAGCTGTCATGGCAAACGAGGACGATGCAATTCATATTATCAGTGTTCATAACATTCTGGACTTTATGCAAATTTCTATTATAAAAACTTACGCAGCAACTTTACAAATTTACAATATTTATGTAATTCTCAAAACTTTTGGCCACGACTGTATATTGAAATTCATAAATCTGACTGATTTAACTCATCATTGATTTACATAAATACGTTGATAAAATCTGATTTTCCTGCAGCTGCTTGCAGAAAGCTTCATTTAAATGCATCAGCAGACAGACAGAGAGAGAGAGAAAAACGCTTGTTGCTTTGCTGTCATTTGCGTTGCAGATTTTTCTTTGCGAGTGTTTCATGAATTAGTCCGATGCTCCAACTCTGCAGGTGTTCTGCGGGAAGGAAATCCTTTTTTTGTGTATAAAGTGTAGTTGTGGCCTTTATTTATGAGAAGCTGCAGAGCAGCAGGCAAGACATGCAGTGACTGGCCCCGGGTCAGGAATTGAACCAGGAACTTAAGCTCTCTGATTCACCTCGTTGATCAGAAACTGAGCAGCCTTCGTCCTGATGCTCTCCTCAGCACCATGTTGTCCTGCTGCAGTAATTGTGTGTCTGGTTGGCCATCTGGTCTGTACTTGTGCATAAAAAGCAGACAAAGCAATGATTTGTCCCTCTTGGCCTCCTCCCCCTGGGATAACTTCAGGCCAGGAACATGATGAGGCTGCGATGTGCCATGAGTCAGAGGGAAAAACTGTAAAACACTGGGATGGAGCAGGAAGGGGCTCTCTGGTTCTGTTTGGACTGCATCCCATCTGTCATCTGTCCTTTCTAATGGCATGCTCTCTGTTGGCTCTGCAGGAGCACAGGTAGTTAAAGAGGCCCTTTTTAATATGAGCAGAGTGACTGTCCCCCTGTCATCTCACCTGGAGCACTCATACTTTAGAGCTTTTCTTTTCTCTTTAAAATATTGTTTCTCTGTCACACACATATGCACTTTATTGCAGGCAGTTATAGAGAGAACACCTGATTATCTTCGGAGACAACCCCTCCCTGGTGCTCAGGTTAGGTTTTCTTCACAGAGCATGTTAGAGAAATTGTTCGCAAGAAACTTAAAATGATATTTTCTGGCTTTTCCATTTGGCTTTACTGTTGTTTTTCTCTTACTGTAAACTAAAAGTTATTTATGTGTTGCTCTTTTTTTTGTCTGGCAAAATGTAAATTATGTCCCTTATGAAAACCATACTTATGTATTTCAACCCAGAACAGGTTGGGCTCAGTGGTTCTGGGGATTGAACTATCATTTACTGGAATCACTTTGGATCAGGACTAGAGTTAAGTTAAAAAAGTTGGTTTCATTGTGTAACATAGTTTTCCCTTTTTACAGCTAAAATAGAAATTAAAAATTAAGACAGCCGTTATAAGGTTCAGTTTTGAACGTGTTGATACATTTTTTTACTGATAAACAGTTATTCACCCGGTGTTGAGTCATTGAATTACAGGACTTTAATGAAGATAACAGCAAAAATCTATATTAAACCAGATCAGAGTTAATCGTTCAGATCGTGATAATCTATGCTAACTCTTGAGAATCAGAATCAAACCAATTGTTACAATTTAAATCGATACCCAGCCCTAAATCTAAATCACTTATCTGAAGATGCTGAAAAGGAAGAGGCCCGAGGACAGGATCCAGCGGAACTCCATTTAGGTTTCTAATTAGCCTTTAACATAATATAAAGTCCTGATTTTCCTCCTAGAATCAGCTAAAAACCTGTTTCCTGTTTGTCTCACATCAATATTTATTTACTCAGCCATGGAGGAGTTGATTCAGTAAATTTCAACAACGCATTTAGCTGCAAGACGAGTGACAGGATTTCTTTTTTACATGAGATTAAACGGGATATTGATGTGTTTAAGAGCACTAATAATCTGCTGTTTTTTTTTGTTTTTTTTAATAAAGTAAAAGCAGGAAAATGAATCAGAAAAGGGAATTAATCTGAGGAAGTGACATCGTCACCATCGATTTTCTACCAAAGGATGGAAACAGAAGAAATCCAGAAGAGTTTAGCCATCTGCTAAAAATGACAATAAAGAACAAGAACAGGGATTTATTATGCTTTTTGTATATTAAGCAGTACCTTTTGGAGTCTTTATGTCATGGATATACATTGTATTTAGCTGTACAAAACTTTATCTATACAGCACTTTAAAACAATCCATGACAGACCAAAGTACAAGACAATAAAATAAAAACAATGAAAGCAATAAATAAAACTGTCAGTTAAAGAGTGAAATAAAACCAGACAATAGAGAGGAGTTTTTGCCTAAGTCTGAAGACAACTGAGATACAGTGCTCTGCATAAATGAGTACAACCCCTTTAAAAAGTATGAATTTAATCAGTAGCTCAATGAACAAAAGAACAATTTCCAAACTTTCTACAAGGCCTGATTTTATTGAACACTTATTTAACTCTATAACATGAAATTAAGGTTAATAATCTAATTTAGATCACAAAATTTTCAGTTTTACTCAAATTGGTTGAAGCTAAAATAAATACACACTGCAACAAAAACTACTACATCTAGTATTTTGTATGAGCAACATGATTTTTGAGGACAGCACCAAGTCTCCTAGGCATGCTCTAGGCAATCTAGGCAACATCTATCTTTTTCCATTCTTCAAGAATAACTTATTTTAGAGCCTGGATGCTGGATGGAGAAGGATTCTCAGCTAGTTGCTCCAGAATTCCCCACAGGTGTTCGATTGGGTTCAGATCAGGAGACAAACTTGGCCATTCAATCACCTTCAACCTGTTCTGCTTCAGAAATGCAACAGCAGCTTTAGATGTGTGTTTTTGGATCATTGTCGTTGTTGGAAAAGTGATGGCAGCATCTTCTCCTTCGGTATAGAGCAGTACATTGTTGAGTTCATTATGCCATCAATGAAATGCAGCCCCCACAAATGACACTGCCACCATCATGTTTCACTGTAGGCGCCATGCATTTTTCTTTGAAATCCTCACCTTTACGACATCATACAGTTTTTAAACCATTAATTCCAAAAACAGTGATCTTTGTCTCATCACTCCAGAGTATAGAGTCCCAGTAGTCTTCATTATTTCATCATGGGCCCTAGCAGATTCTAGGCGTGCTTTTTTGTGCATGGGCTTTAGGAGAGGCTTCCTTCATGGACGATACCCAGCATGCCATTCGTCTGCAGTGTGCGTTGTATGGTGTCCCAGAAAACGGTCACTCCAGTTTGGCTTTCTACTGCTTTAGCTAACTGCAGTGAACTTGCATGGAGATTTTCTTCAACCCTTCTCATCAGAAGACGCTCCTGTCGAGATGTTAGCTTCGGTGGACGGCCTTGTAAGATGGTTGCACTTCCATCTTTCTCAAATGTTTTGATCACTTCTGCTACAGTATTTTGACTGATATGTAAAGCTTTGCTGATCTTCTTGTAGCCCTCACCTTTTATGTGTGAAGAAATTATTTCCTTTCTCAGATTTCTCTTTCATGGGGAGCCATTACTGACAGCATGAAATGGGAAGGGCTTTTCTTTAAGTAATGCCCTTTTATAGTCACCTGTCTGCTGGACACCTCTTAAATGAATCATTAGACTCACCTGTGGTTGAATGCCTGTTAATTAGAAGTTTGTAGTCTTAAGTGTGGCTTTTCTCCCAGGACTGTAATTGGGGTGTACTCATCTTTGCAACATGGGCTTGAATTAATTTGTTAGGCAAATCACTTTTTTGTGTGTGCAAATTAACAAATCTTGCTTGCAATCAATGGCCCCCATTTGCGGGAGTATTTTGTAGTATAGTATATCATAGAAAATGTTGATTCTGAAAGGAAACTAAAGGTCTTCTCACAAACGTAGTGGGGTGTACTTATTTATGCTGAGCACTGTAGCATCCCTAATGTGAAGAAGATAATTCCTGAGCTTATCTTCCTGCTGAACAGACGCTTTTTCTCTCCCTCTCAGCCTCTCGGGGCTTATGCTCCTGCTCTTCTGTCCTGTAAAGCCAATGTAAAGCACCTCTCTCTATTTTTCCTCCAAATTACCATGGATTTAGTCAGCTGGTCCCTAAATGCAATTGATCAAATTTTCTCTAATCGTTGGGCTGGTTCAGGGGAACCTCACAGCCCTGCCGAAACACTCCTATGTGGGTACATGATGGATTCCTGGGGAAAGTGGAAGATTATCTGCCTGTCTGTGGAAGATGTCACAGATATTTTTATTTTAGAATCATGGAAATCAGATTTCTGCTGTTTGGAGTGGATGGATTGCTGGTGTATCGCAGATCTCAATAGGTATGAGCAGCAATTGGGAAGCTGCATGATCAACATGAAGGGATGTGTCAGCATTGAACGAGCTAAGCCACAGGTTGGCTTTGAACTCAGAACCAACTTGATAGCCCTGAAAGGACTTTGCTGACAGAAGGTCCTTGGCCACCTTCCCCCCACCTGCCCCATAATTCTCTCGTGTTCTGATAGTCTGAAATATCCTGTCATGTTCTCCTTTAGGGAGCAGGACATAGGTGCCTGTTTCTTTCCTTTACCTATTGTTAACCCTCTCTCATCTGCAAAAGGGAGCGTCTATATATGGCGATCCCACAGCCGCCTGACCGCCTGTGTGTCGTGTCTGTATGCTCTTCTCTTGGAAGGTTGTGCTGAAAGGCAATTTCGTTTCATCACTGGTTACAGTACCAGCTAAAGTCGTTCGTTCCATCAGAGCCTCGACTGATAAGCAGTCATAGCAATATGCTGATAATTGCGCAGCCTCATTTTGCAACAGTTGCAGGCCTCATGGAGCCCCCTGGTTGAGGTAATCGAAGTGTGAGGTTATGAAACCTTGAATGTCTGTTTCTGAGTTTGAGGTAGATGTCTGAGATGATAGAACAGAAACTAAAACTATTGTTGGAGATTATTTTAACTTCTGAAGAACTGAACGGTTCTGCAGCATGTTTTGATCCGCCAGAACATGTAGCGTAATGTCTCCAGTTCATTTTGAAATCAAACTGAAGCAGGGCCCTTTCTTCTAGGTGTTGGCGCAGAGGTCGACCCTCTAATGGTTGTATCAAGGACTAAAAACCTCACCATGCAGCACACACCCCCACCCTGGGGCCATAGGAGGCTGAATTCATCAGATTGATTTATTACAATGGGTTACGGATTATTCCAAATCTCTCTTTGCTGCTCAGGTTCGAGGTATGAATCTTATTTTTACCTCTATGGTCTGCATCAAGACAAGGTTTCTTTTTAATTCTATTAAATTGGAATATAACATTTCTAAATTTTATACCAGAACAACAAGTTTACCAGACAGTTTAGTACTTAAGTATAAAAAATCTAATTCAGAGATTTTTTTCATGAGGATCTAATAAAGCTCCAGTTTCCTTAAACTCGGGTTTAAAACAAGTTGATTTCCTGGCAGCAGATTTTCTCCCTCCTTCCTTCTACCGGCGATGCTGATCTGTAGTATTCCTCCTCCTCTTCCTCACCCTGTGGGATGCTTTGAGCTCAGATTTTTTCCCGCCTCTGTTCGTGGAGGAATGTGCTGATTGGTCATTAGAGCTAAATAGAGGTCTGGGAGTTGCTGTCACCTCTCCCAGCATTCAACAGTTCAAATCATATCAGCGCTACAGTTATATGCGGCTAACCCAAATCTAGAAACAGTAAATATGGCGGATGCCTGCTGAACCCCAGGATGCCATAACAGACGCGGACGAGATAAAGGAAGAAAATTTAACAAGATTCCCAAGAATCCAGAATTCAGAAAACGTTGGATTATTGCAATGAATGTGCTAACGATCAGCTAAAAATAAAGCTGAGACCCTGTGAGCTAAAAGCTTCCGCTTATGTAACGATCACTTCATATTAGTTACATAAACCAACGTTTTACATGCTTTTATTAAGCTTCTAAGCAGACTTCCTACAGTTATCTTACTGTGGATTTTTCTGTCTTTTTGCTCTTACAACAAGTGAACATCACGTAAAACTTTGCAGAATCATAATCTATGTGATGTTTGCATGCTGCTGTTTAAATGTCTTATGATCATGAACATAAAGCTGCCCGTAGCTTATGGAAGCTAAAATAAGGACAAGTTTCCACTTACCCTCCTGCTGGGCAGTCTTTTGGAGGAAGATTCCAGATCTGGATCTCGAAAACAAACCCTGATTGTGTCTGTCCCTTTTCAGGCTTTTTCATGCTTTAAGTAATAATCCATAGGAGGACGAAGAAAAATCAGGAAATGGTATGTCCAGGTATCTCAGTTCTGGTAAAAGATCTGCTCCGACAGCTTTTAAAATTGTTAAAAGTATCCCAGGGGCACGATAAGGGTCGGAGATGTTTACTCTTTTTAATTTCACGGTATATACAATATCTTCTGTTTTAAAATGGGGAATTAACTCCGACGGAGTAAAATCCCAGCCTGCAGCGTCCATTTTAATTATGTTTCTGCCTGCCAGCATCGCGCTGAAGCTCTGAGAGTCACGTGACAACTGGAGCTCTACAGCATAAACTTTTGATGTGACACCTCAGCTGTTTCCTCAAACTGAGCGCATCGATCCCATTCATTTAAATCTGAAGGTTTTAATCTGCAGTCAGTCTGGACTGCAGATTATACACACCATCTGTATTGGTTTTAAAGGGACTATATCATGCTATTTTACAGCTTTCAACTTTTGGGATGAACATATATATGGTGAAATATTACCGTTGGTATTATACAGTATTAATTTGTCCTGAAATTTAACTTATATCCTGTAGTTAATGTTGGACCATTAAGTAAAACGGCTCGTTTTTCTATAATCCCACCCCCTGCTCCCCTCCTCCACTCCTCTCCCGTGCAGAGCCACTCTGACTGAGAAAAACAGCTGATGCTTATCTCAAACAGCAGTCCGACTTTAAATTTAGTACACCAAGTATCACCATGAAACTGTGTTGTATTAAGGGCTCGGACGTTTGGTTTATTTATTTATTTTTTGTAAAAACCGGAGTCAATAAAGCTTATTTCAGATGCTAAATCTACCAGGCTATTAACGAGCTCATCCAGGCTTTAGACAGAACCCAAACCAACACAGCTGCATCCACTAAGCAGATCTTTCCAGCCCTGTGTATAAAAAAGCTGTGGGTGTTGTTTGCACCCGTTTGCTGAACATTCTGAGATGCTACAGATCAATTAATTAACCAACAATGCTGTTATACATAAGCTGCTTGATAAATGGCTAACTCACGTTAGCATTATCATGTTGCTACTTACTTCTCTGCCCACCAGGCATCTTTGTTGTTGGAAAGGATCCAGATGCTGTTCTTTAAAATTATAGAACTAAGTCCTGTTCCATGCAGCCAAATGGGTGTTTCCACAGAGAAAGTAAGATTCCTATAAAAGAAGTTGTTTCAGCTGATAAAGCCAGAGCAGCTAAGAAGCTTTGAGAAGGCAGAGGGTGTGTTTGCAACTCTACCAGAGGTAGGCTGCTCTGTCTGCAGGGGCGGTAAAGACAGTTCTAGCACTTCCTAGTGGTAACATAGGAATGTATTTTACGTCCCTATGTTTTCCAGGAGAGGGAGGGGCAGCTGCTCAGAGAGCAAGATTCAGGAGGATTACTCAGAAATGCATGAATTAAGCCAAAAACTAAGTAGAAAATTCCCACCCATTTTTCACATTCTATCACATTAAACACAAAATCTGTTTATTTTATGTGAAAAATCAACATGAAGTTGCAACTTAATTGAAGTGGAAGATATATCAAACAACCCCTCTTTACTGATACCAGTAAATATCCCAGTTCAAAGAACATTATTAATCATCTAATCAGTGATCAGAGTCCAGCTGAGTTTATTTAACCTGCAGCGGTTCTGATTCTGACCCAGAGGTCCATTAGAGAAAATCATGAAGACCAAGGAACCCAGCAGCCCAGAGGAGGTTCTGCAGGTTCTACAACCCAAATGTTCTCAAGGAATTTTTTTCGTTACACCTCATAATTTTCCTTCAGGTTCTCAGCGATTTATCAGGACTGTTCCTTCCTGCCAACATTTCTGCTGTTCGAGTTTTTCCCACACAATTTTTTAGGAGTAGGTCTGACATTAAACATCAAAGATTTCCTCTCTGTTCATGAGTTCAGAGATAAATTATGTGTATAAAGTCTAAGGACTGGTTTAGAGAGTGGTTCTGTTGGAGGATTAGTTTTAGTCAATAGACACCAGCAGGTTCTAAGTCCTAAGGAGGTTCTTCAGACCAATCCTGGACTCAGCTAAAGGAAGGTGAACCTAGAGAAGCTCAACATGGTTTGGGTTTTTAACAGATCTTCCTAGTTTTGGTTCAATCAGCTCGGTTTACAGCTGTACCTCTGATTTCTCACCTACCTGGGATAACGTTGTAGCTTGACTGTTTTTCCTGGACATTCCTGTAGAAGGTCAGGAACCCAGCATCGCCCTGGTTTCCTTCTGGTTTCTCTGGGACATTTGGACCTGGAACCAGCCGGATCTTCAGAGGTTTAGAGCGCCCCTCTCTGGTCCGAATGAACCCTGCAGATCACAGAGGGAGCTAATCTCCAGTTTTCGCTGATTTTGACTTGTTTGATCCCTCATTAGCTCAGAAAAAGAGCTGAAACATCAGGAAGAGCTTTAATCTCCCGGTTAGCTTATCTGACATGATATGAAGACAAGTCTCACCCTGCCCGTCTTTCCTCCTCTTCCCTCGGCGTCTCTCCCCCTCCTGGTTCTGATGTCGCCCCCCGGCCCAAGCATCAGGTAGGATCAGGACCACCAGAAGCCCCAGAGCGGCCCACACCAGCCACCACCTCATCCCTGCAGAACGCCACAGATTAAAGTTCAGCTTTTCTGAAACAGATGTCACAGAAAGCAGAACCGGCCTCGGATCAGAACCAGCTCTGAAGGTGTTTACCTGCAGCAGCTTCTCAGAAACAGCTTGGCGGTGCAGCTGCTGGTCCTCATATAGCCCCACTGTGCTCCCTAATGGCCGGTTCCCTGACTGACTGAGAGTTTAATGACAGTTCTGAAGCTGCAGGTCTATCATTATTAAAGCAGAGATCTGAGGCCAGCAGACACCTTCACCCAGCTGATTGTTGGTCTGATCACTGCAGGATGAAGCAGCTCTTTGTGTCTGAAGCTGAAGGAAATCTGCTGCAGCAGCTCTTAAGTCATCTGGCCTCTGATTCAGGTCCAGATGGAGGTGTTCAGAAGCTTGTTTTCTGTAAATCTTCCATCCACTGATGAAAAACATCAAACCCAGCTCTAAACACGAAGCACGTCGCATTTTCCTTTATCATCAAGATTTAAAAACAGTTTGTAGTTGCAAATGGGGGGGGGGGGGTGTAATCAGAGGGAATTTGTAGTTCATACCACCAGAATACCACCAGAGGTCAGTATATAAAGTAACAGGAGCAGGTTTCATCTTTCTAAGATGTTCATTGGTTAGATTCATTTGAGCCATCATTAAACTATCACCATATTTTTATATTACCATTTGATTAAATAACATCAAAAGACTTAATTTCTACAATTTAAGTCTGGTTGGTTAGTGGTTTGTCGTCAGACTGACGTTATTTTAGCCATCTTGAAAACTTGAAATATTTTTTGACCTCATAATATTTTTTAATGTCAGACACAGTTGCAGAAATCCTCCAAGTCCCACTTGACCCGTGCACACCAGCCAATCGTGCGGGATGAACAACCAGGTTCACCCGTATTTTTTAACCAGTTTGAGAAGCCACGCCCACTTGTGGACCGCATGAATTTTGAGGTTTTACAGCAACACTGTTGCTCTAAAATTTGTCCCATTATTTTAAACACTCCATCCTGTTTCATCCATAACAAATCCAGTTGTATTACTAGATTTAGTTGATCCACTGGAACCAAGAAGGTGAAAACAGCCATCAGTCACACCAGCAGTCATACATTAATGGTTCCATTCAAATTATAAAAATGAAACTACAAGCAAAAATCGATACATTGCTTTTAAATGTCAATACAATAACATGAAATATCACAATATATTGGTGTATTGATATTTTCTCAGTCAAAGCAAGGCAGTTTTATTTGTACAGCACGCTTTCAACACAACGTAATTAAATGTGCTTTACACGATTTGGTTGTAGAGAAACCAAACATATGATAAAAGCATGGAAGGTAAAACCAGATACAGTCGAAAAAAAACAGAAAACAAGAGAATCAATAAAACATTTAGCATTTCTTTAAAAACAGCAATTTAGGAAAAGCATAAAAATACATTTTTTGTCTGTCTTTTTCTGTGCAAATACAGTTATCAAGTGGAGACATCCTACCCTGAGCAAGCACCAGTATCCACAACCAGTACAACTCAAAACCATCATCTCTACAACAAACGGACTTGACAAAACCATCCGTTTGTTCTGGCCAAAGAAATCCTACAAACCCACATAGACATAAAGTTTTAGCCGTAACCTTACAGGTTTATTATTCCTCAGGCGAACAACAAAAGAGTTTAGCACAGGCCGCACAACTAAACTTGATGCTTCTTTTTTAGGTGAAAACTGGAAGAAACCCAACAAGAGACACCATTTAAACTATGTCTCCACTTGATAAACACCTTAACAGATAAAACACAAGACTCAGTGAAAGAAAACATTTAGCTTTTCTTTTAAAACAACAGTTTAGTTTCTTGCATCCCCATAAGAGAATCATTTGATAGTCACATATCTGAAGTGCTTGTTTAGGTCCGTTCTTCATCTGATAACCACCAGAACTATATCAGTTTATCGTGTTTCTTAGCAATAACATCAAACTAGCCTGTCCAAAATATTATCCAGAACTGATCGAAAGCAGATTCAGAGCTAAGGTCTAGACTGTTTGGATCCACCTAGTAGTGGGCAATATAACATTTATAAGATAGAAATGATATAAATTTAGAGCTAAGGTAGAGATTTGGACTATATTGCCGTTATGGATTTTGATGTCATCAAGCTGTGCCTACATATTTTTAACCAGGTATGCCAGGATACAAAAGTTCAGTGTTTGCCTTCACACCAAATATTTAAAGGTAAAAGATTGCTGTTTTTATTTAACAAAAAAAGAAACCTTTTGAGCATTTTTTTATTCAAATATATGCAGGTTTCTTTTTGTTCAGTGTTAAAAGTATAGATAAATAACCGGGAAATCAGGCAATTTTGAATTTTATTTTTGTAAAATTTAGCCTTTATTTTATCTAAAATATCTTCATATTTATTTATGTTGTGAGAATTTTTGTGTTGCATTATTTTGAAAAAAAAATTGAATACTTTTTAAATGCATTTTGCACATTATTTTTTTTCAGATGGCATTTTAAATCTTTTTGAAGTTCTGTTGAATGTGGAAAGTGAGAAGGTTCATAAGCATTCATTTTGACCTATTTAAATAAAAACAAGACCATACCCCAATACATATCGTTATCGCACGTTATCGTTTAGATTATATTGCAATATGAGGCCTTATCATCCAGACCTATTTCCACCCTTCACTGCTTGTTTAGACTTCTGCTTGATGTAGATCATCAAATGAAGCCAAATCTACTGAGTTTAACAGCCCCTGTTTAAAATTGTAACTTAAAGCATCATATCTCAGAAATGTTAATGAAACCTCTGCTTTCCATAGTTAGTTATTATTATTTATCTGCAGAGTGTTCTTAAATATGAAAACAGAAAACGATCAGCTTCATGAATCTGTTTAGATGCAGAAACTAAAGCTGTTTACTTGTTCTGGTGGACTGAACGCTTCCTGGCAGGATTAGGACGAAGGAAAAGAACATCAGAACATTCAGCAGCAGATCTGGTTGTGGACTGGAATGCAGATGTTTGAACATTTCTAGAAAGAAAACAACCTCCTCTGTTACAATCAGATGTGTTTCCTCCATGTTTCTGTATGCAACTTAACATCTGCAGCCTTCATGAGGTGTTTTCTAGCTTTTGAAGTTAGGCTGTAGACCCTGAACCGTCCCCCTGCAACAGTCTGCACACGGATCGCCTCCCCCTGCAGCCCTGACCAATAGGACTCCAGAAGTAAAATGTAGACAAAGAGAGAAAATCAGTGCAACACTGGGGAGAAAAGATGGAGGGGGGCGGGGGGGTGGATGGAAAATATTCAGCAGCTCAGTTCCTGGATGAACGGGCTCACATGGAGAAACATAAAGGACCAGATTTATACTCCATTTTGGTTCTGTTAGTGTCTCTGTTCAGATGGACCCAGGAGACCCTCAACATCTCTTCATGTTCACTGCCACAAAAAAATTGTTTTCTTATCAATATCACCTTTATTTTAGCGGGGTAAATCTTAAGAGGTTTTGGTAAAAGAACCTCCAGAACGTTACAACAGAACACAATGGAAATTTTGTATAATAAACCAGAAAAACATAGAGCTAGAGGCAGCAGAACGAGCTCATTGGAAATGAGTTTTAATACTTTAAGTACCAGGAACTCAAACAAGACTTTCTGGTCCCCAGTTCTTGTTTGGCGGTCCACCAGAAAGCGCATTGATCGTTGTTCCAGCAGTTAAAAACAAACAAAAAATCTCATGGTATTAAAATATGCCTCCAGTACAGGAAGTCTATCCCCAGAAGGATTTCATTCAGTTTAAGGGATATTTAAGCTGCTTCAGCGGATTTTAATATGTTCATGTGGCAACAGTTTAGTTTCTGGTGTTTTCTGCCTGAATGGTTATGTGAGGAACCAAGAGCAGTGATGCATCGTTCTGTTGGGCAACTTTAAAAAGCGAAACCAGAACCAAACAGAGACTCCCAGATGTCCCTGATCTCTGTCACCTGGAGACATGAAGGTTTCTCCTGCAGCAACAGTGGAGGAAGGAAAGATGGACCACACCAGGTCTTTGTTAGCATCTTTTAGCAGCAATAAGCTGTTCTGAACTGAAACATAGCTGGTTCTGGAGAAAAATCAGCTGAAGTCCAAATCAACGATTTCCTAACAGCTGCCTAATGGTGTATTCAAATAAATCTGGGAACCTGGAGTCATCTGTCCATCCATCTATCCAGTATCTATACCTGATTATCCTTTACTGACAATGAAAATGATCAAATCTCCAGTCAGCTCTGTAGTTGTTAACTGTTAATTTGTTTCTATTGATTGAAGTGATTCAGAACCGAATCATGGCGTTTCTGGACCTGTACTCTATTAAACAACAATCTGGCCCCACTGACCTATTCAGCACTGATTAAACATTCATTCAAATCAAAGTTTGTGAATTTATTTCTAAAATTTTTTTTTTTTTTTGGGTGAGCTGACAGTTTGGTTCTTCTCCAACCAGGTCAGCCTTCCATCTCTGATCTCGGATGTGAACAGAGGTGCATAATCGCTAGTGAAATTCCCCTGTTTTTGTTCTAATCTGCTTCACCAGGCAAGAATGCTCCTGAAATCTTGCAATTGCCATCTGCTCAGTTGCCTGGTTTCCTGTTAGTGTTAGTGTCGCCCAAATGCTGGCCTTGAGCTGTTTTGTTTGCTATTTGTTAAGCTGGTTGCATCCTTTCTATCTTTCACTTCCTCTGTCTCTACCTCACCACTCTTTCTCTGTTTGGATTATAGTTGTGCAGCTGTTTGGTTTGGCTGGCGGTTAATTCCTAGGGCTAGACCGCATGGTTCCATTGTTCCCTCAAACT
This sequence comes from Apricaphanius iberus, assembly GCA_028564705.1. Lineage (NCBI taxonomy): Eukaryota > Metazoa > Chordata > Actinopteri > Cyprinodontiformes > Aphaniidae > Apricaphanius > Apricaphanius iberus. Next base: position 772,078 of record JAPXFQ010001859.1, read on the forward strand.
AATCCTATTGTCCTTTTGTACTCCCCACCACTTTCATTGCTACCTTAGTGACTGCATTGTTAGCTAAGGCTAGCTCCTTTGTTCCTTGTCCTGCACGTTCCCTTTGTTAGCCTGTTTGATCGTGCTCACTGATTATCACTTCCTTGTACACACAGTCACACCCACCTCCCCCGCTGTACATGATAATTGGGGGTTTTGAAGTGATTTTGTGATATTTGTTTGTTCTTTCTGATTCTATTGGTGATAATTCGTTTCGATTTGGTTTCATTTATTATCCATTTTCTATGATCGGTTTGGTAGATTTTAGTTTGCATTCTTTAGAATAGATGGGGATTGTTGAGGAAATGCGTGCGGTGTAAGAATAATCTATTGTGTTAATAAAACAAATGTTATATTTTAGAGAAGCTTTCTGCGGTCTGTCCAGTGAGTGTGTGTAGTTATTGTCCATAGCATTTGAGCTTATCCTTCTAGAAGAGACTGAATGTTTGGTAGAGTCTAAAAGTTTTAATAGAACTGGCGCCCTGTTTTTAATTAGCAAACTAGCTTAAACTTAATCAGTATTTAAATTGACACTCGATTATTGATCATACTTATCTATGGTTATGTAAACCGGACCAAAATCACACTAGCTGTGCCACAACAGTAGCGTCAACATTCAGAGTTCAAAGAAAAAACTTTAAAGGGTGGTCAGGAAGCTTGGAGGAGGAGAAGCTGGAGCTCAGAAACCCTCAGCAACTAATCTGAACTAACAGATTCCTGCCTCACTTTTGATTTTACACTCCGTCAATATTTCTGATCCCGGCTCAGTTTATTTCCTTTTAGCAATGCAAGACTGTAAGCATTTAATTTGAGGCTCCTGCAGAGCTTTGAACCAGCAGCCGTGCTGTCATGGTGCTGGAATGTAAACAGATGGAGGAAAAGCTGCTAATTAGAAGCTCTTAACAACTGGAAATAAATCTTCTGTGATTCCCAAACATGTCAGGATGTTCTGCTGTGACTCAGGCAGCCGAAACCCGTACAGACAGACAGAGGGACAGGGAGGAGGGGCTGAGGACAGACAGACATGAAGTCAACCTACCGTCAGTTTGGAGGCTGCTGCAGGAGCTGAAAGGGAACTTCTCTCCTCCTCTGGTCCTCCTCAGGCTCTCTGAGAGGTGTGTGTCGCTGTGCGATGACACCGAGAATGTGTGTGTCTGTGGTCTCTGTCAGAACCGATGTGCTGAACAGAGCGGTGAAGAGGAGGAGGAAGGAGGGGAACAGATCCAACATGTGTCTTCCTGCCTGGGAGAGGACGCTGCCAACCTGCAACAGGAAATCTGAGCAGAACAGACAGTAAACTGCAGGATAAGTCACATACGGGTCAGAGATCCTACAGATCCAAACGGGTCAGTTCCCACAAAACAGATCTGCAGAGATAATTAAGAACGATCTTGTTCTTTTTTGGTTGTTGTTTTGAGTCACATTTGCATCTCCATGGAGATTTCAATAAATTAATATCTGCTGTTTTTACTCAAACCTTCAAGTTCTGAACAAACCAGAATCCTCCATGATCAGAATCAGGTGATAGCAGAGTTGATCAGCAGTATGTGGCGCCCCCTTCAGGCCTCAGTGCAGCCATCCAGCTGCTGTTTCCTCTCCTGCAGCAGGTAGACCCACAGCTGTTAGGTTTGGTTCTGAAGATCCAACAGATTGCTTGGATCAGGGTTGGATGTGATGTCCGAGCAGATCCTTCACATGCTTGACCTGAGATCTGGACTGGGGGGACTCTGGACTCTGTGGACTCTGATGGACCTGGACTGGGTCCTTTCTGCTGTAGCTGAGATCAGTCCCTGACACCTTCTGTCTTCCGTGGTGTGGACATATCCTGGTCGGGTCGTCTTTGATCAAGTCAGAGACGTCAGATCTTTTGTTCCAGGCTGATCAGCATCAGCTTCCTTTATTAGTACTGAAATCAGACCCAGTTTATGTAGATTTTTGCTCTGTTCTCATTGGTTCTCCTTACGGCTTGCTACACGCACCCCCTACAGGTGACAACGGGAATGACTTAATATCATGGAATAACGACCTTTTAGTCCCTAAATGATGTCCTGTTTTTGGGTTAGGAAATAATTAAATATCCCTGGATCATCTTAATGTCTCTGTCTGGGTCTCTGCCGGAACTGTTTAGGTTCGAGAAATAATTTCAAAGCTTGAGATCCATTTGGAACAGAAATTAGCGTAAAACTCATCAGCAAGGCTGAAATCTGGCTGTATGATTTTTCTGCTTGGCCCCTAAGATGATCCTTCCAGATGTAAAACATACACGATTTATTGACCCATCATTAGGCTGATTTCTGATCTGTTAATTGGGTCCAAATGAAGCTTATTCCAGTTTCCTGGTGTTTCGTGGTGCCCACCCATGACCCAGGCCCTTTTGGTCCTGCCTTACCCGACATGGAGCTGATTGAGCCGACCCTAACAGAAAGGGGCAAATGTTTTTGATATCCTTTCTTGCATAATGGTGGTGGTGGTCAGAGAGTTTTAGGGTCCACAGGATTATATAATGGACTATACAAGGACAGGCCATTTATCAATTATTTACCATAACTATGCAGATGATACTCAGCTCTACATTCTAATGTCACCTGGTGACTTTGATGCCATTCAAACACTGAGCAGGTGTATAGAATAGAACCCCCATCCAGACCCAGATTTCTTAGACCAGCAAATCTTGTTTTACCCTAAAACATTTAATGATCCAACCTGTTTTTCTACCTGCAGGAGAAGTTTCCCTCCGTCGTGTCTCTTCCCGAAGGCTGCGGCTCAGAAGTCATGACTCTAAATCATCCGGAGCTTCCAGGGTAGAAATCTTCTCATGGTGACAGGACACTGCCTCCAGAAGCTGAGGGGATCCATCTCTGAACTCAACTCCGTTTCTGTTTTTAGCTGCGTTTTCTTCATCCACTGGTCCATGGAGGTTTCCAAAGGGGGAGCCGTCACTCCCAAGATCCAGCTGCTGTCAAAGATCCCGGAGAGAGGTGAGTAAAGATAGTGGAGGTTCTGAGAATCAGGTGTCATCCTCTCATCCACCTGGATGCATGTCTAACAGGGGGAAGTTCCTCAGCCCTGAGTTTTGTCTGCAGGCTCCTCTATTTGCTGACATTAAAACTGGAAACCAACGTTAAATACTCTAATCTGTTTGGGACAGAGCTCAGCAGCTGGACTACCTGCTTTCTGATTGGAGGGTTTGCATTGTTTCTGGAGATTAAGTAAATCATGTTTAAGATATAAATTAAAGGCTCAAAATGAAAAATAAGAAATTAGTTTGTTTTATATAAAATAATTGTGTGAAAATCAATTCAAAACTGATTTATTGATCCAAGAGGCAAGGTTATTTTATTTGTATAGAACACTTTTAACACAAGACAATTCAAGGTGCTTTACATGTATTAACAGAGAATCGATAAAAGAAAACATTTAGATTATTAAAACAGCAATTTAGGGAAAGCATGAAAAAGAAAATGTATGTAAAGCATGTAAAATTAAAACAGGAGAATCAATTAAAGAAAACAATTAGCATTTGATTAAAAACAGTAATTTAGGGAAACCAAACATAATGAAAGCATGAAAAGTAAAAATAGCATTAATGAACAATTTTAGTTGAGCAATGAAGTTGAACACATTCAGGAAAAACTCACCAGTGTGGTTAATTCTCTTCCCATTTGATTCTGGACCACATCATGTTTAAAGTTGATCCCTCAGGCAGAGATGTGTGCCTAAAACAAGAAATTCCTCCAGGCTCAAACACTTCTGAAGGATTAACGGGTGAATGTTGGTCCACTGATAGCAGAAGAAAAGAAAATTAATCAGCATTTATTATAAATGTCTTTGTGGTCATATTTAAAGCCTGAGTTCTGCTGAATCCTCTGTAAAGTATTGATTCATCCTTTAAAGTAGATTAAAAATAATATAAAAACTCTGATCATTTGAGTGTGGGAATACTTTTTTTTTTTTTGCATTAAATATGTAGAACTACATAGCCACAGGGGTTCAGCAGTTTCTAGATGCTGATCGTTGTTTTTTTGTGTGCAGCTCTGCAGTTGTTCCCCACTAAGCCTGCAGGGGGCGGTGCTGCTGAGGCCTTTCCAAGCCTGCTGAGGATTCTAGGACCTGAAGCTGCCATGGAGTCAATCATCAGAGCTGTGAGCCTCTCAGAGGACGCAGAACCCAGCGATTAGCAGCCCCAGAAGTTCTGGTCTGTACTCTGGACATTAACAGATCCTGAATCAGAACTTTATTTCCCCAGTAGCATGAGACAAACACACAGGAAGGAGACAAGCCAGGGTTAGGACTGGTATAAATGTTTATTCTGATACAAACAGTGTGACTGTGGCGGCAGAAGCAGCAGAGCTTGTTGGTCCAAATCTGCAAAAATAAATGATTTCAGTAGAAAACACCAGACTGTTTCTGTTGCTTTTATTTCCACTAGAATACTTAAAGGGATATCCCACCCCTAAATAATAATATGCACCAGCCGATTCATTCTCCTGATATGGGAGCACTCCATTCGCTTTAGTACGTTAATGTAGGGCTGAACGATAATTCGATAGAAGGAAAAGGTTTCGATTTAAAAAAAAGGTTGGAGAAAAAAAGTTTCCCCTCATTTTTTCATTCTATCCTATCAGGCAGCTTAATACAACAACCATTACTTACTCCAAACGAATCATTAACAATGACCCACGCAGCTCCGTTGTCCACCGCTCTCTCCTTTCAAACCATAAAAAGCATGAAATGATTTGCGCTGAAACGAAGACTATTGATAGTCCCTTAGCGAACCATCGCCTTAACTTCGCCGCCGTCAAATATCAACGCAACGGAGCAGCGGAGGAAGTTGTTCTGGATAAATGTTTCAGTGGCTCAGGTAAAGGTTGCGTCCCGTTTTGAACTGATCCTCGACGCACTAAAACACTAAACGTAGCAATAATAAACCAAATAAATTACTACAGTCAGTTGACTTAAGCAGGATTTCCCTCTCCTGGCTCGCTACGCTGTGAATAATTGTTAGAGTCACAGGAGATTTACCTAAGTCGTGTTGCTAACAACACATATGGCTTTTAAAATGTCCCCTTGGTTCAACATTAACACAGAGACGGACCTTTGGAAGATTTTAAATTATTTCAGATAAAACTATGAATCACAGAGTGTGTTAGTGTTGGTTTCACTGGGTCTGAGCACTGCAGCAGGAGGATTATGTTTGTATAAATGAATGAACTCGCATTCCTAGAAGTAGTGGGCGACGCTGCTTTACCATTTTGTTCATAACTCATCCATAATTAGGTGTAGAAAGCTTATATTGGTCTCATTGTAAAGGTATCTCTGTGCTGAAGAAGGCTATATGTGTATGGTCTCTGTCTGATGTAAACTCCCTGACTTTTGAAGCTTTTTACCTTTTTTGGGATTCATTTTTATAGCAACGTTGGAACACCCACTCCTTTACCATTTCGATCATAACTCATCCATACTAAATTGTAGAGAACTTTAATTGGTCTCATTTAAAGGTATTTTTGTGCTGAATAAGGCTATATGTGTATGATCTCTGCCTGATGTAAACTTTTGAAGCTTTTCAACTTTTTTCGCGATTTATTTTTGCAGCAACGTCGGATGATCCGCCCCCTAACATTTATATTCATCACTCATCCATAATTAGGTGTAGAGAGCTTCAATTGGTCTCATTGTAAAGGTATTTGTGTGCTGAAGAAGGCTATATGTGTATGGTATCTAAACTCACTGACTTTTGAAGCTTTTTACCTTTTTTGGGGATTTATTTCAACAGCAACGTCGGATGATCCGCCACCTAACATTTTTGTTCATAACTCATCCATATTTATGTGTAGAGACCATCAAATGTTCTCATTTTAAAGGTATTTGTGTTCTGAATAAGGCTATATGTGTATGGTCTCTGTCTGCTTTCAACTAACTGATGTTTAAGCTTTTTACCTGTGGTTGGGTTTTATTTTAACATCAACATCGGATGATCCACCCCCTAAACATTTTTGTTCATAACTCATCCATACTAAGGTGTAGAGATCATCAAATGTTCTCATTTTAAAGGTATTTGTGTGCTGAATAAGGCTATATGTGTATGTTCTCTGTCTGATGTAAACTCACTGATGTTTTAAGGGTTTTACCTGTGGTTGGGTTTTATTTTAAAATCAACATCAGAAGATCCGCCCCCTAATATTTTTGTTAAGAACTCATCCATACTTAGGTGTGGAGCGCATCAAATGTTCTCATTTTAAAGGTATTCGTGTGCTGAAGAAGTTAATATGTTTATGATCTCTGTCTGATATAAACTCACTGTGCAAATTTTCCTGCTTGTTATCACTGTGCCTTTAAGAAACCATTTACGTCACTGCCTCACGTGTGCACACGGCTCAGTATTTAGTATACAGCCAGAGTAGCAGAGGAACGACGGTAGAGTTTGGACTCCTCCAAATCATTAATAATGTTGTGCGTGAATGCATCTGAAACCACATACAACTGAAACTATTCTAATAACATCTACTGCCATCATAATTCCTCCTCAATGAGTGCATCCTGTACACCCTTGACTGTGGTTTCAATAAAAGAAGTTGTAACACCTCTGGAAAGCTGGCAGTCTTTATGCCCGAAGACTTGTGTAGACCCAGCATACAAACGAGATTTTACAAGTGGTCCTTCGAGCTGTCTGGATCTACACGGGCTGCGCTATGGCAACATCCAGAGATTTCTACGATGGGCAGCCACAGCCGAGTCCCCGTCCCAACAGAGTGCGCTGCTTTCCCAGACAGCTGGAGGATTTCGAGCTAAGCTACCCATTAGCCCCTATGCAAACTTCTGTAGCAATGCCGGCATCACCTCCACAGCCAAAATACCTGGTGCAACCTAGTCCAGAGAGATGGGGTACGTCCTCTGTAGCTTCCTACCAGTTTGCAGATAACCCTGTGACTAGAATGGAGCGTTTGGAGGCACGCTGGCAATCTATAAGCCAACAGATTAGACAGCTGGAAATGGAGATGACTAATGTCAGATTGAAAACATATCCACAGAGTTCCTCAGCTCACCCCTGTTATCCTTACAGCTATACTGCACAATAACCCCAGTAAAGCAGCCTCCCTCAGTTGGAGAGGATCTGCACATCACCAAGGACAGTTCCCACTGCACCACAACCGACATCGCTCCCTGCTGCTGTGGCTCCTCTTTCAGCACCAGGGACAGCTCCGGTTCCCACTGCAGCACAACCAACATCGCTCCCTGTTGCTGCAGCTCCTCTTTCAGCACCAGGGACAGATCCAGTTTCAGATGGAATACATTTTGCATTGCCTCCTACAGCAGTCTCAGCTCAGCCCACAGAGTCAGAGGAGTACTGGCCCCCACCTCCCCCTCCTGTAGATTATACAGCATACGCTGCACTTCCGCCGCTGTATGATCCTACCCCTCCAGGTGCATCCGTTCAGCCTACAGTTGCTCCTACTCCCGCAACCTACAGTATGCCATCTGCATCTCAGTCTGTGCCTGTAAGTGTATATCCCTCAGCATATCAGTTTTATGCAGCACCTCCTCCAGAAGCACCTGCCAGACAGTCCAGTCCAATTCCTGCTGCTGTCACTATACCCATTATGATGGAAATGGCAATTGATTCTTCATTTAGTATCCTCAAGATAACAACCTTCAGTTCAGGTAAAGAGAGTGACTTTCTTATGATTAAGAAAGGCTTAGACAGTAAACTCGCACCCCATAGCCCTTTAACTGCACAACATTGGTTTAAAGACAATTTTAACATTTTCTGAGGTAGGAGTCAATTATTTGGTGCAGTTTGACTACATCTTAACAGACAAGGTACCCGCATGCTGGCATTAAGCCTGGCATACCCTCGCCCAGCCCTGTCCCCTGCACCGGCTCCAGCTGCTCCTGTCCTCACTGCCCCATCCACAACATCCTGATGTGCAGCTGGTCCTTGTTCCTATGAACTCAATCCTGATTTTAACAGTAACTCACATATCGGACTTGGACCTTGCCCTACTTCATTCATACCTGTTATTGTCAGCAGAGAGCGAAGAAATAATCATAAACTAAGAAAATGCAACCCAAATAATCATAAACAGTTACTAAAAATCCCACCTACAGTAAGTCATACAGTCACTCCATCACCAACCACTATTAATATGGCTCTTTTAAATGTTCGCTCTCTGCTGAATAAAACTTTTATAATAAATGACTTGATTTTAGATAATAACCTTCAGTGTTTATTCATAACAGAGACATGGCTGAGTGCAGATGCCCCTGCTGTTCTTACAGAGGCCTCTCCACCTAATTATAACTTTTCTTATTCAACGAGGAGTAGCCAGAGGGGAGGCGGAACAGCTTTTATTAGTTCATCAACTCTTTCCGCCAAACCTGTTTTATTTAATAATTTTACCATGTTTGAATACACTGCCTCTGTTTTTAGCACTCCTCAGATTTTATGTGTCACAGTTTATAGGCCTCCGAAAAGGAATGCACTTTTTATTCCAGAATTTTCAGAGTTTTTATCAATTTTACACAACTCTTATGAGAGGATAATTTTAGCTGGTGATTGTAATCTACATATAGATAACCTTTTAGATCCTTTATCAACAGATTTTTTAAATATTTTAAATTATATGGATTTTAGCCAACATGTCATGCAGCCAAATCACAACAGAGGACACAACCTGGACCTGGTCATCACGTATGGCCTGTCCACCAGTGTGTCCTCTGTTGTTGACTTGGCTGTCTCTGACCACTACTGTGTGTTTTTTAATATCACCAGTTTTATCCAATCAGAGACCTCTGTGAGAACTGTAAGGAAGCGTCATCTAACCCCTAAAGTGGCTGCAGGTTTTCTTGAAGTTTTTAAAAAATTCCCTCCTATACCTTTACCTGCCCCCTGTGATTTTATCGTTAATGATTTTAACAGTAGACTTAAATCTGCTCTCAACCTGCTGGCTCCAATTAAAGTTATAAACCCTCATTCAAAACGTACAGTACCGTGGAGAAATGCAGCTATTAGAAAATTAAAGAGGAGCTGCAGGGTGGCAGAAAGGAAATGGAGGAAAAATAAAATCTCAATAACTCATCAGATATACATAGAACATCTCAGATAATAAAAGAAACGCTTTAAGAAATTCCAGAAATACATACTTTTCCAGAATCATCTCAGAACATAAAAATAATTCCAAAATTCGGTTTTCCACCATTGACAACATTTTACATCATAATTCTAATACTTCACAGAAAACCCCCTCAAACAGTCTCTGTGAGAAGTTTGCAGACCACTTCAGAGGGAAGGTAGACACCATCAGATGTAATATTTTATCCTCTCAAACAAACATGGTTTTAGACAAATCTGAGTGTCTGCCTTCACCAGAGGAAACATTGGACAGTTTTGTCCTGGTAGAAGCTGGGACCCTTGATAAAGTTTTCTCCTCAGTGAGGCCCACCACAAGCGCTTTGGACCCGATTCCCACCAGGTTTTTTAAGCAATTTTATGGTTCTTTTAAAGATGAGATTTTAAACTTTATGAATTGCTCCCTTCAGACGGGGGTTTTTCCTGCTGCCTTTAAAGCGGCGGTAGTGAGGCCCCTGCTGAAGAAGAGCAATTTAGATTTTAATGATTTAAACAACTACCGACCAGTATCTAACTTACCATTTTTAAGCAAAGTTTTAGAAAAACTTGTTTTTATTCAACTTAATGATTTTATTAACGCTCATAATGTCCTAGAGAAATTTCAGTCTGGTTTTAGGATGAACCACAGCACAGAGACGGCGCTTTTAAAGATTTTAAATGATTTTAAGCTATGATGCTAAAAAGGTGACAGTGTTGGTTCTTCTGGATCTAAGCGCTGCCTTTGATACAGTAGACCACTCTATTCTTTTAGATGGATAGATAGATAGATAGATAGATACTTTATTCATCTCCAAGAGAAATTCACAGTTCTAGCAGCTTACGGGAACACAGGGGCATGCAGGGAGAATACAATATAAAAATTTAAAAGAAGAACTAAGGTAAAATATAATGGTATAAAAAAGTATAATGTCTGCCAGTCCAGTTCGAGTGCAGTTGTGCAGATGTCAGTATGCAAAAACAGTTGCAAACTCGTTTAAAACAGATCGGCCTCTCTGGTGCTGTTCACAAATGGTTCACATCCTACCTCACAGACAGGACTTTTACGGTAAGTTTAGATACCTGTTCCTCTAAGGTCCATAAGATCACTTGTGGTGTTCCCCAGGGTTCAGTTTTAGGCCCAGTGCTTTTTAACCTGTATATGCTCCCTCTTGGCAGTGTTATCAGGAGACATGGAGTTAACTTTCACAGTTATGCTGATGATACACAGTTGTACATCTCCATGTCTCCTGATGACACACGGCCAATGGATGCACTTTTTAACTGCATTTTAGACATTAAATCCTGGATGGCAGAAAACTTTCTGCAGCTCAACCAGGACAAAACTGAGGTTTTAATTATCGGTCCTGAAGCTCAGAGAGAGAAAATTTTACCAAAACTACAATCATTGTCTTTTAATCCTTCTTTACAAGTGAAGAGTCTGGGCGTGATTTTTGACTCTGAGCTGACTTTTATCCCTCACATTAAAAACATCACCAAAATAGGTTTTTATCACCTAAAGAACATCACCAGAGTCCGCCCCATTCTCTCTCGGGCCAATACAGAGACACTAATGCAGCTTTTATCACCAGTAGAATTGATTATTGTAATGCCCTGATTTCTGGTCTTCCCAAAAAGACTACCTCATGTTTACAGCTTCTACAGAATTCAGCAGTTCGTGTCCTGATGAAGACCAGGAGGAAGGAGCACATTACACCGTTCTTAGAATCACTGCATTGGCTCCCCGTATGTTTTAGGATCGATTTTAAGGTTCTTTTAATGGTTTTTAAGTGTCTTAATGGTCTTGGGCCTTCTTATCTGTCAGAAATGCTTTTACCGTATGAACCCTCGCGGTCTCTGCGCTCCTCTGGCAGCCGTCTCCTTATCATCCCCAAAGTCAGGACACAGACTCATGGTGAGGCGTCTTTCCATTATTATGGCCCTCACCTCTGGAACAGGCTGCCAGAGGATCTCAGGGCCGCAGAGAACGTTCATGTTTTTAAGAGCAGGCTCAAGACTCACCTTTTTAGCTTAGCCTTTAACTAATTATTATTTATTAATATATTTTTAATCGCTCAGCATGTTTTACCTGATTTAATTTTTAGTTTAGCTTTTAACTGTTTATTTATTAATCTGCTTTGCATTTTTATTATTTGTTTTACACTTATTGTTTTATACTTTATATACTTTATATTTTATTAACTTTATATTTTAATGTATTTTAATCTTTCTTGCCAGTGTTTCCTCTCTGGGGGGCCCCCTGCATCGGGGGCGGTGGTCGGCTGTGGCTGCCTGGGTGCCCCCCAGGTAGTGCTTGGGTGGAGGTGGGGGTACCATCCCTCCCTCCTCTGGGCGCCCTGGGTCGGAGCCTTGGCTGCTGCTGTTGATCTGCTGCTGCTGATGCAGATGGCTCCCATGATGGCATTTCCTGGCTCATCTGTACTCAGCCCGCTTTTTGTAGCTTCTAAGTGTGTGTGTGAGTGAGTATGGCTGATGGGTTGGGTTGGGAGGGGGTTGTATTTGCACTGATGATTTTATTTTTGAAGGGGGGGGGGGTTGTGGGGTTATTTTAAATCTGTAAAGCACTTTGAATAAATGTGTTTGTTTGAAAAGCGCTTTATAAATAAAGTTTGATTGATTGATTGATTGATTGTTCTAACACAGGCAGACGCCAACATGAGCTACTTGGTGGAGACGACAAACTGCTGAGGAAAAAAGTCTGTCAAAGTAAAACTGTTTCAGTGCTGCAGTTCCTCAGTTCTAACAGTAGATGCTGTGCATACGAACAATCAGACCTGTACTTATATGTAGGAACATTTCTACGCACAACTACGAATTGATAAATACCACACAATGCGTAGAATTGTTCCTACGCACAAAATACGCACGGATCTGTGCGTAAGTACGCTTTATAAATGAGGCCCTGGACTTGAGGATACCTGCCTTAGAGCCTAAGTGGTGGATTCTAGATTAGTTTAGTGAGGTGAATACTTCCCTGGAGGAACACGCCCACTTCCTGATTGAGTGTTGCTTGAGCAGCAGACGCTTGCTGGAGAGCTCGTCATTTTTCTTCCTGTGTTTTTTTGTGATTTTATTAATAGTTTATCTTTTTTTGTTATCGTTAATAGTTTGGCCATCCCTCCCTTACAGAATCACCTGTAGAGGTAAGCGCTTTTCGTTTTTCTCGGACGGACATCATGGCAACGACCATGGACCGAAACGGACGCCAAAGAACGCACTAAGATAACTAAAACCCAATTTAAAAAAGAATTAACGGTGAAGGTTGAGATTGAGGGACGGGAGAAGATCACTCCGTTGCAGCTGATCAGAAAAGTGAGACTACTCTAGGCTGCACACCTATAGGTGTTAATTCATATGGAATAACTTTGTCGCATAAGGCAGCGTTTCAAGATTGGGGACACAAAAGTAGTGGAATCCCCCTCAGGAATAATGAACTGATTGTCTCGATGAGGAAAATTCTGGGAAAGCTAGAGGGTTGGGGTGTCACTGCTGTGTCTCCGATCAAGAGGAGAGTTTGGCCTGGCACGAATATATTTGACGGAACAAGATTTTGAGAAATGTGTTGAACATTTTTCTATATTTAGAAAAAACAAGACAACAGAATAAATGTATAAATGAATTAATTAATGATAGCGGTGACAGGTTAACAAAACTTGAGGATATAATTGAATTAATTATAAATTATTACAGGAATTTGTATAAAAAGGAAGAAATTGATATAATTTGTTTAGAGGAAGTTCTATCTAAGGTAAGCAGAAAATAAAAAATTGAAGACGAGAAGAAATAAATAATAATGGAAGAAATAAAGTATGCTATCAATGCTATCAATTAATTGACATATTAGCACCTATATTGTTAGATATATATAATGAAATAGAAATGAAAAACAAGATGAGTGATAACATGAATACTGGCATGATAATACTTTTATTTAAAAAGGGAGATAGAAGGAAACTTGAAAACTATAAACCTTTAACTATGTTGAACACAGACTACAAGATATTGATGAAAATATTAGCTAACCGAATTAAATTTGTAATTAAAGATATCATTTCACCTACACAAGCATATGCATTTCCCTGAAGAGATATATAAGATATATTAATGTCAAAAAGAGATACTATTTATTTGATGAGCAACAATGATAGAGGAGGAATAGTGTTAAATGTAGATCTTAATAAAGCCTTTGACAGGGTAGACCACACTTTTCTTAAGCAAACACTATGCAAATTTGGATTTGGACCCAATTTTTTAAAATGGATTAACATAATTTATGGCAAAAATGGTTTATTAACCGACTTAATTAACCTGGACAGATCTGTAAGGCAAGGTTGTCCCTTATGGGCTATCTTGTACACTATAGTTGCTGAGCCGCTGGCGGAATATGTCAAATCGAGTACAGACAATATTAATGGCATTATAGTTCCTAATAATAAAGTTAGTTTAATATACCAGTTTGCGGATGATATCACGCTTTTATTAAGTAATATGAACAGTGTTAACGAAGTAATGAAAATAATCGAAGATTATAGTAGAGAACTCAGTTATAGGATGAGGATGTTTCTGAAATGATGGCTGGGAACCTGGGAAATCAGCAGTGGAGGTTCCTTATTTACACATTTCCTGCTCGTTTAATTTTTCCACCTGTGAGACGGAGCTTTTGGAGCTGGTCAGAACGAATGGACAGAACCGCTCTTTTGCATAAACCAGAGCCTAAAATGGAAGACCTGACATGCAGCATGTCAAACTCCAACGGAGACTGAATCACCCTTATCCTTATCTACATCTCTGTGAAATTATCTCATATCATATGCAAAATATTGGAAACTGTCCGAGCTCTACCACAGAATCATACATCCACGGTTGTTCAGCTTTAGAATATCTTAGATGGGCTCTACAAAAAGCTTTGTGAATATGGGATTTTTCTGTAAATAAGTAGGAGTCATATCCCATTGAAAAATCTGACTTTTTTTTATTTATACCAGAGGAGATAAAGAAGCCCCAAAGGTACAGAAAAAATACCAGAGACTCTGCAGCTGTGGTCGTGTTCGCTCATGCTGGGTTATTCTCTGCTTAAAAACCGGAAGTCAGTTGCATGACTGGAACCTACACATGAGTGAAGCTAGTGGAAATTTCCATTCCTTTGAGCTGCTTCTTATACAGCCACTCCTATTGTAAGGATTTCTGTCAGATGGCTTTTTACATGCAACCTAATCAGGGGCTTTATCTTCAGTTCTCTGATCAGCTGAGATTATCAAATTATTCTAAATAGTAAAAAGCTTTATTAATATGACATAACCAACAGAAAGTGTATCTTTAATCTTTTATTTTCTAGTGTTGTCATCCTGGAAAACTGTAGAAGTTCTGAAACAATTCCTGATATAAAACTATTTGAGATGAAACCGACATGATATTTCACAGTTTAACCTGATCTCAGAGATCGGAGCCTCTGTTTGTGTTGGCTGGCTGTTATCTGGGCCAGCATCAGACTGCTACAAAAAACCTGCTGGGTGACTTCAATCAATCACGAAGAAATCCTGAGAAAAACTGAACCACCTAAAACCAACAAACACAAGAGTACCAAGGCAGAGAAAACAAACCCCAGCCCTACAGTTCCAATCAGAGCCGGTGTCGGAGCAGTTTCTGGAACCAAAGTTTGGCCCAAAACCCAGATTTTTTTCTGTGATCCCTGTTTTCTGACGGAGGATTTTAACTAACTGTTTTTGTTTTGCCCACTGGATCCATGAAGACCTGAACAACAGGATTTATTAAAATATTAAAGCTACAGACTCACATCTTAGAGACACACAGAACCGACAACTGATCAGTCACAAGATTCAGTTTTTTATATAGGGACAATTCAGGACATTACTTTCCAGGCACTTTACAAGAAAAGCCTTTTAATTCACTTGTAAATACAGTGAATAAAGTATTTAATCTACAACCCTATTAAAAAGATGAGTGGGGACTTTATTTTTCATCATATTTATACCAAATGTGAGATACAGAATAAAAAAACAGATCCAGAAAATCACACTGTTCGATTATTTCAGAACATTTATTTGCAAATGATGGTAGAAAATCAGTATTTGTTCAATAACAAAAGTTCATCTCAACACTTTATCAGTCCCAGAGGTCAAAGGTCACCTGTAAGTCTCAAGCAGGTTTCCACTGTTGCTGCTATTTTGGCCCATTCCTCCATGTTTTGGGACTTTCTAGTTTAAATTGAACAAAACTCCTTTCTGTCAGGATTCCATTACCAAGTGAGAATCTTCTTAATGTGAATACAACTGTCTTACACTGTTCAGCTGAATTATTAAACATGTAACATCCAACAGTTTTCAGATAGTGAGAAGATAGACATTAGCAAAGATTTTCTAACACTATCACAGTGATTTTATTCCCTTTAAATGACGTCTTCACTCACGGTGCCAACCATGACACCAACAAATAAAGGTCAAAACACTGAACAAAGCAGTAACAACAACCAACACAAAACATACCATAAAATTACAGCAAATGCCAGAAATGGAACAAAATAACCAAAAACATGGATACCCACAATGCACTGCATGTCACTGCAGCCCCTCCCCTTTTTTATAAAACTAAAAACACCAAGTTATCTCTACTAAACCTGGTCGGTAGAATTAATCTTTCAGCTACATAGTAAAATCAACTAATGCTGATTAGTAATGACAGCAGGTTTTTACTAAACTCAATATAAGTAGTGATCACTCAGAAGTTTGACTAGAAACATAATCTGGTTTTACAGTGAGGTGAGATCTTACCTGGAGCCTCGCATCAAATGAGATGATCAATTATCCATTAGTTCCACCAAGCCACTTACCTATTGTAGAGTGGCTCATCCCAGGCTTGTGCAGGTGTACAATCTTGCCCCTGGTGTCTTTGGACAGCTCTCTATCCTTGACCATGGTGGAGGTTGGAGTCTGACTGTTGGTATGACTGTTGACGTGGATAAGTGTCTTTTATACTGGTAACCAGTTCATACAGGTGCCATTAATACAGGTAATGAGTGGAGGACAGAGGAGCCTCTTACAGAAGAAGTTACAGGTCTGTGAGAGACAGAAATCTGACTTGTTTGAAGGTCATAAATAGTGATTTTTCCACCAAAATTAGCAAATCAATTCTTTAAAAATGAGACCATGAGATTTTCTGGAATTTTCCCTCATTTTGTCTCATTGTTGAGGTGTACCTAAGATGAACATTGGAGGACTCTCTCATCTTTTTAAGTGGGATAACTCGCACAGTTGGTGGCTGATTAAATACATATTTGCCCAACCATAAAAAATAATCAGCTTAAAAATTTTCTATTCGTTGTGTCGAGTCGCTGACTTGCAGCATTCACTCCTAAAGCTTATTTTCTACTTCTCATTCTATGTCGGAATGGATAGACGCCATTACCCGCATTTTCTAACTATCTCCATCAACAGAGAGCGTCTCCCTGGGATTGGTCAGTTCATCAGCCAGAGATGGCTTCACCAGCAGGGGGCGCTATAGTTGCCGTAATCAGTAGTTACTGCAGCGTTTGGACACTACATGCTTTATATTGAAAGGATAATCGATTTGTATAATTATAATAATTGAGTCATCAGATCAAACCTTTTTTTATCATTTTATTAAACATCTAGATTGTGCTTCATTCAGATGAGGATACGATCAAACATTAATATTAAAAACATGTAGAGACTGAATAAAATCTTCTTCTGAAGTAATCATCTTTTTTTGGACTTAGTCCACAGCTTCTTTTGTCTCCAGAGCCTCTAGGGCAACTGATTGTGTAAGGTGTCCTTTTTTATTACTCACGTCTGCTGTTAAACAAATAACTAGTCTGGTACCTACTAGCACGTTTGATGCATGCTCAGAAAAAGTAGAGCTAAAAAATGCTAAAAATGTTTTCTGTTTTTTGTGTTATCCTTTTAGCCACCATGAAAATTGCAGCGTTTAACATTCAGAAGTTTGGACGGAGCAAAGTGTCAGATCCAGATGTTCTGAACATCCTGGTTAAGGTAAAAACAAAAATTAATACTTCTTACCCCCTGCTTTCCACCAGAAACATAAGCTGCCCATCAGTAATAGAACCATTTCACCCCCCCGCTCATGTCCTCACCCACTGCCGTGCACCAGAGAACGTTCTATACTTTTATGGAGTTCTTTTCAGCTTGTTTGGACTGAATATTATTTAAAATAAAATAAAATACTATTAAATATGTTATTTTAAAAATTGTAAGAATAGATTATGGATTTTTTTCTTATTCTGCAAAAATCTGCAGTGCAACCTCTGGTATTACTGAACAGAGGAATAACTGGTAGTGTGCCGACTGCTATTGTTAGTTATTGTTGGAATCATGTCCGTATTGAATCCTCTGTAATTGGGTGAATCTTTTTTACACTGTGCCGCTCGCTTTGAAACGTTTTGTTTGCTCCGTTGAACATTTCCAGGCGTTTGATGTAACAAAACCAAAGGCAATATATGCTTCGTGAAGCAGTCTTTTGAGACTGCTGAGGAACGCACAGTGTGGCTTTAGACAGCTGGAGGTTTCCGGCCTCCACATAATGGAACACCTGACTTCTCACCCTGTTCACGTATCAATCTTAACACGTCGCTATTGTGCTCTCAACCGTATCACCAGAAGAGGTTAAAGTCGAACTTGCAGGTTAAAGACCCCTTTGTCTTTTTAACATTTTAATTGTTCATTCGGTGCATTAAAAAAAATTGTGAATTGGTAACTCCAAGCCAGCCGCTCGTCTCTTTCCACTGGCTGTGAACGTCTTTCACCCAGCTAGTCACAGGAGAATTATGATTGCATAAATTAAAGGGTAGCTAGTTCATAAATATAAACTCACCATCCACTGCACAATTTTGTGTCCATGCCTTCTCATTCTTAGACTTCTTTTATTGTCATTGCACAAGACAAGAACACTGTGTAATTATTGGCAACAAAATTCCATTTTTTCATGTTGAACTGGTATCAGATAAACTGGGTGATTCTCCCCTTCAAAGATTAAATTCTCATCATCCATGTAGAAAAGTAACAATTTGGAACCACAGACCAACAGATTTCAACCCTGGTGTCACAGATTTGTCACAGTTAAGCTTCTTTTATTTTGAAGCTTTTCTGATGCTTTGCACAGCTGCAGTGTCTGATTTCCTGTTTATTCTGATCTAAACTGCTGAGCTTGATGTGTTTTAGAAGCGTAGCACGTAAAAAAATAGACCCGCAATTACTTTGAAATAGTAATCTAATTACTGACTAATAATGACTCCATCAAAAAGTAACTTTAGTGATCATTTCAAAGATAACTATATTAGATTACAAGTTACTTTATTAGTTAGAAACAATAACCACTTTATTGGAAGTACATTTTACAATTTACAGTCTTTCAACAAACAGGTTTTACTGTTTTTACTGTCAGTAATTACACAGTGTGTTTTTGTGCAAAGACAATAAACGAAGTCAAAGGGTCTAATTTATCCCGATTCCTGATAGTGACAGAAAAATTGCGTGCGGCACTAAAAGTTTGTGTGAGTGGGTTTTCCGTCATTTGCGGGTGATTTACTAAGATTGCGTGAGGCGCAAGCAGCAATATTTAAATGAAGAGTTTGTGGCCGTTAATGCGAGCTGCAGAGAGAGGAGGAGGGATAATGCGCATGGATCCATGATGCATCTGGGGGGACGAGATATGTATCAATTCTTTGACTGTTACAGAATTAATTACTATTGGACTAAAATACTGTGAATTCTGTTTTTTGTTTGTCAGTAATAAATGTAATTAATGCGCTGCTCTCTACTACATGCAAATATATTATTGCTGGGCTAGACTAATTAAAACTGAGGGCACGCAATGAGTTATGATGCTTCTTTGGGGGAAAACCAGGTAAATATCTACATAACTATCAGGTTTATGGCCATTAGAGTGTTAATCAATGCGCTTTGCGGCGTGTTGATAGATCAGCCTGAGCCTGTTCGTGTGATGCTGTGTGGTTTGCTGCAGTTTTAACAAGCGCTAACTGTTGATAAATCAGGGCCTAAGTCTCTAACTCTCTAAGTTAACGTAAGGCTAGAAATAAAGTTGCTTTTTAACCTTACAGTGGCCCCAGGAACAAGGGGCACGTGTTACTGGAGAGTTCCGCTAGGGGGCAGAGTACAGACCTCAGACTCAGACCGGTAGCATAGAAACAAAACAAACATGGCGACCAAAGAGGAGATTATCAGCAGTATAATTTTTACATAACGACGGAAAATGACGGCAGCAGTGTCGTAGAAAGTATTTAAGACCATATTTAACACCAATCTGGCTGGTTTTCCTGCTACTGTTCCCGCTGTTAACCCCGTGTACCAAACATATCTTTTTTCGTAAGAAAATTACAAAAATAGTAACGTAGAGTGGCGTGAAGAAGTAACTTTATTCTGTTTACAAGTCTGGAAATACAAGCGTTAAATTATTTATTACTGAAGTAATGTGCTACTAAGTAATGTATTACTGACATCCAGGGGCGGAGTTAGGGAGCGGATATTGGGCCTTTAGCCCCGGATGTTTTCTGAGAAGCACCGAATCTCAGCTTTAATTTTGAAAGGGGGAAAAAAGCCTCTCAGTAGCGGGGTTGCAGTACTGGGGTTCACCAGAGAGGCAGCAACGAGAAGAAATGCTTCGGCTGCCTGCTTGGGAAACTGCTGCATATGAAACACATGCAGGACTGTTGGGGTTAGAGCTGTAGCTATTTAATGTTGCAAGTATGGATATCGGGAACGTTTTTATACAAAAATACGGATGGACAAAAGCAGCTGTGACAAATAGGATCATGATTTAGATCTGTAAATATCAGTTTGCTGTAAGTTTTGGTACAGAAGATGAATGGTAACAAGATGATGTTATGTATGGAGACATGGGAATAAAATAGAAATATTTAGATAAATAAATAAATAGCAGAGGGGCAAATGTTGTCTGGATGACTGAGACACAACTGACAAACAGAAAAATGGTGTCACAGTAAATAAATATGACTGTTAAATATTGGGAGTATAAAATATAAATATAGCATAGCTTATATTTTGCTGTTTCATTAGTTGCGTCTACGGAATCGACGGATTTTTATCATTCAGTTTTAAACTCATGATATTCTATAATAGCTATTCGATTTATTTTTTTTTTTTCATTTTAGTAATCAATCTGAACGAGCTTCACAATCCATATTAAACACATCTAGCAGATAAATACAAGTAACTTTTTTAGGTCAGAGTAATGCACGCTAACATTCAGCCAAAGGGATATCCCTGTAGCCAAGCAGCCAGGGCACATGATCAAACGGAGCCATGGACCTCCACACTGTCACACTATGAAATTAATGTGAAAATGTTTGTGTATATGCAATTCATTTAAGCTGTCTTTTAGAGAACTGAAAATTGGTCCTGAAATCTGAGGAGAATGCAAAGAAACAGGATTAAATCATAGTAAGAAACAAGAACAGAGCAGCAAAAACAGCAGAGACCAGGTTCATGTCTAAGCAAATATGAATTGAGTATATTGGTTTATATTACAATTATATTATAATTAATGCATAGTAAGTTTTGATTCGCGCCGCTTAGCCCGAATTTACACCAAAGTGTCATGAAAGCGTAACTGAAGACATCTGTAGCACGCAGCATAAACGCTTTCGTTTTTATCAATGAGAGAATCCACACCGCCCGCGTTATACGCACATCACTATGTAACACGATGCTCAAAATAGGTTCCAGTTCTAGTTTTGAAGCATATTCACATCAATCTTTCGAGCTACAGATGCACAAACACAGGAAATGGCCACAACGTAAAATAAAACAAAAAAATTAAACAATGAAAGTTATGAACCCATAGTCTCTAGCTTTCGTCTCTCAGCATCTCCTCAACCAGAAGAAAGGTTAGGATTCATCCTCTACTTGGTGCTGCATGTAAAAATATTGATTAGAGTTAAAAATGTACTTTACGCAGCAACACAACTGTGATGAAGTGTGTTCAAGATAAACAGTTATAGAGCTGGGTACACATTTATACAATTTATTTCAACAAATCAAAACATCGGGTTCTTTTTTTTAACGAGAACGTATCCATGTTCTAACGAAGAGGAGCAGCAGTAGAGAAGTCCAGACGCTCGCTTCATGTTTCGGTATGAATTGATGCCTTTAAACAGACGGCCGTAAAACCCTCGCATGGCAGTCCGGTGGTTAAGAGCTCCGTTACATTTCTCAGACGGGCCGCTTACGTGTTTGGTGGAAAGTAGGGGTTACATGAACATACATTTGGTTTCTGCTGAGAAATCAGCTGCTTTAACGTAAAATAAAATAAGTTTGTTTTTTTTTCAACTTGATTTGAGCTTGAAGTTCAAACCTGTGGCCTGATGTTTCAAACTGATATAAGTTTCTGTCTCTGTCAGATTATCTCCCGTTATGACATCATTTTGATCCTGGAGGTCGTGGACATTACCGGGACATCAGTGGAAACTCTGATGCAAGCCCTCAACAAGTTAGTTAAAGGTTTTAAACTCATTCAGTGGCTCCATAAAAAATATTTCTAGAAACACATCAGAACAAATCATAATTTGGTCAAATCAGCTTCCTTCATAAGTTTATGTCCAGGCCTCGGCTTTATTTATATGAATTACTCTTCAGAGGTTGAAAAAAACAACACAAAATTAAAGAAGTTAATATCTTCACAAGGTTAAACACAGATATTCAAATCTAAATACAGAGCAACAATGATATGGTAAAGTCCATTAGCGGGATTTTGTTACATGATATGCTCACTGTAAACATCAACTAGCTTCTGGTTTCATCATCACTGGATATATATATTATCAAAATTTATCACTGTATTAATTTTTTGTTATGGCTGTTAGTAAGAAGGTGCTGGGTTCAAATCCCAACCAGGAGTCTTTCCAATTAATCGTTCCATTCAGGTTAAACGTTTTAGAAGTAATCCCAGCAGATTGCATCACAGCGTTCTCTCCTCATGGACCAACATGTAGCAACAGTTGTCTGCATTGTGTCGTTGACTTCACAGCTACTCCTCAGCAATCCCTCATACTGAGCAAGCATGTAGCGACAGTGGAGAGGAAGAACTCCCCTTTAACAGGAAGAAACCTCCAGCAGAACCAGAACCTGGGTTAGTTCCTAGGAACTACCAGTAGACCTGCATTCTGAGAACAAAGTTCTCTGTTAGGAACATATGGAACAATCAGATCTCTGATGTTCGATGGACCTGATTATTAAGGGCTTTATTTAGTGGGATAAAAAATTATTTGGTTTTTTTAAGTCCCACTTACAAAAAAGATGGAAGGTTTTTAATTTTTAGCATGGCTAGACGTCAAATGTGACAAACAGCATGTAGAAAACAACAGGAAGTCACATTGTAGGATTTTTAAAGAATTAATTTGTATAATGGTGCTGAAAATAAGAACAGAGGTTCATCTCAACACTTTATCACTCCCAGAGGTCAAAGGTCACCTGTAGGTCTCCAGCAGGTTTCCACTGTTGCTGCTATTTTGGCCCATTCCTCCATGTTTTGGGACTTTCTATGGGGCTGAGATCTACAGACTGGCCCGGCCAATCAGGGGCCTTGAAATGCTTCTCAGGAAGCCCCTCCTCCTTGGTTACCATGGCGATGTGTTTGGGATCATCGTCAGGCTGAAAGACCCAGCCACGTTTCATCTTCACTGATGCCACCATACATGGCCCCATTCATTTTTCCTGGTCCCACAGCATGATGCTTCCACCCCCGTGCTTCACAGTAGCTATGCTGCTTTGGTTCCATCTGAGCGTATGACGTTCTCCCAATCCTCTCCTGGATCATCCAGATGCTCTCTGGGAAACTTCAGACGGGCCTGGACATGTCCTGGCTTAAGCAGTGGGACCATTCAAGTCCTATATGAAGATGTTGTGAGTTACTAATAGTAACCTTTATTATTGTGGTCCCAGCTCCCTTCAGGTTATTGACCAGGTCTCCCCATGTAGTTCTGGGCTTTTTCTTCCCTGTTCTCTGGATCAGGTGTTCCTAACAGGTGATATGTTGCATGATGATTATGATGGACTGTGTCAAAAGCAGCACTGAGATCTAACGAGACCAGAACCATTACAGATCCATTATCTGAGGCCATTAGAATATCATTAGTAACTTTTACCGGTTCTGTTTCAGTGCTATGATCAGCGTGGTAGATCACTGCTGTACTGAGCCAGGCTCTGCTGGAAGTTTCTAGAATGAATGAATGAATGAGTGAATACCCTTATTGTATTGTATTCTGTTCCAATAAGGCCAGATGAAGAGTAAATAAATGGACATCATTACACTTACAGATACAGGCCAGCTGTGGTATTGCAGCACAAACTATGCAGATATGAGAGGATTTACTATAGATCTGTGAGGATCGGCATCTGCTTTCCCTTTGTTAGTCAGATTATTTCCAGGTGTCTCGAGTTCTGTTGATTACTCCCCTAGTGCCATTGCGGTGTCGTAGTCGTGTGTCATTACTGTTACTAGTGTCCTGTACCTCATTAAAATTGAGCTAGATTTGATCCTGTTGCCTTCTAAGTCTGCATCCTAACCCAACACATGACAAGATCAGGGTTGGTGGGTAAGGGAGAAAAAACGCTCGTCTTTCTGCTGCCTTCAATACCGAAGAACATGACAGAGATGATAGAGAAAAACACCTCATTACATGAAAGCAGGTACTTAGACCAATCACGGTATAAGAGAAGGTAAGTTGTTGGGGTGTGGGGTGGGGGGGGTTCACCGCTGGATGCACCACTGCTCCTCAGCCACTCAGTGAAGTTGTAGGAGATCAGAGGCAGCATGACGGTAATGTGTGTGCATATGTTAAGTCCTGTCTGTGCGTGTATCAGTGTGAGCGCCTTTCTCCTTTCTCTGATGGTCCCATGGTCTCTCCAGCAGACGTTCATGGCGACTTTCGGTTAAACTGATGGTTGACATTCAGCTCTTGTTGTTGTAGGGGGGAGGAGGGAAAGAAACATTGTTGAGAAATTTTCTTCGCCTTGAGTCTTTCAGAAGGTCTTCTTTCATGTCTGAATCAGATTTAATTTCATTTCCTCTGAGCCATGCTGAAAGTTTCTCCATGTTGTATGAGTCCTGAAACAGCGTCCAGCCTGCGTCTCTGCTCATTAACTGAATAAGTTTGAGTCCCAGCAGCATGACGAAATCCCTCAGACAGCTCCTTCAGCTTCCCAGTTGTCACAATCAGAACGTGCTCCAGTTTTTGGTAGAAAAGCAGCAGCCGCCCGTTCCAATCAGCAGGAACATCCAAATGTATGTAAATCCTCAGCTTCTTCCAAAGAGGAAAGGCTAATGGCACCGTTTTCAGGTGTCGAACGCCTATCCACCTGCATGTGTCCCTGGAGGACACGTGGGTCCCCCTGACCTGTCCGTCAAATCAAGAAGATTAGATCAATTGCAAACAGACACCATCTGAATAGTTTCACTGTTTAACTTGGTTAGGCTTCAGAATAAAATGCAGAGAAATCCTCCAGATAGAGCAGACAGACAAAGAGCTCTGGGATAAGACGGTACAGGGGAGAGAGATACTGGAAGAAGCCTGTTAAAGGGGAGTTTTTCCTCTCCACTGTCACTGCATGCTTGCTCAGTATGAGGGATTGGTGAGGAATTGCTGTGGTTGGAGTCTGCATGATCTGGGTACAACCTCACATCAATGACTCAGCACAATCTATTGGGATTCCTTACACAGAAAACTTTTTTGGATAATTGGATTAAAATGATTTTTGTTGTAAAGTTCTGCTTTAGAAAAAAAAAGTTAATTGAAATTCCTCAAACAGGTTGTTGCTGTTTAGATGCTCACATACTTGATTAGTAACTATTTTCTCAATAATTTTTGATAAGAAAGGAAGGTTAGATATAGGTCTGTATTTAGCTAAATCATCTTGATCCAGGGAGGGTTTCTTAAGTAAAGGTTTAATTACAGCAACCTTAAATTCCTGAGGCACATATCCATTTATTAAAGATAGATTCATCATGTCTAGGATAGGGCCAGTAACCAGAGAGAACACTTCCTTAAATAATTTGGTTGGTATTGGGTCTAACATACAAGTTGAGGGTTTAGATGAAACTAATATTTGTGATAATTCATAAAGTTCAACAGAATCAAAATGGTACAGACATAAACATGGTTCTACAGTTCTCTCTGATACTGTCTCAGTTACTGAGAGAGAGAGTTAGTCATGTTTGGGAGAATGCCAATGATTACTTTTTTTTTTAGACCTCAAACTTCGTGTGAATCCGTTTCATCCCCCTTTTTTTTCTGAAAGAAACGTTTATCATGGGAACACATGTATGTTTCTCCTCAGAGCCAACGGTGAACATCACTACACTCTGAAAATCAGCACTCGCCTGGGCCGAACCCGCTACAAGGAGCAGTACATGTTTCTGTACAGGTGAGAGTTCACTCATCCATTCATTACTGTCTGGAACCATCAGTTTAAATCTGATTGACTCATGTGGACAAATTCATCAGTTTGTTAGAGAGAACCTGCTGAGTCACATTTAACTGGAGATCTTTGTCGCCTTAAAAACAGAGAAATATTTTATTTACAGTAAAAAAACGGTTTAAATCTGTTTGTAATGTACAGAGAAATATAACTAGATGATTGTATGATAATTTAAGCATTAATACGTTGGATTAGTGAGTGTAATTTTGTTTGTAGATTGAGGGATAAATCTTGTCAGTAAAATCAGAAGACATTGTTTTTGTACTGATGTTATTCATCCATGATTTCATAAGGATGTGTTCATATTAATGATTTTAGGTCTTCTTCTCATCTTTATTGAGGAGTACCACAAGGCTTTATTCTTGGCCCTCTTTTCTCCCTACATCTGCTCCTACTTGGTGCCATTTTTCCATGAACGCCTTGTTCTCTGTGGATCGGTTCTTGTTCCTTTGGACCTGAGATGGTTCTAACACAGATGTACAATGTTCAGAATGCGGCCCAGCAGAGCCTGGGCTTCCTGGATCAACTAAAGTACAACCTGCTACAGGCACTGCTGGTCATATTCTACCCAACCATCATTCAGTCTTTCAGCCAGTTTGGTTCATTTAAACTGTTGCATAACGCTGCAGCGCACGTTCTAACTTGGATTGGTAAAAGAACCACTATCTTAGTCTTCATTTAATTTTAATTAAATGATCTTAAAGATCTTGTTCTGTTTTGTATGTCTGAACTGCCCGACCCATGTTGACCATCTGCTTCTCTCTGATCAGTGGACCAGTTGTTGTTCATTAACAGATTCATAAATAGAGTTGTATCGTATTGCAGGGATGACCTGGTTGACCTTGTGGGCTCGTACCAGTTTGATGACGAGAAGACTGAAGGTCTGGACGTCTTTGCCAGGGATCCATATATTCTTCGGTTCAGGTGCCTGAATACAGGTGACAGATTATTTGTGGTTATAACTGTACTTTCTACAGTTATACTTAATACACTTTAAAGTAAATGATTCTAACTTTGAGTGGATAAATTTGTTCCTGTTTAACATTCTGCACAGTCCTGAAAGATCTGGTGATGATCCCAGTTCACACCAAACCAGAGGACTCCGAGACGGAGCTGGACGAGCTCTACGACGTCTTTGTTCACGTCAAGCAGAAGTGGAGGACTGACGTAAGGACTCAAACCAGACTAAAACGTGAAACATTAAATATGAAAGCATGCTGATATCTTAGCTCAGATTTATCATGGTGAACAGATAGGAAGAGGTAGAGTAGCTAGGTAGAGATAGATTAATGTAAGCCAGGTAAAGATCCGGAGCCGGTCGCGGCTTACCGCCGCGGAAGAAATGTGCCCCACAGGGGCCAGCCAGCGCCGGAGAGAGTTCCCTCAAGGGGATCCTCCCGCACAGTGCGGCCGCCCATTACCTGCCGGGTTGAATCCCCCGGGCAGACTGTGCGGACCCCACCCGTTTATCTCTTAAACGTTTCTCGCCCTCTTCAACTCTGTCCTCTCAGTTCTGTCTATTTTTCCTTAAGATAGTTGTCGACTATCGGTCTCGTGCCGGTATTTAGCCTTAGATGGAGTTTACCACCCACTTTGGGCTGCATTCTCAAACAACCCGACTCCGAGAAGACCCCGGCATGACGGGGGCCGTTACCGGCCCTACACCGTCCACGGGTCAGGAGGACTAAGACAGAGTGTTGGTAGCCAGGTCTCCTAGTAGCTAGGAGACAGGTTAATGTTAGTAGCTATGCTGCTTTAGGCTAGGCTGTTGGAGGACATTATTAGGGTCTGTGACTACTTTCTCTCCTACTTCTCCCCAACTGCATGATGTGCTGTCAATTCAAGCACTAACCTGTTTTCTATTATAGTAGGTGCTCCGGATTAGCCCTGCTTGACGACCCTGACTAAGATGGCATTGCAGTGACGGAAAATTCTCCACGTCCTGCAACAAACTTCTGCATCAGTTCTATTGCTCTTTCTGTGTCTCTGTTATGTATTCTCCAAGCCACAGACGGTCGCGGCAGATAACCGCTTGTGCTGAGCCTGGTTCTGCCGGAGGTTTCTTCCTGTTAAAAGGGAGTTTTTCCTTCCCACTGTCGCTGCATGCTTGCTCAGTATGAGGGATTGCTGAGAATTCCACGACGCAATCTTCTGTGGTTCTGTAATTTCTACATTAAACATTGTATTGTAATAACTCTTTTTGTAAAGTGCCTTGAGATGACATCTGTTGTGAAATGGCGCTATATAAATAAACTGAATTGAATTGAATTGAACAGCAGAAAACAGCAAACTTTTCCTGCGGTGAAGCACAAACAGCTACGGATATCTTCTTCTCAGTCAGAGACGGAGCGTGTAAGAAGACATAAAACAAACTAATAATCAAAGAAATACCAAGCTAACAGTAAATTAAGCTAAAAAATGTAAAAGAAAAGCAACGTAAATTGTTCACTCTTTGGATTTGCTACATTCACCATTATCCAGTCACCATCTGAGTTAGTAATGATTTTCTACCGTGAAGTTTGTGAATATTGGTCCAATCAAGACTTTGCAAACATTCATCCTTTAACATCGTCATAATGGTTTAGGGCCGTTGGTCCACCTTGGTCTGATGTTTTTTTTTTTTTATTATACATCTGGATTCAGCACAGTCTGCTCCCATATTTATTCATACATAGTCCTCTTTGTTCATTTTTTCATTGCCGTTTGTCAAAATACGAGTTCCACTGGGAAAGAACCCCACAGCACAATGCTGCCACCACCAGGCTTAACTGCTTAACTTCTCTGTAGTTATCAAGACTCACATACTGCTTTTGAATACTTTTAGAACCTGCTAAAATGTTTTCTTTATTATCATTATATTGTCAGGGTGTACGTTCTCTTTCCCACGGCTGTAAATGCAGCACTGAACCTAAAGTCTAGAAACGGGAAGGAAAGGCTAAGTTTGTGTCTGTGCTGCAGAACGTGATGATTCTGGGCGACTTCAACGCCGACGGCTCCTATGTTTCAAAGACTGAGATGAAAACCATCCGAATCCGCAGCGACAAGAACTTCCACTGGTTGATCGGAGATGATGTGGACACCACAGCGAGCATGGCCAACACCAACACCTACGACAGGTAGAATGCAGCTGTCTGACTCCGCCCCAACAAGGTAGGAGAGTTATTGTTATTGCTGAGTTATTATTCCATTTTGTTCTGATTCAGGATTGTTGTTTATGGAGACGACATGCTTCAGGCCGTGGTTCCAAGTTCTGCTAAATCATTCAACTTTCAGAAGTTCTACCAGCTCTCTGATGAGCAGGTTAGTTATTATTAACTAGGAAAAAACTATTGATAATTATCACCAATCAGACGAAAAGATTACACCATCAGAAAGAAAAAGACGTAGAGCCAAGAACCGTTCATCAAAACAGCCCTATTGTTTAACAGAACTATTTTTATAAGTTTAATTTATTTACAACTATTTCATAAAATCAGCACATAAACCACTGAAATTATGAACTAATGCTTTATTAATGACAACAGACCTCAAATTATTGTCAATAACTGTGCGATTTAAGTTTATCCACAATTACAAAAGGAGCATAGCCTTTAATAATTCTTAACAAAGTTTCATTATTTCTAAAATGATTCAGGCTCTAAAGGTGAGCGACCATTATCCAGTGGAGGTGGAGCTGAAGTCTCTGGTCCAAATAAAAAACAATCACGATGGTAAGCAATATTAATAATACAGTATTTAAAGTTTATTCTGTAAATCCCCCCCCACACACATACACAGTGAGATTTGTTCATTGTTGAACCCAAACATTTATTTTTCTGTGATGATGGATTTTCACACAGAAATATGACGCATACAGACGTGGACAAAATTGTTGGTACCCTTCATTAAATCAAAGAAAAACTCATAATGGTCACAGAAATAACTTTAATCTGACAAAAGTAATAATAAATAAAAATTATATAAATGTTGACCAATGAAAGTCAGACATTGCTTTTCATCCATGCTTCAACAGAATTATTTAAAAAATAAATGCATGAAACAGGCCTGGACAAAAATGATGGTACCCACAACTTAATATTTGGTTGCACAACCTTTTGAGGCAATCACTGCAATCAAATGATTCCTGTAACTGTCAATGAGACTTCTGCACCTCTCAGCAGGTATTTTGGCCCACTCCTCATGAGCAAACTGTTCTAGTTGTTTCCGGTTTGAAGGGCGCCTTTTCCAGACAGCACGTTTCAGCTCCTTCCAAAGATGCTCAATAGGATTGAGATCAGGGCTCATAGAAGGCCAGTGTTTTCCTCTTAGCCCTTCTTGGGTGTTTTTAGCTGTGTGTTTTGGGTCATTTTCCTGTTGTAAGACCCGTGACCTGCGACTGAGACCATGCTTTCTGACACTGGCCAGCACATTTCTCTCTAGAATCCCCTGATAGTCTTGAGATTTCATTGTACCCTGCACAGATTCAAGACACCCTGTGTCAGATGCAGCAAATCAGCCCCAGAACATAACCGAGCCTCCCCCATGTTTCACAGTAGGGACCGTGTTCTTTTCTAGATATGCTTCATTTTTCCGTCTGTGAACATAGAGCTGATGTGCCTTGGCAAAAAGTTACATTTTTGTCTCATCTGTCCACAGGACATTCTCCCAGAAGCTTTGTGGCTCGTCAGCATGTAGTTTGGCATACTCCAGTCTGTTTTTTTAATGATTTGTCCTCTCCTTGTTCGTCTCCCATGAGCCCTCTTTGGCTCAAACAGCGAAGGATGTTCCGATCTGACACTGATGTTCCTTGAGCATAAAGTTCAGCTTGGATCTATTTTGAAGTCTTTCTAGGCTCTTTTGTTACCATTTGGATTATCCGTCTCTTTGATCTGTCATCAATTTTCCTCCTGCAGCCACGTCCAGGGAGGTTGGCTACAGTCCCATGGATCGTACATTACTGAATGACATGTGCAGCTGTAGTCACAGAAACATCTAGCTGCTTGGAGATGGTCTTATAGCCTTTACAGTTAACATGCTTGTCTATGATTTTCTTTCTCATCTCCTGAGACAACTCTTTCCTTTGCTTCCTCTGGTTTATATTGAGTGTGGTACACACCACGTCACCAAACAACACAGTGACTACCTGGAGTCCTATATATAGGCCCACTGAGTGATTACAGGATTGTAGACACCTAGGATGCTGATTAGTGGACATACCTTGGATTAACATGTCCCTTTGGTCACATTATTTTCATTCTTTTCTAGGGGTACCATCATTTTTGTCCAGGCCTGTTTCATGCATTTATTTTTTAAATAATTCCGTTGAAGCATGGATGAAAAGCAATGTCTGACTTTCATTGGTCAACATTTATATAATTTTTATTTATTATTACTTTTGTCAGATTAAAGTTATTTCTGTGACCATTATGAGTTTTTCTTTGATTTAATGAAGGGTACCAACAATTTTGTCCACGTCTGTAAATGCAGCTGATTTTTTGGGATGACTCTAAATGCATCACTCCATCGGCATGGGAATGAGTTAATCAATGCTTGTGTAAAGCGCTTTTTAGTTCTCTAAAAAGCTCTATAGAAAGGCCGGCTATTTCCAGCTGGAAACAGGAAGTTGCTGCTATTCGGCAGCCATATTGGATCCTGAGGGGCTGGTTGTTCTGCTACGAACTATTGGTGTCAGTCAGCATCCAGTTATTCAGATATAAAATAAAATACCTCTGAAGCCAGATTTGGAGTATGAAGTGGGGATGAGCTCCATAAAAATCGGCTTTATTAATTTCTCCAAAACAATTAGCAGAATGTGAAACACTGAAACAGCTCTACAAACGTCATAACATAAGAGATTTTCTGCTAAAACTGCTGTCAGTTTCATTAAACAATATTTATATTCATTATGTTTGCCTACACTTTACGACAAATTAGTCAGTTGCAGTACGCCAAAATGCACGAGAGCATCACTTTTATCTATACTATGTATTTAATGTGACCAGGCTCTTAAAATGCACATAAATCATAAATATAAAGAAGGTATAAAATACCAGTTTTTGATCAGTAACTTTATACCAGACGCTGGTTCCTTGTTCCAGGTTTTAGTTTCTGTCTCTACTCTTTAACGCTATCACACAAGTATTATATTTAAAATGAAATAAAAATGATGAAAAAATGGATAAATTGATTCTACTATTATTTCTGAGGAGATCCCAAAGCTTGTAACCTTTTCCTTAGGTAATGCCGGTGGCTGCTTTGGTTTGTTTTGCTGGAAAAAAGGATCTAAGAGAGTAAATATCTTTAATAAATCAGCTTCACTTATGCCTATGAGTCTCGCTGTTTGACTAGATTCCATATCTGCTTCATTTGCAGGTTTAACAGACCAGATAGGAGCGTGGATTGGTAAAGATGATGATCTAATCAAGCTGAAGAGAGGAAATCTGCTCCTGGAAAGGGAGAAGCTCAACCTGGAGATCCAGATTCTCCGGATGAAGGTTGCAAAGATGACCAATGGAGATGCAGTTTGATGTAAAAAGGCCAGATGCATCAGAAAAGATCTCACCATAACCATAAACCACAATAATACTGTGTTAACTAGCTGTTAGTTTCTGCTGCTAGTTACCACTTAAACAAGGTTCATCTCAAACTGACGACTGTAGAACCGGCTCAGAATCATCAGAAACTATTTTCCGTCCTGATTTTGACTTTATTTAACAGGCAAGCAGAAAAAAAACCATCATGTTATCCACCGTAGAAGATAAGATTCATATCTGTTTTACTAAAACCTCTGGTACCTGTTTTTGGAACCCCCAAAGCTGCCTGGCTGGCCTTTTAAAACAGCAACAGGTTGGGGAGGGTTATTATGCATTTAGACAAATCGCTCAACTACAGCATGTAAAACTGTACAGTTAAAATCAAACTAAAAATGCTGCGTAAACGCAAAAACACTTCATTAGATCATAATCAGAGCTTAGATTATCAGATAACTATAAAACTATAAAACAGATTTTTATGTAAACTCTTCTATGATGAGGTCACATTTACATCAGACTTACAGGAAACAGCCTCTATGATTGGTGGAATCCAAAACTAGCAGTGTGAAGGCAGTCATTGTGTGTTTGTTAGACACTTCTTCTCATTGCTACGTTCCACACGATGCGCACTGCAGGACTGCTGCTTAACAATCTGCTGAATACCTTCTAGCCACCAAACGCTACGAGAGCTTCCACCATCTTAGCATCATTATGATATAATACTGCTGATGTGTTTTAA
Organism: Apricaphanius iberus; assembly: GCA_028564705.1. Lineage (NCBI taxonomy): Eukaryota > Metazoa > Chordata > Actinopteri > Cyprinodontiformes > Aphaniidae > Apricaphanius > Apricaphanius iberus. Next base: position 804,997 of record JAPXFQ010001859.1, read on the forward strand.
CTTAGGAATGATGCCCTAAAGAACTAAATCTGATGTTTTTATTATTCACAGTGAGCCTCTGAAGGTACTTTTCATTTAATTTGTTTTCCGCCTGTACAACTCATTCAGTCGACTCGCCGACGCACAATTTGGAGGCGTGTGTGCTTGGTTGGTTGGATTGGGAAATCTGAACCCTGTAGAGACCAAGCCTGCTCAGGGACACAGCTTTATTTAGGTGATAATAAATAATTATCTGTATCACACACCGTCATAACAGTGTATATTTTTTCGTTAATACCGTATGCTTAATTATCATAAAATGTCCTCATGTTGGGAACAAATATAACGATCCAGTGCCTGGAACCAGCTCCATGTTTTGTTTCATTTAATAAAATTCATCTTTTAGTGACTTTCAAGACGAAGAAATTTGTTTTTAATATTTCATTTTAGCACGACTGATTCAAGATGTTTTCTTTTACGTTTTGCTTATCAAAGGTTGAATTGTGGTTTCTCTTTTATTTAAGGGATTACTGGTTCAAGAAGATATTTATTAAAATAATATTTTATCATTTCAATATTCCTAACAAGTTTTAAAAATCTGTTTTGTGTTATTCAAATACCTCTGGATTTTTTGTTTCTTGCATGGCTGCTTGCCTCGTCACCAACTGTGTATAATTGCTTTTACCACATTTTATTAATAAACTGATTTGCCATAAACACAGAGAAAAACAACCGTGTGTAATATTTGTGGAGCAGGTTTATGTTTCACTAATCAATCATCTATCATCACCTGTGGCAAGGTGAGGCTGAATTAATTTCAGTTCTCAGTGGTGTCGAAACATTCTGGGCGGTTTATGCTGCATGTTCAGTGTGCTTATTAAAACATCTTCCTATTTTCCCGTTTCCTTCAGTAACAATAGTTACTGACCTAGCTGTGTAATAATTAGAACACCACAGCCTTAAATCTGTACAAACAGCGAAACTTTAATCAGAACTCCTCATCAGGCGTTTAAACAATGACTTAAACTGTGAAACTCTAGATTATCTCTGTATTTTAGTTCCAAGCAGCTGGATTTTATGGAAATATGAATAGATTGTGAACAGATGTACATGTCTGTGCTGCTTGCTCCAGTTTAACTGATTAAAAATCCTGATGCCTCAAAAAAGAATCGGCAAACTGCGTCAGAAGTTGTTCCTCATTCACACCATTAGATTATGGAAACATCAGCCTCCTTCATCAAAGTTTCCACCATGCTGGGACAAAGGGGGGTTTGGGGGTCAGGGCTGGACTGGGACAAAGGACTAACCCACCAGGTAGGGATGCCCCGATCTCGAGATCGGATCTGGACGATGTTTTTCAGTGATCGGACACTGACTACATTAGCTGACGAGTCGCGTTATTTTAGCTAAAGTACTGATATGGCAGAATTCCCCAGAGATGTACATAAGGAAAAGGTGAATTCAGTCTTTGTTGGAGTTTTAAGATATTTATTTTAATGGTACAGAGCAAATGGGCTCCCACTCTAACATAGCGTCTTATATCAGAGCTCTGTAGCTAAAACAAGAGAAAGCTGCATCAGTGTAGGTCAAAGGTCCATGATTCTCCAGAATTTTGGACCTTTTCAACTGCTGCCTCTATAATTAATTACCAATAACTAAAGAGAACTAATCTTTTGCCCCTTATAAAATTGTGGTGCTAAAAAAATATTTAATAAGTATTAACTTGAAATTATTCTATAAGCAATTTCCTTCCAATTTCCCAGCCCAACTATTACTATTTCCAACTAACTGGGGCAAGTTAGTTGGAAATAGTAATTTATTACTATTTCTATCAAATAAAATTCAATCATACAAAACAGTCTATTCTTAAGATTGGTTTATTTTTTTCCTTCGTGAAGATTGCATCGAGAACGAACTAAATAAATGAATGGAACAGCCAGAGAGTAGACCAGTGGCTCTTAGTTTTATTTCCAGCTGTTTAGCAGCAGCAGGGATCCACTTTGATGGTAGTCTGGCTCTCTGTGAGCTTCATATTCCCCAGTGATAAGAAGCAGACCAGTCTTGATTTTTTTAACTCATCCTGAAGGGACATTATATCCGATGTCAATATATTGTTATATAGCATATTATATACAAGTTTCACAGCCAGAAGACGGCGGCCGCTCTGTTGGCTTTAGTTAGCTTCCAGTTAGCATTGTTACTGGGTGTTTTAGACTGAGGACATAAATGAACTAACAATCTTCTATATGAAGAGCTCCCAAACCTGATGATGGAAAAATGGATATTGTGAAACCCACAAAGAGTTATTCTGTCCCATATTGTACCATTGGTAGTTGCAGCGACTCGTAGAAACGTTTGAATTAATGATTTTAAAGAGATTTCTGCGTTGCTAAGCAAACGGGTTCTGGCCAGAATATGACATATAAAACTTAATTTGATTTAGCCTTTTATTATGAAACCCCGTACAGATTATATTATAGATTTTGGACATTGCTGGACTGAATGGTCCCTGAATGACCCAGCATGCGTTTATTCTGCAGCTGCTGCTCGCCGTTTGTCTGGAGCTCATCTTTGGTTTCTTCTACCAAATTATTTTATGAAAACTTAAGTGTGCAAAAAACAAACATACAGAAAACACGCCACACCTATAGTTATACAATAATGTAATGTTTTCTCATGTTTTATCTGTTTTTAATTTTCAAATTTAATGCGTAAATTGTTTTTTTATCTAATTATATCTAATATTTGTGAATCACTCAATTTACATCTTTACCCTTGGCCTCTCTGGAAAACGCCAAAGAGATGCAACAGTTTCTTTTTCCTCATTTTCTATTATCCATTGATTTCTGTTAGTCTTAGAAATATTGCTAATAGTAGCATATGGTAATATATAATAATAAAATATAATATATGGCCTCGTCAGGAGAGGGGCCGTGTGTCCACAGTAGCTACGGCAGCCATATTATAGCAAGGGGTTAACATACACTATTGACGTGAATACCTTAATGATGCATTAACACCTTATTTTTGCTACTGATGGCTTGCCATAACTGACAGAGTCCAGGCAGCGCTGAGAAACAGAGGAGAGAGTCTGGTGGTGGTGAGTGACCCGGGGTTAAAACATCCTGGGCTCATAGGCGCACATTCTGTGGGTTCTTCGGGGCCCGACCACCCAGACTGCTCCACCTGACCAAATCCTGAGCGTCCGAAAGATCTGAAAACCCAGGGAAAGGGTGGAGCCTGGGCTAAAAACCCAGGGAACGGGTGGAGCCCGGGCTAAAAACCTAGGGAACGGGTGGAGCCTGGGCCTAAAACCCAGGGAAAGGGTGGAGCCTGGGCTAAAAACCCAGGGAACGGGTGGAGCCTGGGCCTAAAACCCAGGGAAAGGGTGGAGCCCGGGCCTAAAACCCAGGGAAAGGGTGGAGCCTGGGCTAAAAACCAAGGGAACGGGTGGAGCCCGGGCCTAAAACCCAGGGAACGGGTGGAGCCTGGGCTAAAAACCCAGGGAACGGGTGGAGCCTGGGCTAAAAACCTAGGGAACGGGTGGAGCCCGGGCTAAAAACCTAGGGAACGGGTGGAGCCTGGGCCTAAAACCCAGGGAAAGGGTGGAGCCTGGGCCTAAAACCCAGGGAAAGGGTGGAGCCCGGGCCTAAAAACCCAGGGAAAGGGTGGAGCCTGGGCCTAAAACCCAGGGAAAGGGTGGAGCCTGGGCTAAAAACCTAGGGAACGGGTGGAGCCTGGGCTAAAAACCCAGGGAACGGGTGGAGCCCGGGCCTAAAACCCAGGGAAAGGGTGGAGCCCGGGCCTAAAACCCAGGGAAAGGGTGGAGCCTGGGCTAAAAACCCAGGGAACGGGTGGAGCCCGGGCTAAAAACCTAGGGAACGGGTGGAGCCTGGGCTAAAAACCCAGGGAACGGGTGGAGCCTGGGCCTAAAACCCAGGGAAAGGGTGGAGCCCGGGCCTAAAACCCAGGGAAAGGGTGGAGCCCGGGCTAAAAACCCAGGGAACGGGTGGAGCCCGGGCTAAAAACCCAGGGAACGGGTGGAGCCTGGGCCTAAAACCCAAGGGTGGAGCCTGGGCTAAAAACCCAGGGAACGGGTGGAGCCTGGGCCTAAAACCTAGGGAACGGGTGGAGCCTGGGCCTAAAACCCAGGGAAAGGGTGGAGCCTGGGCCTAAAACCCAGGGAAAGGGTGGAGCCCGGGCCTAAAACCCAGGGAAAGGGTGGAGCCTGGGCTAAAAACCCAGGGAACGGGTGGAGCCCGGGCCTAAAACCCAGGGAAAGGGTGGAGCCTGGGCTAAAAACCCAGGGAAAGGGTGGAGCCTGGGCTAAAAACCCAGGGAACGGGTGGAGCCGGGCTAAAACCCAGGGAACGGGTGGAGCCTGGGCCTAAAACCCAGGGAAAGGGTGGAGCCTGGGCTAAAAACCCAGGGAACGGGTGGAGCCCGGGCCTAAAACCCAGGGAAAGGGTGGAGCCTGGGCCTAAAACCCAGGGAAAGGGTGGAGCCCGGGCCTAAAACCTAGGGAACGGGTGGAGCCTGGGCTAAAAACCTAGGGAACGGGTGGAGCCTGGGCCTAAAACCCAGGGAAAGGGTGGAGCCTGGGCCTAAAACCCAGGGAAAGGGTGGAGCCTGGGCCTAAAACCCAGGGAAAGGGTGGAGCCTGGGCCTAAAACCCAGGGAAAGGGTGGAGCCCGGGCCTAAAACCTAGGGAACGGGTGGAGCCTGGGCTAAAAACCTAGGGAACGGGTGGAGCCTGGGCCTAAAACCCAGGGAAAGGGTGGAGCCTGGGCTAAAAACCCAGGGAAAGGGTGGAGCCCGGGCCTAAAACCCAGGGAAAGGGTGGAGCCCGGGCTAAAAACCCAGGGAACGGGTGGAGCCTGGGCTAAAAACCCAGGGAACGGGTGGAGCCCGGGCTAAAAACCTAGGGAACGGGTGGAGCCTGGGCTAAAAACCCAGGGAACGGGTGGAGCCCGGGCTAAAAACCTAGGGAACGGGTGGAGCCTGGGCTAAAAACCCAGGGAAAGGGTGGAGCCTGGGCTAAAAACCCAGGGAACGGGTGGAGCCCGGGCTAAAAACCTAGGGAACGGGTGGAGCCTGGGCTAAAAACCCAGGGAACGGGTGGAGCCTGGGCTAAAAACCTAGGGAACGGGTGGAGCCTGGGCTAAAAACCCAGGGAAAGGGTGGAGCCTGGGCTAAAAACCCAGGGAACGGGTGGAGCCTGGGCTAAAAACCCAGGGAACGGGTGGAGCCTGGGCTAAAAACCTAGGGAACGGGTGGAGCCTGGGCTAAAAACCCAGGGAACGGGTGGAGCCTGGGCCTAAAACCCAGGGAAAGGGTGGAGCCTGGGCCTAAAACCCCAGGGGAAAAGGGTGGAGCCGGGCCTAAAACCAAGGGATGGAGCTGGGCCTAAAAACAGGGCAAGGGTTGGAGCTGGGCCTAAAACAGTGAAGGGTGGAGGCCGGGCCTAAAAACCAGGGAAAGGGTGGAGCCCGGGCCTCTAAAACCAGGGAAAGGGTAAAGCCGGGCTAAACACAGGGAACGGGTGGAGCCGGCGCTTAAAACACCTAGGGAACGGGTGGAGCATGGGCTAAAAAAAACCAGGGAAAACGGGTGGATGAGCCTGGCCTAAAAACCCACAGGGAATCGGTGTGGAGCCGGGCCTAAAAACCCAGGGAAAGGGTGGTGCCCGGGACCCTTTAACAAACCCAGGGAAACGGGTGTGAGCCTGGGCTTAAAACCCAGGGAACTAACGGCGTGGAGACCGGGCCCTAAAACCAGGGAAAGGGTGGAGCTGCCTAAATAAAACCCAGGGAATCGGGTGGAGCTGGGCACTAAAACCAGGGAAAGTGTGGAAGCCTGGGCTAAAAAACCCCAGGGAACGGGTGGAGCCGGGGGGCTCCTAAACCAGGGAAGGGGTGGGGCCCGGGCTAACAAACCTCAGGGGGAATAGGTGGGCCTGGCTAAAAACCAGGGAAGGGTGGAGCGGGATAAAAACTAGGGAAAGGTGGAGCCTGGGCCTCCTGACAACAGGGAAAGGGTGGAGCCCGGGCCTAAAACCCATGAGAGGAAAGGGTGGAGCCCTTGGGCTACTCAAAACCCAGGACGGCGTGGAGCCGGGTAAAATAACCTAGGAAAGGGTGGGCTGGGCCTAAAACCAGGGATAAGGGTGGGGAGCCCGGGCCTATAAACCCAGGTAAAGGTTGGAGCCGGGACTAAAAAACCTAGGGACACGGGTGGATCCTGGGTCTAAAAACATGGGGAGGAAGGGTGGAGCCTGGGCCCCTAAAACCAGGGAAAAGGTGGGGAGCCTGTCTAAACACCCCAGGAAAAGGTGGTGCTTGGGCCTAAACTCAGGGAAAGGGTGGAGCCTGGGCTAAAACCCAGGGGAAAAGGTGGGCCCGGGCCCCTTAAACCAGGACAGGGTTGGAAAGCCTGGGCCTAAATCAGGGGAAAGGGTGGAGCCGGGCCTAACTAGGGAAACGGGTCAGGAGCTCCTGGGCTACAAACATAGGGAACGGGTGGAGCCTTTTTTCTATTCCCTTCACATTTTTCCCCCTTTAGGCCTAAACCCAGGGGAAGGGTGGAGCCGGGCTCTAGAAATAACAGGGCAGGGTTGGAGCGGGCCTAAACAGGGATAAGGGTGGAGCCTGGCTAAAACCCAGGGAAGTGTGTGGTTGAGCCCGTCGGATTACAATACTAGGCGAAAGTGGAGACTGGGCTAAAACCAGGGAAAGGTGGAGCCTGGCCTAAAAAAACCCAGGGACGGGTGGAAGCCCGGGATAAAAAACCTAGGGAAAAGGGCTGGTCGGAGCCTGGGCCATAAACACCGGGAGAACAAGGTGGGGCCTGGGCTTTTAAAAACCACAGGGGAAAACGGGTCGGTGCCGGATAACAAAACCTAGGAAAGGGTTGGAAGCCGGGCATAAAAACCCAGGGAAAGGGTGGAGTGGCTAACAAACCAGGCGAAAGGGTGGAGCCCCTGGGCGCTAAAAACCAGGGAAACGGGTGGAGCCTGGGTTAAAAAACCAGGGACACCGGGTTGTGAAGCGGGGATATAAACTAGGCGAAAAGGGTGGCAGCCCGTGCCTAAAACACAGGAGAAAGGGTTGGAGCTCCTGGCGCTAAAAACCACAGGGAACGGGTGGAGTGGGCTAAAAACCAGGGAACGGGGTGGCCTCACGACCGGCGAGCTAAAAACCTAGGGAAGGGTGGAGCTGGGCTTAAAAATCCAGGGAACGGGTGAGCTGGGCCCTAAAACCCAGGAAGGGTGGCGACTGGGCTAAAACCCAGGGGGTAACGGGTGGAGCCTGGGTAATAAAACAATTGGGAACGGGGGAGCACGGGCTCAAACCTAGGGAAACGGGTGGAGCTGGGCTAAAAACCAGGAAAGGGTTGGGGCCTGGGCTAAAACCCGGGAAAGGGAGGAGCCTTGGCTAAAGACCAGGGAACGGTTGGAGCCGAGATAATAACCTAGGGAAAGGGTGGTGATAGCTGGGCTCCTAAAAACCCAGGGACAAGGGTGGAAGCGGGCCTAAAACCCAGGGAAAGGGTGGAGCTGGGCCTAAAACCCAGGGAAAAGGGTGGACGCTGGGCTAAAAAACAAAGGGCACGGGTGGAGCCGGGCTAAAAACCTAGGGAACGGGTGGAGCCTGGGTACAAACCACAGGGATACGGGATGGAGACTGGGGCCTAAACCCCAGGAAAAGGGTGGAGCCTGGGCATAAAACCCAGGGAAAGGGTGGAGCCGGGCCTAAACCTAGGGCCGGGTTGGATCTTGGCTACAAACCTAGGGAACGGGTGGAGTGGGCCTAAAACGGAAAGGGTGGAGCGGTAAAACAGGGAAAGGATGGAGCGGCCTTTAAAACCAGGGCAAAGGTGTGGAGCTCGGGCTTAAAAACAGGGAAACGGGTGGAGCTGGGCTAAAAAACTAGGGACCGGTTGGAGCCCTGGGCTAAAATAGGGAAACGGGTGGAGACCAGGGCTAAAAACCAGGGAACGGGTGGAGCCTGGGCTTAACCCATGAGGAACGGGTGGAGCTTGGGCCTAAAACCCAGGGAAAGGGTGTTGGGCCTGGGTAAAAACCAGGGCTGTATTATATCCACCCCCGACCAGTATGTATATATATATAGTGAGCAGGGATAAAAACCTAGGGAAAGGGGTGGAGCCAGGGCTCTAAACCAGGAATGGGTGGAGCCTGGGCTAAATAAACCCAGGGACACGGGTGGAGCCGGCGGATTATAAACAACCTAGGAAAGGGGGTGGAGCAGGGCCTAAAACCAGGAGAAAGGGTGGTGCCTGGGCTAAAAACCCAGGGAAGGGTGGAGCGGGCTAAAAACCTAGGGAAAAGGGTGGAGCCTGCTAACAACCTGGGAAAGGGTGGAGCCGGGCCTAAAACCAGGTATAAGGTGGGCCTGGGGCTAAACCCCAGGGAAAGGGTGGAGCATGGGCTAAATAACCTGGGAAGGTGTGGAGCCCGGGGACTACAAACCCGGGAAAGGGTTGGAAGCACTGGCCTAAAAAGAAAGGGTGGAGTGGGCTTAAAAACCAGGGTACGGGTGGATGCCGGGTAAAAACCTAGGGAACGGGTGGAGCAGGCTTAAAACCCAGGGAAAACGGCGTGGAGGCCTGGGCTAAAACACCACGGGGGAGCTGGCTTAAAAAACCCAGGGAAATGGGTGGAAGCTGGGCATTTAAAAACCAGGGAACGGAGTGGAGCCTGGGCTAAAAAACCTATGGAACGGGTGGTGGAGCATGGGCTAAAAACCCAGGCGAAAAACGGGTGGAGCTGGGCTAAAAAACCTAGGAACGAGTTGGAGCCTGGTGCTAAAAACCTCGGAACGGGTGAGCCTGGGGCTTAAAACCTAGGGGTAGGGTGGAGCCTGGTAAAAACCTAGGGAACGGGTGGAGCTGGCTAAAACCTAGGACCACGGGTGGAGCCGCGGAAAAATTCCTTGGGTAACGGGTGTGAACCTGGGCCTAACCCAAGGGCTGGAGATTGGCTAAAAACCCAGGGAACGGGTGGAGCCCGGGAAATTAAAAAACCTAGGGAACGGGTGGAAGCAAGGGCTAAAATCCAAGGGAACGGGGTGGAGCTGGGCTAAAAATTAAAAATAACTGTTAGGCGAACGGGTGGAGCTTCGGGCTAAAAAACCTAGGGGAAACGGAGTGGAGCCTGGGTAAAACCTCATGGGTGGAGCCTGGGCTTAAAAACCTGGGATGGGTGGCGCATGGGGCTACAAACTAGGGGAACGGGTGGAGCCTGGGCTAAAAAAGGGGGAGCCTGGGCTAAAAACCAGGAATGGGTGGAGCCTGGGCCTAAAAACCAGGGAAGGGTCGGAGGCCTGGGCTAATACACAGGTGGACGCCTGGCTAAAACCCAGGAAGATGGCGTGGAGCTGGGCTAAAAACCCAGGGAAGGTGGAGCAGGGCTAAAACTAGGGAACGGGTTGGAGCTCGGGCTTAAAAACCCAGGATACGGTTGGAGCTGGGCTAAAAGAACTAGGGAAACGGGTGGAGCCTGGGCTAAAACCCTTAAGGGAACGGGTGGATCTGGGGTAAAAACCTAGGGAAAAACGGGTGGAGCTGGGCTAAAAACCTAGGGAAAGGGTTGGAAGTGGGCTAAAAACTAGGGAACGGGTGGGAGCCGGGCTAAAAATAGGGATCGGTGGAACCTGGGCCTAAAACCAAGGGTGGAGCTGGGCTAAAAACCACGGGAAGGGTGGAGCCCGGGAATTACAAAACCTTAGGGAAGGGTGGAGCCTGGAGCTAAAAACCAGGGAACGGGTTGGGAGCTGGGCTAAAAACCTAGGGAATCGGGTGGAGCCCGGGCTAAAATCCTAGGGACGGGTGGAGCTGGGCCTAAAACCGCAAGGGGGTGCCTGGGCTAAAAAACAGGGAAAGGGTGGAGCCTGGGCTAAAACAGGGAAAGGTGGAGCCTGGCCTAAAACCAGGGGAAAAGGGTGGCAGCTGGGCATAAAAACCCAGAGGAACGGGAGGAGTCCTGGGCTAAAACTAGGGAACGGGTGGGCCTGGGCGCTAACACCTAGGGAAAAAAAAACAGGTGGAAGCATGGGCTAAACAACCTGGACGGGTGGCGGGCCTAAAAAACTAGGGCAAGGGTGGAGCCTGGGCCTAAAACCTAGGGAACGGGTGGAGCCTGGGATCTGTGATATCTATCGTATTAAAGTTACAGACTCCCTGCAGAAAACACGTTGAATACATGCTGATACATATCCTGGTTTAGACTCATCTACATAACATTTATTCATGTTTAACTCCGTCACCTTCCCCATTATTTTAAAGGTGGCGCTCTAAGGTTTCATTTAAGGTAAGAAGTGAATCTTTCTGACCAAGAAAGAAGCTACTGTAACGCTTTGAACAATAAACTGTTTTATACTATTTTTCACTCTAAATAATGTTAGGTATGTTTTGCGTAATCTGTCTCGTATGGGAACATAAACTAACCTATAGAAAAGGAGGAAATATTATGGGAGCCATAAGGACTAAGGACACGTAAAACACGCTATTGTTAGTCAATAGAAAGTTGCTCCTTTTTTGAGCCTGCCCCTAGCGGCTCAGGGAGGAACTGCATTTTTTAACCACTTGTGGGTTGGCTGAGCGGAGTTTTGGCCCTGGAACTAGATAAAGTATTAATTATCAAATATTTGTCATCATCCAGTATTGGCAGAATACCTGAAGTCTCAAAGAAGCATTACACAGCTTTATATGAGTCACGTCATGGTTATGCTTCTCTGTGATCGTTTTATGTCGTTAAAACAGAAAAAAATGATTATTAGTCACTATTTGATAACTGGTCCATCCATTTAAAAAACGCTAAAACAAGACATACACTATACAAAAAAAATTACTTTGACCTTAATTCTTCAGTTCACAGAACAAAAAGAGGATGAAAACTTAATATTGAGATATTTTCCACTGCTACTGTCATATATCTGTAATTCTTCTCCTGTGGTGGTAGCGTGGTCCTGTCTCTTTAACGGCAGGAAACTCAGTATGGGCTGAAGATTCCCAGCATCATCATCATCATCCTCAGAGTTTACTTCTTCCCAGACTTCTTGATGCCGCCGCTGGCTGCAGGGAGATTAAACATAAACTGGTGAACAGAACTGATAAATTACAGATATTATGGTCAGACTGGGACATGTGGTTTATAGAGCTAATCTCTAAACTGGTTATATGATTTTAATTCTACGAGTTTTTGTAGAGGACAAACAAATGTATCTGTCATAAAGAACGTTTATCAATCATCCAAGTGGACAGCATGGTCTCACCAATAGGTCCTTTTTGAAGCTTTGGTCTTCGAGCTCCAAAGCTTTTTGCTCTTCTTCTGCTTCTGCTTCGAAGGCTCAACATAGTCCTGCATCAATTTAATGACGGTTTAATTATTCACAAGCAGCACTTTATGTTATTCTGCTCTCCTTTAACAGAGGATCCATCTAAAGCATCTAAATCTTCTTCTAAAGCTTCGTCTCCACACTCGCCGTTACTTTGGAACGTTCCAAATAAATTATTTTAAAATCAGAACGTGATTTTCTGGATTATTGTCCTCGTTTTGTCTCTCATAGTTGATGTCTACCTATTATCGTTACAGACCTCTCTTGACTTGACCAGTTGGTGGCTGACTAGTGCTAGTTCAAAAATCTATTTAATTTTGTAGAATAGTTTCCCCTTTTTACAGCTAAAATAGGGAGTTTAAGTCAGAAAGTGTTAATCCTGTGGTAAACTGTGAATAGTGTGTTAATATAAAAAACATCCAAAAGCTGTAAATGATAAATCAGATCGGTGTGTCGGGTTGGAATTTATCCTAAAAACCTTTTATGTAAAATAAATATTGTTTACGTAGGTTTTAAGGGTTAATCCCGCCAAACAATATTACAGTAAGGAAAGAATAAATCAAACTATTGTATAATATTACATTAATTATAAACATTTCTCATTTGACTTACAATTCATGTCGATTTTGTAATCTTTTTGCAGACATGTCTGAACTTTCCATCTAAGTTTTTAATTAATCCTGACTCCTAATAAAAACATGTACAAACCTGCAGGATTTCTTCATTATTAATATGAATTTTAATTTGATCAGTTATGTTTTATTTCCAGAAATTCATAATTCAGACATTTAGTGACAAATTTAGTTCTGCTTTTGAATATTTAGGATAATTAAAAATGGTCATCATTTATTTAATTTGAGTGGTCATATTTCTATTTGAAAAGAAAAGATTTGTGTCATGTGTAAAAATGTATTAAATTGTAGACGTAGGTACTGTGGTAATAAAATATTTATATTAGCAATAATAATGGTCCCAGTAATGAACCTTGTGGGACCTCGTATCTTCTCTATAATCTGTTAGATCCACATATAGGATCGATTTATCAATACCGCGGTGAAATCTAGCAAAGTATGCAACTTTATTTTTTGGGACCAATCATATTTTATTGGTTGTAAAAACCATCCTCACACACACTTTTTTACATTTTTCACTAAGCATGTTAACATTTACTACATTTTCCTATACTAGTTTGAATACTCAAACCGTAGAGATTTAAACTCTGTATTAATTATAATACGACCACTGGTCTTCTGCTGTTGACGTCAGTGCGTTATTGTTTCCCTAATGTCTTGAGCAGGTGTTTCCTTGATTGAGGAACATAATTATGGGCAGTTGATTGTGGTTTTTTGTCCTTATGGATCGAGCATACATTATTAAAACCAGACATGATAAATTTGGCAAAGGTTGGAGACATAACAGGAGGAGATTCAGCACCGCATCCAACCATTTAGGACGCAGAATACAAAGCATGTTGTACGCTGTAAAGAAAAAAAATCCAAACAGCAAAGGATGGATCTAGGTTATAACAAAGGACCTGTATAACTATTTTTCCATCTTAAAACGCCTAGCAGTGACATTACAGGACTCTGCGCTGTAGCCGACTATCAGTCTTTTGCAACATGACATATCTACTGCAGAGAATGCTGTAGCACAGAGCTGTAACCGGCCCAACCCGACCAGAGCCAGAGAGAGTTCAGCCTGAGCCCCAAAGAGTATATATTTTGATTGACGCTTACTAAATGCATTATGAACCCGATTACAGCAACATTTTTCTGCTCGAAATATGTACACCAAAATTGTATTCCGGCAGGTTTTCACTACATTATGGATAAATTTGTGAAATTACCCGTCAACGGGTTGTTATCTGAAGCTGTGAAAATGATTAAATAATAGGAATAAATCAATCATTTTAATTGATTTCATCATTTTTTTTTTTTAGTTGCAGGCTTTATGAAGTTCTATCGCTTCTGTTGTGTTTCAACTGTCCTCGCCCTGGCGTGCGTTTCTGTGTGCGATCTTGACCACTTCCTCCAGATTTCAGCAGATTTTATCTGACTCTGGGCATCAGGGAGCTGCTGTATGAATGCAGGAGACTTCTGTAACTAAATACTTGGGATAATAGAGCATTTTGTACTTCAGCATTTTCTGTGACAGCGCAGCATGTTGTTTGTTTTGAAAGAAGGAGTGAGTCTTTCACATCATGACTGTGTGCCTGCTACACCTTGACAGGTAGATTAGGAATAATGTTAGCGCCCCACTGCAGCGCTTTATTTTAAATTATTGCGCTAATGAGATGATCAGTTGACCACTGAAGCCCAGACCGTGGATAGAAATTCAAGATCTTCAGCTCTACTGTAGCATATGACAGAAAGAAACATGACTGCATAATAAAGTGGAATGGAGTGAATTAAATATTCTGTTTAGATACTGATGCAGAAACTTTGCTGGGAGCAGAAGTGGCTGTAAGGTCAGTGCAGATAAAGAGTTTCTGCATCATGTTTGGTTGGGACAAACCTGTCAATCATAAATATTGCTGGGGACATGTCCCCGGTTAAAATGACGCCTATTCCTGTTGCACATCCTTTCCATGCAAGTCTCTCTAATCTATAGTCATCTTTCTCTCCCTCTTTACTATCTAAGCCGGCATACAGGTCATCATACGCCCTTTGTTTGACCAGAGCTGCTGGATTCATTACCTTTCATAGACACAACAGTCCCTATACTCAGGTGGCGGTCGTCGCTACAACAGCGCCCACTAGTGGCGGTCGTTAACCCGGGCCTTGACCAATCTGGAATGGAGTAGGACGGCGCATCAATGTAATCGATTACGTCGACGTGTAAAATATGTCAACGGAAAAAATGCGCGTCATCACTTTCAAAACAAACATGGCGGGAGCACGTAGTTAATTACTTCCATCCAATCTAAAATAAAAGGGAGCGATTTTGTCGTCTGCCTGCTTTGCAAAATGGAAATGTCTCATCATAAAAGCACGACGGCATCCAGGATCAGTTCCAGCAAATCATTAAACACCGTAAATTTTCAACTTTTTTACTAACACAATGTATTTTACCCTATAAATCACCCAAACAGCCCCACCTAGAGGGCATATACTCACACACAGCTGCGTCTGCTGTATGTTACTGCTCTCTGATTGGTTGGTTTTTATCTGTGACCCGTGTTGGCAGAATGAGTCTGAATGCGCACAGACTGATTATGAGCAAAAGCCCAAAATGTGAGAGAGTAAAACATGTTTGTTAACAAAGCTAATGCACTAGCTACCCGCTAAACGTAGCCGTCATTAATACAACATTGTTTAAGTGCTTAAAAGCAAACCCACACAGAACTCTTGATTATCAGCTTTAATAACGCCTCATCCTGTTTGAATAATATTTTTTACTTCATGCTCCTACAGTTTGTTGGAATCAAAGTTTCCATGTAATAACTAGAAAAATGTGCAGGATTTTATTGGAATGAACAGCGCCTCTCTCCCCGTTTATCTCTTTTTTTTTTTATGTGCAAATCTTATGTCAGAAACAAGAGAAAATGCAGCAAAATAATTTTTTTTCTGTGAATGAAGAGCATTTTTTTGCATAAAGTGACTGTTACATTTTGGTTGTTTATATTTTGGGGGCATTTTCTCTCCTTTATTTACATGATTTCTTTACACAACATTTAACTTAAATGCAACCTCTAACACAAGATTGTACTAATGCTACAACTTTATTTGGGATTTTTTTACATTTAAAATGTCTTCAAATGAAGAAATGTGCTTATTTCATTGAAATACATAAATAATACAAATTTTAAAAAAAATAATGGGTAAATAAAAGATAGTCAAATCTAATCATAATCAAAATCGAACTGAAAAATTAATAATTAGATTCATCGATGCATCTAAAATATAATTGCTAGATTCATTGATTACCAAAATAATGGTTTTTCCCAGCCCTGGTATGGAGTTCATGTTTGTTATTCACATATTTGATCCGGCTAAGCTTTTACATCAGATATGCTTCCTCACACAACCTTCTGCATTTTTGGGACCGGCACCATAAATCTCTGGCTTGTGACGCTGCATTTTCATCATTTACTTTAAAAGTTGTTTGAAAATGTCCCAAACTCTTGTTGGTCAAGACAATAGTGTTTTCTAGGATAGAATCTCCTAATCGTTTGCTTCTTTGATTTTAAGTTGTGAAAAATGATCTTGAAATATTAAAAGCCACTTACATCGTCCATTTCCTTGTTTTGTTTCTTGGGTGCCTTCAGTGGTTTCTTTTTGCCTCCTGAAAAATATATTAAATAAAACAAATCAGCCGACATTCCTACCACGCCTTCATCTTTGTTGTATACTGATGGAAATGTTGTGAATTTATATGACAGTATTGTCATATTTAAACTACTAACGTCACTAAATCACAACAACAAAATGTCCAAACAGCGAAGCTTTTCTAAACTGCAGCATCTATATTCAGCTTGTGCTACATTTAGATTACAGATTTTTTAACTAATGGTGGGAATTTCCAAGTTGCGTCACCCAGTTGATAGAAATCAATTCAATGTCTGTTAGACTGTTACAATTCAATTCAATTCAATTCAGTTTATTTATATAGCGCCATTTCACAACAGATGTCATCTCAAGGCACTTTACAAAAAGAGTTATTACAATACAATGTTTAGTGTAGAAATTACAGAACCACAGAAGATTGCGTCGTGGAATTCTCAGCAATCCCTCATACTGAGCAAGCATGCAGCGACAGTGGGAAGGAAAAACTCCCTTTTAACAGGAAGAAACCTCCGGCAGAACCAGGCTCAGCACAAGCGGTTATCTGCCGCGACCGTCTGTGGCTTGGAGAATACAAACAGAGACACAGAAAGAGCAACAGAACCGATGCACAAGTTTGTTGCAGGACGTGGAGAATTTCCGTCACTGCAATGCCATCTTAGTCAGGGTCGTCAAGCAGGGCTAATCCGGAGCACCTACTATAATAGAAAACAGGTTAGTGCTTGAATTGACAGCACATCATGCAGTTGGGGAGAAGTAGGAGAGAAAGTAGGAACAGACCCTAATAATGTCCTCCAACCTAGCCTAAAGCAGCATAGCTACTAACATTAACCTGTCTCCTAGCTACTAGGAGACCTGGCTACCAACACTCTGTCTGAGTCCTCCTGACCCGTGGACGGTGTAGGGCCGGTAACGGCCCCCGTCATGCCGGGGTCTTCTCGGAGTCGGGTTGTTTGAGAATGCAGCCCAAAGTGGGTGGTAAACTCCATCTAAGGCTAAATACCGGCACGAGACCGATAGTCGACAACTATCTTAAGGAAAAATAGACAGAACTGAGAGGACAGAGTTGAAGAGGGCGAGAAACGTTTAAGAGATAAACGGGTGGGGTCCGCACAGTCTGCCCGGGGGATTCAACCCGGCAGGTAATGGGCGGCCGCACTGTGCGGGAGGATCCCCTTGAGGGACCTCTCTCCGGCGCTGGCTGGCCCCTGTGGGGCGCATTTCTTCCGCGGCGGTAAGCCGCGACCGGCTCCGGATCTTTACCTGGCTTACATTAATCTATCTCTACCTAGCTACTCTACCTCTTCCTATCTCTTCCTAACTTTGACACTCTGCCTGACTACTAACATTAACCTGTCTCTTCCTATCTACCTGTCTGACCTGACTCTAACTACCTATAAACATATCTCTAACTGTAAGCTTTGTCAAAGAGGAAAGTTTTTAGCCTAGTTTTAAAGATAGACAAATTGTCTGCTTCACGAACCAACCCTGGGAGCCGGTTCCATAGGAGGGGAGCCTGATAGCTGAAAGATCTGCCACCCATTCTACTTTTAGAAATCCTAGGAACTACCAGTAAACCTGCAGTCTGAGAGCGAAGGTCTCTGTTAGGAACATATGGAACAATCAGGTCTCTTATGTATGATGGAGCTAGATTATTAAGGGCTTTATATGTCAGAAGGAGGATCTTGAATTCTATTCTAGATTTTACTGGGAGCCAGTGAAGAGAAGCTAAAACAGGGGAAATGTGATCTCTTCTTTTAATATTCATCAGAATCCTAGCAGCAGCATTTTGAACTAACTGAAGACTTTTAATTGTATTCTGTGGACTACCTGATAATAGACAGTTACAGTAATCCAGCCTTGAAGTAACAAAGGCATGGACTAGTTTTTCAGCATCATTCCTGGACAGGATGGTTCTAATTTTTGCAATATTCCTAAGGTGAAAAAAGGAAATCCTACAGACTTCTTTAATGTAAGTTCTAAACGACATATCTTGGTCAAAAATGACACCGAGGTTTTTTGCTTTATTACTGGAGGCTAATTTAATGCCGTCCAGGTGAAGGGGCTGACTAAGTAGTTTCTTTTTCAGAGCTTCTGGTCCAAAGACGACAACTTCTGTTTTATCAGAATTTAGAAGCAAGAAGTTTAGAGTCATCCAAGTTTTTATGTCTTCCAGACATGCCTGTAGTCTACCTAACTGATTGGATTCATCAGGATTTATGGATAGATATAGCTGTGTATCATCTGCGTAACTATGGAACTATGGAAGCATATATATAGTAAAGAGAATCGGCCCAAGCACTGAACCCTGTGGTACTCCGCAAGTAACTATTGAGGTTGAGGAAGATCTATTGTTTACCTGAACAAACTGAAATCTGTTAGACAAATAAGATTTAAACCAACCTAGTGCTGTTCCTATTATACCGACACTTTGAAGCCTTTCTATGAGAATATTGTGGTCAACAGTGTCAAAGGCAGCACTGAGATCTAACAGGACCAGAATGGTCACCAGTCCATTGTCTGAGGCTATGAGAATATCATTAGTAACCTTCACCAGAGCTGTTTCAGTGCTGTGATGAGCTCTAAAGCCTGACTGAAACTTCTCAAACAGCTCATTATTGTTTAAATGCTCACATATCTGGTGTGCAACTATTTTCTCAAGAATTTTAGATAAGAAGGGAAGATTAGATATCGGTCTATAGTTAATTAAGTCGTTTTGATCAAGAGAGGGTTTCTTAAGTAGAGGTTTAATTACAGCAATCTTAAACTCCTGTGGTACATATCCATTGACTAAGGATAGATTCATTATATTTAAAATTGGAGCAGCGATCAGAGGGAAAACTTCTTTTAAGAGTTTAGTTGGGATTGGGTCTAAAACGCAAGTTGAAGGTTTAGATGAAGCTAATAATTTTAGTACATCACAAAGTTCGGCTGCATTAAAGCAGTTTAAGCATATATTAGGTTCCACCATTTTTGAGGCTGCCTCATTAACTAAGGAGGAAGCAAGCATATTGGGAAGGTTCCCAATTATCTTATTCTTTATGGAGTCTATTTTATTTATAAAGAATTGCATGAAGTCGTCACTGCTTAGAGCTTGGGGAATGGTTGGCTCGATAGAGCTATGATCCTGTGTGAGTTTGGCAACTGTATTAAAAAGAAACCTAGGATTATTTTTATTCTCCTCGATTAAAGATGAATAATATGCTGTTCTAGCTGTGTGAAGGCTCTTTTTATATAGCAATAAACTATTTTTCCATATTAAAAAGGAATCATGTAAATGCGTGGAGCGCCATTTTCTCTCTAGTTTTCTAACATTCTGCTTTAGGGTACGTAGCTCTAAATTAAACCAGGGAGTTAATCTTCTATGGCTAGCCACCTTCCTTTTCAAGGGGGCAACTTTGTCTATTGCCCGACGCAGGGAGGAATTAACGCTATGAACTAAAATGTCAAGTTGTGAGGGGTCACGAGTTAAATCACTGTTTTCTGTTCTGCATTTATAAACTGAGGAAATTAAAGTTGGAAGAGCTTCTTTAAAATTTGCTACAGCGTTGTCTGATAACGTTCTGGTATAATGAAGTTTTCTTTCAGGTTTGATATGATCCATTAGAGTAAGTTTAAAAGTGATAAGGAAATGATCAGACAGGATAGGGTTATGTGGAAAGACTGTTATTTCTTCACAGTCAATGCCATAAGTCAGCACAAGATCTAAAGTGTGGTGACAAGAATGTGTTGGTCCCTGCACATTTTGAGTAAAGCCTATTGAGTCTAGGATAATGTTAAAAGCTGTATTTAGACTATCACTTTCATTATCAACATGAATATTGAAGTCTCCGACTATAATGACTTTATCAGTGTTTAAAACTAAGTCAGATAGAAAATCTGAAATCTGATCTAAAAATTGAGAATAAGGTCCTGGTGGACGATATAAGACCACAAACAAAAGTGGCTTTACTGCTTTGTTATGTGTATGAGGAAAGCTAAAAACTAGATGCTCAAAGGAACTGTAATTATTATTTTTTTGGAGATTAATTAGTAAATCGGAATGAAAGATAGTTGCTACTCCACCTCCTCGACCAGTACTTCGAGGGACACTAAAGTTTAAGTAGCTAGGGGGAGTTGACTCATTTATTGTGACATGGTCCTCTTCCTGCAACCATGTCTCTGCAAGACAAAACAAATCAATATTATTTTCACAAATTAAGTCATTTACTAAGAGTGTTTTGAGGGGAGAGATCTTATGTTTAGTAAACCACATTTAATTGATTTGTTTTTATGTTCAGTCCGAGTTTTATTTATCTTTATGAGATTTTTATACTTTGCTCTAGTAGCATTAACTTTTAATTCATTAGTTTTGGGTAGTGGACGGGAAACTATCTCTATAGGGTAGTGGGTGGGTGGCAGTCCCTGTTCCTTGACCTGGACTCTGGGTTCCCTGAGCTGGACTCTGGGTTGTCACGGCTTTGGGGAACTAGAGATAACCCTATCAATGTTCCTGGAAAGAAGCGAAGCTCCGTCCTCGGTGGGATGGATGCCGTCTCTACGTAACAGTCCAGGTTTTCCCCAGAAGGCCCCCCAGTTATCAATGTAGCCCACATCGTTTTCTGGACACCACCTTGACAACCAAAGGTGGAACGAAAGCATACGGCTGTACATGTCATCGCTAGTACGATCAGGCAGGGGACCAGAAAAAATTTCTCAATTACATGAGAAACACACTACGGCTTCTGTTGCTTCTACAGAGATAAAACTGCCAATTAGAGGTTTTGATAAACTGATCAGCAGCTGATGTCCATCATTCTGGGTTAGAGGGATGAACAGATACCAGTACTGGTACCGAGCCGATACCGTTCTAACGTACTCATTAACGTTACCCGATAACAGGAACCGACAATTTAACAGAAAATGTTGAAATGTTAATTTTTTGGTCATTTTTACTTTTTTTTTTATCTAATTCATCATTTGTTTTAACAAGCAGTGAATAAAATAACACTTGTTTTATAATTCATATATTGCACATATTTGTGTTGTAGAAGTATCAGTAAATTTGAGGTCCATTATTCTAGAGACAGACTGAATGCTGGGTAATTTACCCGCTTACCCCTTATAATCCTCATGCTAAATTAAAATATATATAATAATTAAATGGAATTATTCATATTTTAACATTTCCAACCTAAATGCTCACAGTCTGTTGCACAAAGCAAACGTCTTAAAAATACAGAATAAAAATATCTGAACAGTTTTAAACAAACAGTAAATTATATATATTCTGAATATAAAAAGCTTAAATCTTAAAAACAAAAACATAAAGAGCAACTAAATACAAGTGTGTAATAGTGCTGTCTAAATGTCTAGTCATTGTTTTTGTCAATTTTAAGTAAATGATGAATTTTCTACCAAAACAAAACGTAAGTGGAGCGCCCTCTTCAGTTTCCAACTTTACACTGCACTTGAATGTAGATGGTGCGTTGCTATTGGCTCAGCCTTTATCGCTGACATCAACCATCCTGCCACCATGGAGGATAAATCAGGCAGAGACTCAGGCAGCTGCAATACCAACACTGATTTATCACAATAACTAACAAAACATGTCAAACTAATAAATAAAATAAATCAACCATGGTTTAAACACATGAGGAGGTACCAAGTTCCTCCGGTTTGTTAGCAGGTGTGATGCTAGCCAGATAGGAAGAAATTATAAATGTGTAAATATCAAATGGATCTTCTCAGGGCGTCCTAGCAAGTTTAACCCAACACAAAACCACAAATTATTCCTTCTAATAGTTATATAAAAGGAAAAGCACACGCCTCATCTTAATAAGTAATAAAAAGACTAGTCTGGAGTAACGTGGCATCAGCCAGATATAAGCGTAGCCCCTTGCAGAGCCAGGTTAAGGGTATCCTCCTCTCCTTAAAAAGAACATGGCAACATGATTAACCACACAACTTTATGAACCAAAATGAGACCAGAACAGAGATTTAAGCAACACGTATGCAGTGATCAGCACCCAGATGTGTTAAAAAAAGGACCACAGTAGGGTTAGTGTATCTCACTGCATTAAAAGGACCACTGTGGGGTAAAGGTTAGTTTTTTTGTCTCCCACTGCGGGAAAGAAGAGCGTGCAGAACTGGAGAGCTCCTTCAGGGACACACCGCTGCATCCTGGGTGCATAAAGGAGAGTTATCACAGATCCTTCCACCCAGCAGCTGTCAGACTTTGTTACCATCACATTACCGATAAACAAATCTTTATTTATGTACATATTCACATTTTCTACATTTTAAATTATCCTGCTAAGTTGCATATTTCTTTGAATCAAAGTTTTCCATTTTTATAGGACAAACGTATTTTCTTACACTGTAAATTTGCCCTTATTGTACAGCGTGCTGTTCTTGCATGATGTGCTGTCAATTCAAGCGCTAACCTGTTTTCTCTTAGTCTCTTCCTACAGTAGGTGCTCCTGACCCGCCCTGCTTGACGACCCTGACTAAGATGGCGTTGCAGTGACGGAAAATTCTCCACGTCCTGCAACAAACTTCTGCATCAGTTCTATTGCTCTTTCTGTGTCTCTGTTATGTATTCTCCAAACCACAGACAGGTCGCGGCAGATAACCGCTTGTGCTGAGCCTGGTTCTGCCGGAGGTTTCTTCCTGTTAAAAGGGAGTTTTTCCTTCCCACTGTCGCTGCATGCTTGCTCAGTATGAGGGATTGCTGAGAATTCCACGACACAATCTTCTGTGGTTCTGTAATTTCTACATTAAACATTGTATTGTAATAACTCTTTTTGTAAAGTGCCTTGAGATGACATCTGTTGTGAAACGGCGCTATATAAATAAACTGAATTGAAAACTGAATTGAATTGAATTCTTAATCTGTTTTTATATTTTATTATTTGTAAATCCAAATTCCTGTAACTTTGCTGCTGGTTAATTAAATTAAGGTTATTTCTATTAAATTCAATCCTAACAACTAGCAACCACGATTAAGATGAATATTTGGGCTCAAATAGACTGTGTACTCCCTGTATATCAGGTTATTCCAGAGCCAAATCTGAGTCTACCAGCGGAAGCGTGGAACAAACTGGGTCATCAACAGGACATTAGCAGCTAATCTACAACAGAAAGACTGAAAATAGTTCAGTGATGCTCCAGTCATACTTAAGATATCAGCCTGTTTAAAATGAACCAAAATTATCACTGCGGACACGAATTAAATGGGCCAAAATGTCTCTGCAACGACGTAGGAATCTGATCATGTTAGAATAAGTACCGACTGTTTTAGCTGCTGAATCAGGGGTTCCACTTAATTTAATCTGATAAATGAGTTTTAGATATTAAACCAATAATTGATCACGGAGAGGATACGCGTGATTGATTTCTCTACAGTAGCTGCTAACGCCTGTTAGCATCTGTTAGCTTCCCGTAGAGAGTGAAGCGCGCCAACACAAAGAATTAAAAAGGTTTTAAAACTCAGATATTCACAGTGATTCATTTTAACACAACTAAAAGTCTCACCTTCTCTACCGGACATGTTTAACGCTTTTAAATGTCAGATATCCGACTGGAATTAACCAGAACACGCAGAAATGTCGCTTGTTGCTGATTTAATCCGCGCTGGAAGGACCCCAGTAGGACCGCAGGATATAGGAGCCCAACAAGATGCCTGAACAGAACAACCCTGCTGGGTGCTAACTGGCTGTATAAATATCCAGAGGATAAAAGGTTAAAGAAAGTGTATTCAGACAAACTCAATGCTGTGACAGTTTTACGGAAACAGGTGCGTTTATTTCAGCTCCTTTCTCAATAAATCATAATTATTACACAGATATTTTAGGCAGTTTTATAATAAAAACACCGGTGCTACTGTTAGCAATATAAAGCTAGTATGAAGTGAAACAGAAAACAGTGTCTGTCTGTTAAATAAGCCCGTTCACCGTATCGGTTATTAATGTGGAGTGTTTAGGGTATGATCGTTATTTTATTTCTAATATTTAGTTATGTATACATGTAATGCTTTGTTTTCAGTGAGAGGGCAGATGCATGAGTCTGCTAAATCATTATCATCACCTTGCTGTGTGTTCACATGAGCTCAGACTATTATGCAACAATATATTTTTTTAAATCAGAAGAAATGGGTACATTTCGAAATATGTTTTTGGTTATTTTTGTTTCAGGTTTCAAGGATTTCTTTCCTTTTAAAATGAATAATAAAGCATGTTCTGCATTAATGTGTTGTCCAGGTTGTTGGTTTAATAACTGCAGTTTTAAAGCCTGGAGGAAGAAGCCTGATATGAGTGATGAAATAACTGTTAGAATCAGACTTAATGACTGCGCCTGTTTTTCCACATGTTTAATATCTTAGCACTGATTTGCTGTGATCTAAAGGAAAATATCTGCAAAATAAAGAGGCTGTTAACTAGGTTGTGGTTGGCTGTTTTTAGGGGTGAATATTAATGCTTTGGCCTAAAGGCTGCTGGGAGTGTTCAGAACATCCACCCCTGACTGGTAACATTCTCAATGAGGTAAGTCATTTAAATTACATAAATGACATATTTGTAGCTAATTTGCCTGCTGTTCTCAAAGGTTTTTTAACTGACACAAATTTGAGGGTGTATATGAAAATTAATTGTTTTTAGATTATTTTTGCTGAGCTGTATTAGTGTCAAAAAGTCTTAGCTGGTGTAGATTTGTCCAGGACATGAAAATCAGAAATGCTAGAAGACTTCTGCTCGTTTCTCGAGGACATTTCCTCCAAAGCTTCTTCGCTTCAGAACTGGAGACGAGAGCAACCGTCAAGAATCTGTCACTTAATGTCCAGAAGTTAGGAAAAAAAGGAAGAATAGAAATAGTTTAATCTTCTAATAATTTTATGTATCTTTTATAAAAGTCGTTTTGACTCAGCATACAAGGAAAACCTATAAAGACATTAATGTCAGAGAGAACAACTTTGGCCATGATTGTTCCTAAAACACTAAAATCATGAATAAAACAAGTTTTCCTGCCTCAGGTACCGAGGAGCTCAGCTCTATCTCTGGGCTCGAGGCTCATGCTGTCTGGCTCGGTACCAGCTGTTAGGCAGAACCGCTGCGGTTCGGTCCTACAGCTCTGAACCGCCGTCTCCGCCTCCTCGACCTCCTCCACCCACTAACTCCTCCCCTGCTGAGCAGAAGGGTTCAGCTGAGGTGGTGAAGGAACGCACCCTCTCTGCCCTGCAGGTAAAAACCGATCCAGATTACAGATACCACCAGGATCATCAGAACTGCACTTAGATGGTTATTTTAATAAAACTCAACTTCCCTCTTTATGCTCCGGCAGCTTGCAGGAGAGGTGGGCAGGCAGTGGGGTCAGAGGTCGGCCCAGACCGCCACCGCCACAGTGAACTCCTGGTGGGGGAGATACGAGGAGTTTGTTGGGCTCAACGAGGTCCGCGAGGCCCAAACCAAAGTCACTGAGGTCAGGAGAGTTTAACCAACACTGATGTGCTTAGAACAGGCAGAAAAACACCCCAATTCAACAACCATCTGATTTTATTCATGGTTTTAAAAACGTGATGGCTGTGTTCTTGTTCAGGCTGAAGCAGCGTTCATGGTAGCCAGAGGGATTGTCAGAGAGGCGCACACCAGCCTGGAGGCCCTGCAGGGCCGCTTGAAGGAGGTCAGAGATCGGCTGGACCGCGTCTCCAGGGAGGAGGCTCACTATCTGGAGCTGGCCACCATGGAGCACAAGCTACTGCAGGTTAAAGCAGACTCTTTGATTCCAGACACAGTTACAGTGATGAAACGGTGGGAGAGTCTCTCCATCAAGGGTACTGGTAGATAAAACCCTAAATCTGTAAACCGTGAATGTGTAGATGAAGCCGTGAATGTGTAGATGAAGCCTTGAATCCGTAGATGAAGCCATGAATCTGAAGTCTAGCTATTGGTCAGACTTTCTCGTTGTCAGATGTCCATATTAAAAATCTTCTGAAACTTTTCAACATTTCCTCAAAAGGCGATCAGAGGCAATCCCAAAAAAGTCCAAAGTAGAAAAAAAAAACAGAAAACATATCCCAGAACTCAATGCAGTGAGACACTTTAAGGTGCCAACATGCAGATGAAGAACGATGAGTTCATGTGGAGACAACAGTTTCCCTCCTCCCATCTCTGCCAGGTTATGAAGCCCAGTTTATGCTTCTCCAACCGCAAATTTGCACTCAGATGCAGACGTATTGACGGAGATGTTTCCCATTTATAGTACTCCGCTCTTCCACTCCATTCTCTACTACTTTTTCAGCGTTGCTCAACCAAAACAGCAGGGGGCGCTAAGTTTTCATGGCGTCTCTGCCTACTATCACACAGCGCCGCTTCTGCTTTTTTCTAGGCTTGTGAACGCATTTCTTCCTCAAGGAGCAATGAACGACAGAAAGTAAGTTCTGATTAAGCTGTAAAGCTTTTTACTAGAAGTGCAGCTTATAGAATGCTCTAGAAACGCATGGAAACAAACACAGCAGCCTTTTTTGTTGTTTACCTACACCTCCTTTTGTTCAAAATCACCAAGGAACCGATTAGATGAGTTATCCTTTCATTAGAAATCATGTTGTGGACAAACGCTGCATTAACTACTGATTACAGCGACTATAGAGCCCCGTTCTGGTGATCCGATCTCTGGCTGTTACTGAAACTGACCAATCAGATGCAGCCGCTCTCCGTCGATGGATAGTTAAAATTTGGGCCTCTACTCCGTGCGTTCTTGCGTAGGTGACTGAGAGCCCTTGCGTTGACGGATAACGCCATTGCGTCAATCCGTCTCTGTCAAAACGCAGAAGTATAAACTAGGCTTTAGGCTCCATAATGGTTTCCTGTGGAAGTTAAAGATGGAGCCGGTGTATCTGAATATAACTAGTGGTGCTGAACTGTTCATCGGCAGCATAGAACAGATAACAGGAATGATTTCCTCATCCATCATGACTAAACCTACTACTGGCTATGATGAGGCATTCTGGTTCTGAGCCAATAAAGGTTTATCTTATGTTTTACATGGACTAAGACACAAATAACAGAATTTATTTAATATACCTCTTAGTTTTAGCAGTAACATTTATTTCCAATGAACTGTTGGAAGACACAGCCTAGAGCTGTAATCAGGTTTAAAGGTTGGGCCCGACCCAGCCTGAGCCCAAAGAGTATATTTTGATCGACAGCTTATTAAAGCCTGAACCCGATTACAGCCTGACATTATTCAAAAGTCACACACCTGGGTTTCTGCTAGAAAAAAAATACTGGACAAATCTGGTAAAATAGGTCTGTTATCTGAAGCTTAAAATGATAAATGAGGTCCTGTAAGGCATGTCGATTTATAATCTGTTTTTGTAAATTCTGCAGCTATATGAAATGAGTAGTCAATAAGCTTTCCCACATGCATGACATTAATAAAGGCCATTGCACAAGCCTGCTCTCTTTAAACGTGAACATAAAGAACCTGAAGGCCTAACTACAATCAGGCTAAATATTTTACAAATCAAAACACATCTGGACTCCCTGAACATGGATTCTGTTATTTTACTTTTTATAGGTTGACCCATATTCTGAAAACGTTGGCAGTGGCTGAGTAACCAGTAAGATCCTCAGCTGTCTCGCCTGCATGCGTTTCTGTGTGCGTTGTTGATCGCCTGCTCTAGATTTCAGCATATTTGATCTGATTTATTAGCATCAGGGAGCTGCTATATAAATGCAGGAGACTTCTACCACCTGACACTTAGGATGTCTGGTAATAGTGCCTTCAGACTTTAGCATTTTCTGTGAGAGCGCAGCGCAGCAGTCAGAGCATGTTTTCTGTTTAGATCTGAGAGAAGGAGTGGCTTGGGTCTTTCACATCATGATGCATGCTGTGTTTATGCAACACCTTTACAGGTAGCTCGGAATGATGTTAGTGGCCCGTGAGATGATCAGCTGAGCGCTAAAGCCGGAGGACAATGATATAAATTAACCCCAAACCTGGCCCCACCGGGTTCGGGCAAAGATCTTCAGCTCTACATCAGCCGATGCAGCTTGGCTGCTAAAGAACCGCTAACCTGTTTTCTCCTGACCGTAGGAGGAACGGCGTCTCCGGACGGCATATGAGAGTGCAGAGAGCTCAGAGAGAGAGAAGTTTGCCTTGTTTTCGGCGGCAGTCAGAGAGAGCCACGAGAAGGAGCGGACGAGAGCAGAGCGCACCAAGAACTGGTCCGTGATTGGCTCTGTGCTGGGGGCCCTTATTGGGGTCATGGGATCGACGTACATCAACCGTGTTCGCCTTCAGGTAAAAAGAGGATCTGACCATCTTTTTCTCTGTGAATGAACTGAAGGAGGCAGAACCACTAGGTACTAAAGAAGGGCTACAGAAAGTAGATCTAGGGTGGCTAGACTGGCATTCCTCTATTATCTACTGTTTTTGCAGGGCTGCTAGCCATAACTTTATCCAGCTGAATATGAACTGCAGTAATTATTGTTGGAGCTAAGGAGGAACGATCCAGAATCAGCACACAGCTTCAGTTAATACAGCTAGAAACTAGTAACCAGAAATCTAGGTGTAATAATGGACTCAGACCAGATCCTCCAGGGTCACATAAAGGCAATAACAAGGTCAGCTTTCTATCAGCTGATGAACATTTATAGGATTAAAGGAATGATGACACAAGGAGACCTAGAAAAACTCATCCATGCATTTATGATTACTGTAACAGTATCTTCACAGGTCTTCCTAAAAAGTCATTCAGACAGCTGCAGCTGATCCAGAACGCTGCTGCTCGTGTTCTCACTAGAACCAGGAAAGTAGAACACATCACCCCAGTTATAAAGTCCTTCCTCTGACTCCCTGTAGCTCAGAGAATAGACTTTAAAATACTCCTACTAGTTTATAAATCACTGAATGGTTTAGCACCAAAGGATGTTTAAGATAATGTTCTAAAATAAGGTTTTGTTACATAATATGTAACATATATGTACATAAAATTTGTTACATAATTAAGTCTAATGTGTGTCCTTGATTGTGAGTTGGTTGTTTGATATGGCGGATTAGACCAAAGTTATGGAGAATATCACTTAATGTTTTAGATCATCTATCTTGGGGGTTGTCTGAATGTTGAAGTCTCCCACCATCATTAGTTTTACATAGTCAGTACATATTACAGAAAGAAGGTCGCCGAAATCATTAAATAAGTTTGTGTTACGTTTTTGAGGTTTGTACAAATTGATGAATAAGACCTTATTTGGCCTTTTAATCTCTGTAGCTAGGTATGCAAATGATTAAAATGTGCCCATAAATTTTTTTTTTTTAAAGTTCAGCAGGTTATGAACGATTGTGCATAATTCATTCCCCCGCCCCCCCCCCCCCACACACACCTTTCCAGCTCTTACTTAAAAAAATCTAGTTAGGAGTAATAGATTGTAGCATTGTGGACGTTTCAATATTTACATCTAAGTTTCAGATAAAAGTAGAATATGTATATTATATTCAGTAATAAAATCATTGATTAGAAAAGATCTTCCTGATATACATCTGATATTTAATAATGCTAGTTTAAGAGATTCGGTGGTAGTTTGTGAATTCTTCTGACAGAAAGTCAGTTCTGATTACAATCACAGGAATGCTACTTTCCTGGTAACCAGACAGGTCCTGGTGGGTGAGGGTCTGGAGTTAGTGTCTGGAAATCTTTCACATCAGACATCAGTTATTACCAGCTGTAGGAAGGGAGAGCTACATCCGACGGACTTTTGATGTAATGAGAGTCTTAGAGTTGGTTGGGTTCCTTTCATATTTTGTTAATTAAGTTTCTTTGAATAGCTTAATGGCGATCTAATTGTTGATGATGTAGATGATTCTGAATCACATCTTTGCTTGAAGCTGTCTGATTGTTCAGTCTCTGTGTTAGTAGTAGATGTAGGGAGTGTATGTTCTCTGTCAGTCTTTTATCAGCGGGCTGTAGGGAGCCGGAGGCGCCTTCCTTTGGGACATCAGTTTGTGGTTGTTTTGAGAAACCTGGCGTCTTGTTATTTATAGAACAAAAGATGTTTGGAGCCATCAGTCTAATTCCAGCTCCTTTGAGATAGCGCTGATTTTCTTTGAGTAGATGGGCTACGGAGCTGAATACTTTGAAGTTGTTAATATAGGTGAAAGATTTTTCCAACCATTTTAATTTGAACCATTTATGGAGCTGAGGAATCTCCATCTTTAGGAACCGTTCCACTGATGTAAATGTTTGTGTTATTAAGCATATTAAGAACCTGAAGCCGCTGGAAGACGTCAGCCGTGGGAAGTAATTATTTGTTTTACCCTGGATGAAGACCAATGATAGGAGGGATCTTCTCCTAGCCTGACGTAGCCATACTCTTTTCTAATCAGAATGTGAGTCTGATGCTGCTCCATTGGGCTGTGATTATGGGGCATGTTTTAACCGAAGCCGGTAAAAAAATGCATCTGCACTCAATTGGATAGACCTATAACCAATCAGAGCAACAGAAGTATGTGACGTTGCTCTACAGAGCAACGGACGTTATCTGTTCCTCTTTTAAAATGAATGGGCTGTCCATATTTTGTAGAACAGAGTCGACGGCAGAATCTACGCATCTCAGTTGTTCACCTGTCAATCATCGTAAGCCCAATTTGATTGGTGCGAACGCATCTGGTTCGGGCATAATTTCTCCTCAACGGAGGAATGACAGACTGAACTTCCAGACCATGTTGTGGGCGGGACTTCGGCTGGCACCCAGGCTAATCTTCTCCATAATTTCTCTGACAGTTTTCTTTGGGTAGCTGTAGGTACTAGTGTTTTCACTGCAGAAGTTTTTGATCCCATTCACTGAACAATCACGATTATAAAATATCTAATCTGGCCAATCTACTTATAAAATATCGAACCCTACACAGTGCATGTATCAAACATCTATTTATAGGAAGATATTTTTCTTCCTCATTCCTGATTGAAAACATGATAACATTGAAAGGAATCAACCTGTGTAAATGAACTGAATGTAAAAGTGGTCAATGATCTATTTAACTTTTTGGGGGTCAATAATCCATTTATTTATTGTTGAAGATCAGTTTAACCAAATGTTTCTTGCAATGTTTCTGATGTGGACTTTGTCTCTTCAGGAGCTGAAGAATCTCCTCCTGGAGGCCCAGAAAGGTCCAGAGAGCCTCCAGGAGGCCCTTAGAGTCCAGGCTGGGAACCATCGCTCCCAGCAGGACCAACTCAGGGAACTCATCGATAGCCTCAGGGACACTCTGGCTCAAGCCTTCACACACAGCGCCCCCCAGGGGAAAGCAGGACCAACAGCAGCTCGACCTGCTCTTTCTCTTCCTGCCTTTACGGACCTCCAGGTCCACAACAAGAAGACAGAGTCCCTGCTGGGTCAGCTCCAGCAGGGCGTGGGGAAGGTCCAAGGTGAGCTGCTAACAGTGAGGAAGCTGCTGGAGACCAAAGCGCAGACTGGACCGCAGACCCAAAGCTTAGCTGCTGGTTCTAAGAGACACGAGACACAGAACCAGTGGGGGTCTGAGACGCTGGTGAGAGGTCTGGAGGA
Source organism: Apricaphanius iberus (assembly GCA_028564705.1). Classification (NCBI taxonomy): domain Eukaryota; kingdom Metazoa; phylum Chordata; class Actinopteri; order Cyprinodontiformes; family Aphaniidae; genus Apricaphanius; species Apricaphanius iberus. The sequence continues at coordinate 836,152 of JAPXFQ010001859.1, forward strand.
CACCCAGAGGACGCTGGGAGAAGGAATTAGGATGAACACGGTTTATAACGCCGTGTTTACCTACACTGCCGCCGCCATCACCATCTCTGCTGTGTTCCTGCTGCTCCGAGGTTCTGGATGAACTGGACCAGGACTGCAGACTGGACTGCTTTTAGTAACAGGACTAATTATGGTGTAATACTGAGTAGTTATGCTATAATACTGAGTAATTATGCTATAATACTGAGTACTTATGGTGTAATACTGAGTATTTATACTGTAATACTGAGTACTTATACTGAGTACTTACGGTGTAATACTGAGTAATTATGCTATAATACTGAGTACTTATGGTGTAATACTGAGTAATTATGCTATAATACTGAGTACTTATGGTGTAATACTGAGTATTTATACTGTAATACTGAGTACTTATACTGAGTACTTACGGTGTAATACTGAGTAATTATAGTGTAATACTGAGTAATTATGGTGTAATACTGAGTACTTATACTGAGTACTTAAGGTGTAATACTGAGTAATTATGCTATAATACTGAGTACTTATGGTGTAATACTGAGTACTTATACTGAGTACTTAAGGTGTAATACTGAGTAATTATGTTATCATACTGAGTACTTATGGTGTAATATTCAGTACTTATGCTATAATACTGAGTACTTATGGTGTACTACTGAGTAATTATGCTATAATACTGAGTACTTATGGTGTACTACTGAGTAATTATGCTATCATACAGGTTACTTATGGTGTAATACTGAGTAATTATACTGTAATACTGAGTACTTATACTGAGTACTTACGGTGTAATACTGAGTAATTATGGTGTAATACTGAGTACTTACGGTGTAATACTGAGTACTTATGGTGTAACACTGAGTACTTATGCTGTAATACTGAGTAATTATAGTGTAATACTGAGTAATTATGGTGTAACACTGAGTACTTCATGAATAAACCAGGTTCCACCTACTGTTTGCAGCCATCAGACTGAACCTCCAAAAGATATTCAGTTTATTTCTATAGCGCTGATTCACTGCAGATGTTTTCTGAAGGCTTTTTACACTAAAAGTAATTTCAATAAAACTACCAGCAGGAGGAGCAGCTTGTAAGGAACACACATCATCACTTTTTATATTCATGCAAATATATCTGCTTTATTTTTATATTAAAGGTCTCATATATACTCTGTCTGATACAGTAATAACTTCTATACAACCTCACTCCTCTGGAGCTCCATGGTTTCCTTCTAGCCACCATAGAAATCCAACCAGTGACTAACTGGTCCTGGACAGCTTGTCCCACATGGAGCCGTGCTATCATCAACCTCTTCCAAATGAATCTCATTTATAGTTCTGCACTATTTTCTGTTGATCTAGTACTAAATATCAGGATCACATCAACTAGAATCCAAATGAAGACAGATTTTTGTCTTTAATCTACAGAGTTACTCTGTCAGTAGTTCTGGTCGGGTTGTTCCCTCAGCGCCCACTCATATTCCCGGTACAGGATGTAGTCCTTGAGGCGCTGCGGCAGTGGCAGGAAGCTCATGAAGATAGGTGAGCGCAGGCGGAGGCGGCCCAGACACCGACGGATCTGCAGACGGCACAGATGCTGCAGGCACCGCGGGTTTTCTGGAGAGGACAGGGAGAAGATTGCATGGGCGGTTCTAGATAGGGGCCAAAGGGGGCCACTGGCCCTGTACTATTGAGGTAACAACAGGTCAGATTCTTATAATGAGGAGGAAAATGTAGCTTATTAGTTGGTCATTTTTACCTTCAAAGTTCTACTTTAACAATAAATCATAAACTGAGAGGTTTAACTTTTAGCTTGGGTCATAAGGAGTTAGTTTTTAGATCAGGGGACTGCAACCTGCAGCTCTGAAGCATAAATGGCGCTTTTGCTCATTTCAAACAATAAATGAGATATTGTTCTGGTTTTTGCTTTGTTTTACTATTTTCCTCTGTGACACCATGTTCCCCACCCTCAGAACCGCCTCTGGGTAACCGGGAAGTTTCTGCTACCTTGTAATCTGCAGATCTCCGACCACTGCTTCTGCTCCACCAGAGCCGCCTTCAGTTTGCAGCACAGAGGCACATGATCAATGTAATCCAGCAGCACCCGAACCACATGACCCGACAGGTCCTTCAGCCAATAGACGGTGATGACTTCACAGAACTGGGCCGACAAGTAAAATTTAGTTGGAATGGAAACATGGTAATGAGACAATGAGCAGCTAGCTGTCAGTCTGAGCTGGTAGAACATGAACTATCGACTACATAACAGAGGAAAGCTGCTAGCTGTTAGTCTGAGCTGGTAGAACATGAACTATCGACTACATAACCTGAGGAAAGCTGCTAGCTATTAGTCTGAGCTGGTAGAACATGAACTATCGACTACATAACCTGAGGAAAGCTGCTAGCTGTTAGTCTGAGCTGGTAGAACATGAACTATCGACTACATAACCTGAGGAAAGCTGCTAGCTGTTAGTCTGAGCTGGTAGAACATGAACTATCGACTACATAACAGAGGAAAGCTGCTAGCTGTTAGTCTGAGCTGGTAGAACATGAACTATCGCTACATACAGAGGAAAGCTGCTAGCTGTTAGTCTGAGCTGGTAGAACATGAACTATCGACACATAACCTGGGAAAGCTGCTAGCTGTTAGTCTGAGCTGGTAGAACATGAACATCGACTACATAAACAGAGGAAAGCTGCTAGCTGTTAGTCTGAGCTGGTAGAAAATGAACTTCGACTACATAAAAGAGGAAAGCTGCTAGCTGTTAGTCTGAGCTGGTAGAAAACATAAACTATCGACTAATAACAGAGAAAGCTGCTAGCTGTTAGTCAGACATAAATTTAACTACATCGACTATATAAACAGAGGAAGCTGCTAGCTGTTAGTCTGAGCTGTTGAACATGAAACTATCGACTACATAAAAGAGGAAAGCTGCTAGCTGTTAGTCTGAGCTTGTAGAACATGAAACTATCGACTACATAACAGAGGAAAGCTGCTAGCTGTTAGTCTGAGCTGGTAGAACATGAACTATCGACTATATAACAGAGGAAAGCTGCTAGCTGTTAGTCTGAGCTGGTAGAACATGAACTATCGACTACATAAAAGAGGAAAGCTGCTAGCTGTTAGTCTGAGCTGGTAGAACATGAACTATCGACTACATCACCGAGGAAAGCTGCTAGCTGTTAGTCTGAGCTGGTAGAACATGAACTATCGACTACATAACGGAGGAAAGCTGCAAGTTGTTGTTCTGAACAGGTAGAACATGAACTATCGACTATATAACAGAGGAAAGCTGCTAGCTGTTAGTCTGAGCTGGTAGAACATGAACTATCGACTACATCACCGAGGAAAGCTGCTAGCTGTTAGTCTGAGCTGGTAGAACATGAACTATCGACTACATCACAGGAAAGCTGCTAGTGTTAGTCTGAGTGGTAGAACATGAATACGACTACAAAAGAGGAAAGCTGCTATGTTGTTGAGCTGGTAGAACATGAACTATCGACTACATAACGAGGAAAGCTGCTAGCTGTTAGTCTGAGCTGGTAGAACATGAACTATCGACTACATAAAAGAGGAAAGCTGCTAGCTGTTAGTCTGAGCTGGTAGAACATGAACTATCGACTACATCACCGAGGAAAGCTGCTAGCTGTTAGTCTGAGCTGGTAGAACATGAACTATCGACTACATAACGGAGGAAAGCTGCAAGTTTTGTCTAACAGTAGAACATGAACTATCGCTATATAACAGAGGAAAGCTGCTAGCTGTTAGTCTGAGCTGGTAGAACATGAACTATCGACTACATCACCGAGGAAAGCTGCTAGCTGTTAGTCTGAGCTGGTAGAACATGAACTATCGACTACATCACCGAGGAAAGCTGCTAGCTGTTGTCTGAGCTGGTAGAACATGAACTATCGACTACATAACGAGAAAGCTGCAAGTTGTTGTTCTGAACAGGTAGAACATGAACTATCGACTATATAACAGAGGAAAGCTGCTAGCTGTTAGTCTGAGCTGGTAGAACATGAACTATCGACTACATCACCGAGGAAAGCTGCTAGCTGTTAGTCTGAGCTGGTAGAACATGAACTATCGACTACATAACAGAGGAAAGCTGCTAGCTGTTAGTCTGAGCTGGTAGAACATGAACTATCGACTATATAACAGAGGAAAGCTGCTAGCTGTTAGTCTGAGCTGGTAGAACATGAACTATCGACTACATCACCGAGGAAAGCTGCTAGCTGTTAGTCTGAGCTGGTAGAACATGAACTATCGACTACATAACGGAGGAAAGCTGCTAGCTGTTAGTCTGAGCTGGTAGAACATGAACTATCGACTACATAACAGAGGAAAGCTGCTAGCTGTTAGTCTGAGCTGGTAGAACATGAACTATCGACTACATAACAGAGGAAAGCTGCTAGCTGTTAGTCTGAGCTGGTAGAACATGAACTATCGACTACATCACCGAGGAAAGCTGCTAGCTGTTAGTCTGAGCTGGTAGAACATGAACTATCGACTACATAACGGAGGAAAGCTGCTAGCTGTTAGTCTGAGCTGGTAGAACATGAACTATCGACTATATAACAGAGGAAAGCTGCTAGCTGTTAGTCTGAGCTGGTAGAACATGAACTATCGACTACATAAAAGAGGAAAGCTGCTAGCTGTTAGTCTGAGCTGGTAGAACATGAACTATCGACTACATCACCGAGGAAAGCTGCTAGCTGTTAGTCTGAGCTGGTAGAACATGAACTTTCGACTACATAACGGAGGAAAGCTGCTAGTTGTTGGTCTGAGCTGGTAGAACATGAAATATCGACTACATAACAGAGGAAAGCTGCTAGCTGTCAGTCTGAGCTGGTAGAACATGAAATATCGACTACATAACAGAGGAAAGCTGCTAGCTATTAGTCTGAGCTGGTAGAACATGAACTATCGACTACATAACCTTATGAAAGCTGCTAGCTGTCAGTCTGAGCTGGTAGAACATGAAATATCGACTACATAACAGAGGAAAGCTGCTAGCTGTCAGTCTGAGCTGGTAGAACATGAACTATCGACTACACAACAGAGGAAAGCTGCTAGCTGTAAGTCTGAGCTCGTAGAACATGAACTATCGACTACATAACAGAGGAAAGCTGCTAGCTGTCAGTCTGAGCTGGTAGAACATGAACTATCGACTACACAACAGAGGAAAGCTGCTAGCTGTAAGTCTGAGCTCGTAGAACATGAACTATCGACTACACAACAGAGGAAAGCTGCTAGCTGTTAGTCTGAGCTGGTAGAACATGAACTATCGACTACATAACAGAGGAAAGCTGCTAGCTGTTAGTCTGAGCTGGTAGAACATGAACTATCGACTACACAACAGAGGAAAGCTGCTAGCTGTAAGTCTGAGCTGGTAGAACATGAACTATCGACTACACAACAGAGGAAAGCTGCTAGCTGTCAGTCTGAGCTGGTAGAACATGAAATATCGACTACATAACAGAGGAAAGCTGCTAGCTGTCAGTCTGAGCTGGTAGAACATGAACTATCGACTACATAACCTTATGAAAGCTGCTAGCTGTTAGTCTGAGCTGGTAGAACATGAACTATCGACTACAAAACAGAGGAAAGCTGCTAGCTGTTAGTCTGAGCTGGTAGAACATGAACTATCGACTACATAACGTGATGAAAGCTGCTAGCTGTTAGTCTGAGCTGGTAGAACATGAACTATCGACTACATCACCGAGGAAAGCTGCTAGCTGTTAGTCTGAGCTGGTAGAACATGAACTATCGACTACATAACCTGAGGAAAGCTGCTAGCTGTTAGTCTGAGTGGGAACATGAACTATCGACTACACAACAGAGGAAAGCTGCTAGCTGTACTGAGCTGTGAACATACTATCCCGAGGAAAGCTGCACTGTTAGTCTGAGCTGGTAGAACATGAACTATCGACTACACAACAGAGGAAAGCTGCTAGCTGTCAGTCTGAGCTGGTAGAACATGAACTATCGACTACATAACGGAGGAAAGCTGCTAGCTGTTAGTCTGAGCTGGTAGAACATGAACTATCGACTACACAACAGAGGAAAGCTGCTAGCTGTCAGTCTGAGCTGGTAGAACATGAACTATCGACTACATAACGGAGGAAAGCTGCTAGCTGTCAGTCTGAGCTGGTAGAACATGAACTATCGACTACACAACAGAGGAAAGCTGCTAGCTATTAGTCTGAGCTGGTAGAACATGAAATATCGACTACATAACAGAGGAAAGCTGCTAGCTGACAAACATAAACCACAATAGACTAGGATAAAGGAAGAGTATCTGATTATCCGGAATAATGTTTGTTCTGCTACCAGAGTATCTTTGATTACAGCACAGGTCCATCCCTCGTAGTCCTCAGGAATGTGAGAGTTGTTGCCATAAGGACAATCAAAGCAACGCTCCACATCATAACCGTAGTTACACAGCATCCTGAGAAGGACCTGATGCACACATCATAATTACACTTCATGAAAGATTTTTTCCAGTTAATACGAGCCTTTTTCCCCAGGTACCTCGTCTTTGAGAGCGTACTGCAGCGCTGAGGGGAAATGGGTGGTGTTTATCCCGGAGTAGTAATTGACGTTAGCTCCGTGCCGGAGCAACAAGTTGATCAGATAGTAGTTACCCAGGCGCAGTGCAACCTGGGAAAATAACAACAGAGCATGTTCATCCCATCTGAGGAGGTCTTTAGGTTTTTATCCTACAGCAGGTACAGAGTACTACAGGAGCCACAGCCTGGAAAGCCAGAAGTACGGTGTTACCTCAGAATACCTGGGAGCATGTTTAGAACGGCTGACCTCTAAATAATGTCACCAAACAGTAGACCTACGTTCTAACAGGTATCTGGACGGTCTCATCTCCAGGGTTACCTGCAGACATTTAACAGGGTCTTGGTTGGCCATGGCTCCAGCCTCCAGAAGCAGCTTGACAGATGCCATGTCGTTGTTGGACACAGCGAAGAACAGAGCAGACCTCCTCTCGTCGTCGTAGCTGCGGCGGATCCAGGGATGCAGCATGTAGTTGGGGTCATAACCAGCGTCAAGCAAGGCCTGATGGGAGTCCAGAGAAGAAACGTTTCAGTTGGCTAGATTGCACGAGTAAAACTGGGTCATATGAACATGTAAAATCTACCATTTCTGTTAATAAGGCCCACCTTGATGCAGTCTGTGTGTGCTTCTGCAGCCGCTGAATGAAGAGGACTGATCCCGCTGTCATTAACGTCGGCCATCTTGGTGACGGGCAGCAGCAGCTTCAGACACCTCAACAACAGACAGCCACATGTCCAGCAGCTTCAGTTAGTCCAGCTAGAACCCACTGATATCAGGGAGGCTCTGCTACTGGATTATTGGAACATTTAAATACTAGGTTAAACAAGCAGCAGTTGCTAAAGCTTTCAAAGTTTACCTGTCTGTACTATTATTGTTTTGGTTTTTGTCCCTGCCAACGCTTTAATAAAGTCAACTCTGCAACGTGGCCTTTATCTGATTTCTAGCCACTGATTGTGTAACCAGCTGTACTGCCTCCCTAAGGTGCCAGAAAACCTTCTGAGAAGAAGATGTCCTGATTGGGGCTGAAGTAGGAGTGAGCTCTCAGACTTGTTCCTTCTTTAACTCTAGTTTTTCACTAAAGCAGCCATGAGGTAAAGCGCTCACTGAAGTTGTCCTCTGTGTGCGGCTCGGTGGATGGGCAGGTGGCCGGTGTGATTGGAGACGTTGGCGTCGGCTCCGTGTTCCAGCAGCAGCCTGATCATGGCCGGATTCCCCGAGGCAGACGCTTCGTAGAGGACGGAGGCTTCATCATGGGCCTGGGAGAAGATGTCTGCTCCTGCAGCACAGATGACATGTTACTGCTTCCAGTGGCGGCTAGTGGAATTTTCTCCAGTAGGCCCATGACTATGATGGTTAGATATTAGGGTTGTCAAACAATAGAATTTTCTTACCTAATTAATAGCTGTGAATTAATACTGACTAATTAACATTCCTAAATATGACTAAAAAAAACAACAATTTGCAGTGTAAAGGGACAAGTCCAATTGCCATAGCTCTTTTTTCATGAAATAAAAGAGATTTTTAGACAGTTGCTAACACAAACTAACTGGCTAACATTTTCTGTATGTAAAGCTGACTGTTTCTCAATCATGTTGAACAACCCTGATCATCCTCTTTATAGGACTATCCTACTACAACAGAATGATTTCAGTCAGAGGCTTCAACAGTTTCTCTAGAACAGACTGCTACTGTAGAGGAGGAAACACTGAGCTGTCTATAGAGGTTCTGGTTCAGACTGGGATCAGTCTGTTCATACTGGGAGAACCTGCCAGAGCTCCACTTAAAGCCAATCAGAGTATGAGAAGATATGGTGGAGAAAAGGCTGATATATTTCTGCTGTTCTTTATTATTTCCACACAGCTGCTGATAAAGTTTTGGGTGATATAAATGTGAGGAGGGAGATGATATGTGTGAATCTCGTATGAAAAATAAGAACAAATGCAAGGTATAAATAACCAAAATATATGAATAAACTTAATATTTGGATATCAGCAGCTGTTAAATATTAAATAAATCAAATGTAATATAGACTTAGTAATAAAATGTCACAAGTTACCTTTTTCCAAAGCATAAACACTCAGCAGACAACTATCCAATTCATCAATCTAAACAATAGGACTACATGCTCTTATTGTGAAGTTGCGCGTCTACACAGCTACTTCTGCTACGTGCTATTAGTTAGTTAGTAATTTAAGTCAGAAAACATCACTTATACTGAATAATATGCATTTTTACCGCAGCTGGAACCTTACTATGCAATGTACTCAAGCTATTGAGTGACCCAACATGCATTATTCCACATTAATACAGCGCTTTCTACTTTCGTTTTACTGCTTATTTGTATTTATATTTAGCTGATGATCAGGTCCGAGCTATTTTACCTCAAGCTTCTCCTGCTGTTTTTCTCTCAAACGGTATTGTTTTGAGTGATATAACCAAATAATTATTTATTATTTCTGTTTTTTGTGTCTCTTTTCGTTTTTCTCGAACTCCCGTGGTTTGTCGCTACCCGTGTGCCTGCTGTAGGCAGATACACGCATGGTATGGTACTATGCCAGTACGTCTCCGAGCACGCATTTGAGCGCATTACGCAATCACGTTGGGGCAAGCACTCCAATGCCCATTGAAATGCATTGTAAGGTCCAAACTTTGAAAGAAAGAATCTCATTAAGTCTATGGGTGTTTCTCAATGCCGAGGAACCTCGCCTTGATGCCTTGGTCCCGCCCCAGTTCACTAAGAGATATGTCATCAGGGACCGCCGAGGCGTGTTCCAATGTTCATGTCCTCCGTTTGTTAGCCGTTTAGCTAACTGACCAAGGATACATCAGACGTGCCTTGATACCTTCTCTCAGTCAAAGATTTCCCAGAATACAGCGCGGTAGGAGCCAGCAGCAGCTACTTCGGGCGTAAATTTCTATTTTAAATGTAAGTCAACTAATTTTAACCATCGGGCTTATATCTAAAAAGTTTGATTCATTTTTATTTTTATTATTTTTTAGATCCAAAGCAGTTATATATGGTTGGTTAGTTGCTTAGTAGTTGCAGCTTCGGTGGCTACCAGGTACTAATTCGTTTGTAGATTTGATTTAACTGACATATACAAAAAAAAAGTAAAATGCTGGTTATACATTTCAAGTTCCATGGCTGAAGTAATGTTACTACACTACAATGCTACTACGATGGACGGGACGTAAACAGAGCACGTAAGCCGGCAGCTGCGGTCACGTAAGGCAAGTCTGTTCCAAACCGTTTTCTTGACCAAGGAAGGACAGTGTGCTAGTAAGCAAGGCGCCTCGCCTAACCAGGCAGTGCCTTGGTAGGCGAGACGCCTTGACATTGAGAAACACCCTATGAGAGAGCCTGGGGCGAATTTGACTCTGATTGAGATCGCCCCAACGGGTCGGGGTTTTAGATTGGAAAGTGACATTCAGACTGTTGATTGGACAATAATATTCAGACTTGGACCTGCAATATTGGAGTATTTTTCTCCTCTCTTTTTCGTGTGACTCATGGAGGGCGATGCACTATCGCCTAGAGATGTGTATTGGCAAGAATTTGGCGATATGATATGTATCATGATACAAAGGGGACGATACAATATATTGTGATATATCACGATACTATGAGTAATACTATGTATTTTTATTTTTACAAATGAATTTTAACTGTAGAAAATCTGTCACAACGTTCTAATCAATGGGACCCGCCTGGGCTCAGCCCGAAGAGGCAACATGGGCCCCCCTTCACATGAGCTCACCACCTGTGGGAGGGGCCATAGGGGTCTGGTGCAGTGTAAGATGGGCGGGGACCTTGGCGTTCCGATCCTCGGCTGCAGAAGCTGGCTCTTGGGACGTGGAACGTCACCTCTCTGGTGGGGAAGGAGCCGGAGCTGGTGTGCGAGGTTGAAAGGTTCCGACTGGACATCGTCGGCCTTGCCTCGACGCATGGCTCTGGCTCTGGAACCCGTCTCCTCCAGAGGGGTTGGACTCTCTTCCAGTCTGGAGTTGCTCCCGTTGAGAGGTGCAAAGCTGGGGTGGGCAGACTTGTTGCCCCCCATCTCGGCGCCTGTATGTTGGGGTTTACCCCAGTGAATGAGAGGGTAGCCTCCATCCACCTACTGGTGGGGCGACAGGTCCTGACTATTGTTTGTAATTACGCACCAAACAGTAGATCAGATTACCCACCCTTCTTGGAGTCCTTGGAGGGGGTGCTGGAGAGTGCTCCTTCTGGGGACTCCCTCATTCTGCTGGGGGACTTCAATGATCACATGGGCAATAACAGCGAGACCTGGAGAGGCGTGGATGGGTGGAATGCCCCCCCCCCAATCTGAACCCGTTCTGCGTTTTGTTATTGGACTTCTGTGCTGGTCATGGATTGTCAATAACGAACACCCTGTTCAAGCATAAGGGTGTTCATGTGTGCACTTGGTACCAGGATAGTCTAGGCTGCAGCTCGATGATTGACCTGGTTCTCGTTTCATCTGACCTGCGGCCGCATGTTTTGGTCACCCGGTTGAAGAGAGGGGCGGAGCTATCCACCGACCACTACCTGGTGGTGAGTCTGCTCTGGTGGTGGGGGAGGACGCCGGACAGACCTGGCAGGCCCAAACGTGTTGTGAGGGTCTGCTGGGAACGTTTGGCAGAGTCTCCTGATAGAAAGAGTTTCAACTCTCACGTCCTGCAGAACTTCGAACACATCCCGGGGGAGGCGGGGGACATTGAGTCCAAGTGGGCCATGTTCCATGCCTCCATTGTTGAGGCGGCTGACTGTAGCTATGGTAGCAAGGTGGTCGGTGCCTGTTGCAGCCAAACCATTGAACCCGCTGGTGGACACCGGTGGTGAGGGATGCTGTCAGGCTGAAGAAGGAGTCCTATTGGGCCTTTATGGCCTGTGGGCCTCTGGAAGCAGCTGATTGGTACCAGCAGGCCAAGCTGAGTGCGGCTCGGATAGTCACTGGAGCAATAACTTGGGTGGGAGGAGTTTGGGGAGACCATGTGTGACAGAAAATTTTATTATGCTGGGACATTAAGAAAGGTTTAATCCTCTTTCTCAGCTCTTAGACAGCTGTTCTTATTCTAAGGTACAAACAAGAACCAATTGTGTGTAAACATCTCATCTTGACTTATGACAAATCTTGTTATTATCTGGTGTTACACTTATGACAGCTCCTGTGAATGTGTTTCTCAGCATTATAGTATGTGTCCCTTGTTTTTACCTGTCCCCCGATTGTTTACTGCTGACCACTGATGAAACATCCTGTGTTTACCTATTCCATGTTGTTCTGTGATTGGTCTTGTGGTTATCCTATCATAACTGTATGATGTAATGATCGGACAGAAGCTGATTCAACAGGGTGTGGCTGACTGCTATATAAACTCATGCATTTGTCTGAAGCTTTGGGGGTTCTCAGCCGGACACCCTCCGTGAACGTACAATAAACTATGTACGAATATGGCTGACACTTTTGTTTTATTCTCTCATCCAAGGCCTCTCAGACACCCAGATTTCTATGACAGTTTTTGCCGTCACTTTGAACAGGTCTCGAGCATGTCCGTCGGACACTGACTGGGGGGACGCCTGGGTGTTTTTCTGCACCCATCTCTGGACCTCGCTTAAGCATTGAAGAGAAGGGAGACTCAGTCCAGTGTTCTGATCGACTGCAATGAGGACCGTACCTAAAATTGTCTGAGGGACAAAGCCTGGTGAGCTAAAGTAATTTCATTCTTTAGTTAAAAAAATTGACTATATTGTAGTCCTGCCTATAACTTAGGACAAAAAAGTAAATTCTAACCTATAATTATAGTAAAAGAGGAAATTATATTTTCCTATTTGTGGTCAGCTGTTTTCATTATAATTGGGAGAGCTTTTTCCAACGTCTGTGCCGGCCGAAAATTTACCTAAAGAGAAGATAAGGTTTGAATCCTTGAGTCCAGACTGTGAGATAGATGTTTTTGTTTATTTTATTTATTGAAAATAAATAGATATAATGAATGAAATAATTTACCAAGATCAGCTAATGATTTGACTCTGAGCTTTCTAGAAGCGAGATGAGCCCCTGTGAGCTTTTGAAGTAAGACCGATTAAGAATTATGCGCTTATTCTAAGCAAGATCAATCAATAAATATTGTGTCTTTTTAGGCACGACCGATTTATGAAATATTAATTGTGAAATCAATTAATGAAGAATTGTCGTGAACTTTTTGAGCAAGACCAGATCGTGCCTATCAAATTTTAAGTTCTTTTATAAAGGACAAGAAAGATTTGAGCTGTCAGCTTTTCAGCTACAGTCAGAGAACGGAAGAATTATTGTTGAAGTTCTATCCAGTTTCCTTATCACATAATATTTATTAATATGGGTAATGTTAAAGGAAAAGGTTCTTTCAATGTCCCTAAATGTATTATTATGTCTCAAATTGAAAAGAAATTTGGTGATGATGTGTGTGATTATTTAAAATATTGGAGTGAATGTGGGTTTTATCCCAAGCAAACCTGAATTTGTTTTATGAATCATGTAAAAAAAAAAAAAGAATAGAATATAATGTAACATAAGTTACAACGGTAAGATTTGAAATGATCTATCCTGTGAATGTGAAACATGTATTTCCTGAAGGCGAGTCTCCAGTCAGACTCAATTGGTAAAATTTAGAAACAGTCTAGAAAAGAAAAAGCAAGTAAGCAAGAAAGAAAACTCTGTTATATTAGAAAGAATACAGCAAGTGAAGTTGAAAGAAATGTTGTTGTTGTTTTTTTTGTTTTTTTTAAGTGCAAAGATATTCTATATGTATGGTTTGGATGGCTGTTTGAAATTGTAGGAGCAGAGAGTGAGAAAGACACTGCTCAGAAAGCAAAAGATGGAAAAGAAGATAAAAGACTCTTAAAGGACAAAGAGACTGATAAAAAAAACTGATACTGCCTCTACTTATCTTCCTGTTTTGCACAGTGCTTGGAGGGCTGCTGCTAAACTGAAACCCTGAACTCCACCTGTTCTGCACATCAACATAACACCCCAACACCAAGCCCCCCCACCCCTCCAGCTGGAATGCCTGCTGCTCTACTAGATCTATGACAGCAGAAACCAGAGACTAAAATCCCCCAAAGAGGAAAATGACTTGTTCCCCACCTCAGCCATCACTGCTCAGTCTTCACCCCTGCAGTTGCACCCCCCCACCCCCATTCACCATCTCTGGAAGGCATACTGCCACACCTTGCTAAGGTCAACAAGACTTCCTACACAGTGGGGACTGTCGCTAATGTCACACTCACGTGTGTCACAAAGTCACGCGGAAAACTGCACCCAAGGAAAAGAGAAAAAAGATACCAAAGCTTATTCCCCTGTAACACGCAGCAGTTGCAGCCCCCACCCAGTGAGTCCCCAGAATCAGAACGGCTCTGGTTCCCATTCCTAATGCAGTGGGACAGGACAGGGTGTCCGCTCCTGTCCAAGACAAGACCTTACAGCTCCAGGAGAGACACAGAAGTAGAGGAGGGCGTAGCAGAGATAATATCCTACGTGGACTCATCCGGATTGAGGTGGAGTGATGGGAGGAAGTGAAGCAGCAGACCCTACCAGCACCTGTAAACGAAGTCACGCACACACACACTACACGAAATGTTACACACACACACACACACAGACTTTGTTCATTTCCACACTAAGGAGAAAAACTTTATGTACTGCTACTCATTGAATGTTAAAGATGAAAATACCTGTTTATTGTTGCACCGACAGCTTAGCTGATACTTCCAACAACATGTTTTATGTAATCTGATCATCTGTATTATGTTACCTGTGTTATACCTGTAAATGAGATTTAAATGAAATGTAAATACTGTTCCCCTGACCTGCAGCCGTTCTCTAGCTGCAACATGCTGTGCTCTATTTTTATTTCATTTTATTTTTTTCTCTATCTGAAAATCAGTGCACTTTCTACATACTACCCCCTTTTTTTTCTTCGTTTTAATCTTATTCCTCATTATGTAAAATTGACACATGACTGTGTCAAAAGGAGGGACTAGGTCACTACATTAGCTATTAAATCCATTAAAGGCCCAAAATTAGAGCTCAAAAACGTTTTTTTGCCAAACCTTTGTCAGACATTCATTCTCATGATAAGAGCAGCCCTTCCCTGCCAGGCAGAGGATCCTGTTGACAACCCAAACAGCGGTGAAGGTTGTTGAGGGAATCCTTGCCCCTACTGCTACAAGGAGCTACCATGCTACAAGCTCATCTGCCATGAAACCAAACCATCTCCAGCCCCAATCTCCATGCCATCACTTGCTCCCCTGCTGAGAAAGAAAAGACTTTCTTGCCCACATCTTCTACTTCCTTGTGTGAGGACAAACAAGGAACTGATGTTATGATATGTCTCTGAGAAGGATCACCTTTGACCCCATCCACAAATGACACCTACAAAACATCCTTAATCCTCAAAGTTAACCTCATCAAAGCCGACATCAGAACTGATTATGGATTACTGGACAATGCCTGTGTAAACCTCATACTGAATGCATCTTCAGTGGAATTAATAAAAAATTGGTTACATTACACTTTGTCAGAAACAAAGGAATACTACTTTTTGCTCCTGAAACAGATCTACGATCTCAATCCGAGAGCTTCACAACTACTGATGACTTTACTAAACAAAAACTGGACATTCGGAAAAGACACTAATAACTGGCTGCTTATGGTACAACAAACTCATGAAACTGTGGGTGGGAACTGTGTTGTTTCCTTAGGTCAACGTCCACTGTCAAAAATTATGCCAACTCATTCTGAACTTTATCATACCTGTCTTAGTTCTCTGTTAACCAATACACCACACAACTGCTCCTTTTGGGAAAATCCTTTTTCTGTAACAGATAAAAGAATTGCTCCTCCTTACTTCAATTTTGATGTGGCCTTAAATAATTTCACCACTTTTACTAAAGCAAATCAAGGTAAAATGTAAGTTCTGTTAATACATTTTACTGCAGATTTATGTACTCCTGTAAACATAATTATGTCTGTAACTTTGTTTACTGATTTTGACACTACAGACCAGGAAACTAATTATTACAGAGCTAAAAGATCAATAGTTCTCTGAAGAATCTGACCCAACTTATATTGATGATGGGAATCATCAATTTGCCGGTGATATAATAAAAATGTTGATACAACCAATGACATCTATTATAATGTCCAAAAATTACAACTTTCCAAAAACAGAATTACAGTAGACATGTTATTAGCTGAAAAATATGGTTGTGATGGAGAAATGTATTATTATGATTCATCTGTTAATATTATTAACACTGAGAGCAGAGGGTGTGAAGAACAGAAGATGCAGATGGAAAGCAGGTGTTGAGTTCATATGGGAATCGGGGTTAGAGAAAACCATAGTGCCTGAGATTATTGTTTCTTCTTATATACTTAGTTTTGAGAGTTTCTCTTATTGTGTTTGGATTTAACCCAAGCTATTGCCATTGTTTTGTATTTGCCAAGATTCACTTACTCCCAGCTAAAGAGCCAGGTGCCTTCATCCCCACCCTGAGAGAATAATTTTGTCTTCAGAAGTCGTAGAGGCAAGGTTGCTGATCTTAATAAATACTTATTTTCATTTGAGCTGGGACGAGGTAGCATTCAGCATTCACTGTGATCTGTGCTGTTCTTCGGTATGATAGATTCAACTTTTATTAAAACCTAAAAACGCTTAAAGGAATCTCTCTCATCTTTATTAAGAGTCTTATATCCGACTAAAATGGTATTTGTTTAATTTTTGATGATCAATGCTGCTCATTTATTCCAAACAACAAAGAATTGTTATCATCAGTTCTTATTCTGATAATGATGATGACAATACTGTCTGTTAATCTTTTGTTTTTTATTTTTGCTGATTAGAATGTAACACTTTATGAAAAGCTGTCTTAGACCAAAATATTGTGTGCCATCTCTGATGTTGTTGTACTGCAAATGTATGTTACTCTTATAAATTTTCTTGTTTATTTTTTGTGGTCATACTATGACCAAAACGGTGGAATGTGACGGAAAATTGTATTAATAATGCTGGGAAATTAAGAAAGGTTTAATCCTCTTACTCAGCTCTTAGACAGCTGTTCTTATTCTAAGGTACAAACAAGAACCAATTGTGTGTAAACATCTCATGTTGACTTATGACAAATTTTGTTATTATCTGGTGTTAAACTTATTACAGCTCCTGTTAATGTCTTTCTCAGCATTATAGAATGTGTCCCTTATTGTTATCTATATTCTGATTGTTTACTGCTGACGGCTGAGCTGAAACATCCACATCCTGTGTTTACCTATTCCATGTTGTTCTGTGATTGGTCTTGTGGTTATCCAATCATAACTGTATGATGTAATGATCGGATAGAAGCTGAATCTTAGGGTGTGGCTGACGTTATATAAACTCATACATCTGTCTGAAGCTAGAGGGTTCTCATTAGGAGTCCCTCCGTGCACGTAGAATACACTATGTGCGAATATGGCTGACACTTTTGTTTTATTCTCTCATCCAAGGCCTCTCAGACACCCAAGTTTTTTTGACATCATGGAGAACGACTTCTGTCGAAGCGGTTATGGTCTGTAAACAGTGTTGGTGGTGTGCTGCTGATCTCAACACGGCACGTTTTGGGTCGGTGGATGGAATACTTTGAAGACCTCCTCAGTCCCACCGACACGCCTTCCTGTTTGGAAGCAGAGTCGGGGTACTTTGGGTCCCACCAATCTCTGGTGCTGAGGTTGTTAAAAAGCTCCTCGGTAGCAAGGCTCCAGGGGTGAATGAGATTCACACGGAGTTCCTTAAAGCCTTGGATGTTGCAGGTCTGTGTTGGTTAACGTGGCTCTGCAATATTGCGTGGACATCGGGGGCAGTTCCCTTGGATTGGCAGACCGGGGTGGTGGTCCCCCTCTTTAAAAAGGGGGACCACAGAGTGTGTTCCAACTATAGGGGATCACACTGCTGAGCCTCCCTGGTAAGGTCTATTCAGGGGTTCTGGAGAGCAGGGTTCGACAGATAGTTGAACCTCGGATTCAGGAGGAACAATGTGGTTCTGGTCCTGCCCGTGGACCACTGGACCAGCTCTATACCCTCAGCAGGGTCCTGGAGTGTTTGTGAGAGTTCGCCCAACCATTCTTCATGTGTTTTATGGACTTGGAGAAGGCGTTCGACCGTTTCCCTCAGGGAATCCTGTGGGGTGTACTGAGGGAGTATGGGGTACCAGAACCTTTGATCTCCGTTAGGGATAGTGTGAGAAGCCACTGCTCCTCCACATCGAGAGGAGCCAGTCGAGGTGGCATTTAATCATAATGGACGCCTCCCTGGTGAGGTGTTCCGATCACATTTTACCAAAAGGAGACCCAGGACTCTCTGCTAAGCTTCTGCCATCGCAATGGATGGATGGATGGTAGTTTATCTCATATCATTTTCCAAATTTTTTAGAACAATGATTAAAAACTCTGAAGGCTGTCCGTCATTTTTACAGATTGGTATTCACACCTCTGACTACTTGAACATGCAGATATCTTCAAGTCTACACACAGAGTCCAGGTAAATTAATCAATTAAAGACAAGTTTCCCAGCTGCTGTATTCAATGTATCTTGCTGACCTGGAGCTGACTGCAGGTTGAAGAGTTACTGAGGCTTCAGAGAGCGACTGTAGCTGCGGTAACTGAGCCTGCTGCAACAGTTTATGGATCAGGAAACAGTTCATTCAGAGAGTCTTTTAGACTCCCGTCTCCAGTGGCAGCAGAGCACAGATTTAGACTCCAGAACAACATCTAAACCCCAATGAGAAGTGATCTGTCTGAGACAGAAACCCAAAACCTTGTGACTGTAACCTCTGCAGTAATCCCACTATTTGATGGGGGATCATTTCAGATCCACGTGGAGCAGGAACCACAGCAGGGATTGGTATTTTAAGTGTAATCATTTATTTTAATTCTTAGTAGTTCTCTGTTCTGGTTGTTTGGACTCAATATTTTTTAAAAATCATAAAAACAAATAGTATTGAATAGGTATTGACCGGACGGGTGATTGCTGGAGATGAGCACCACCTTTAATGATTTAACGATTGATTGGTAAAATAGATTAAAGCAGATTTTTTGTCCCTGTCGGTCAAACAAACATGTCTAACCCTGATGTCCACGCTCTCTGTCTCACCTTTCCGTAGGAGGATCTGGGCCACCTCCAGGTGTCCCCCCTGAGCAGCCAGGGCCAGCGGCGTGAAGCCGTAGAAGCTGCGGGGGTCCGGCCGCGCCCCAGCCTCCAAGAGCAGCTTCACCAGCTCCACGTTGCCCCCCCGCGCCGCCTCGTGGAGCGGCCGGCGGCCGTGGCAGCCCGCCTGGTTCACGTTGGAGCCTCGCAGGAGCAGCAGCTTCACCAGGTCGGTCCGCTCTGACCGGATGGCTGCGGACAGACGGAGACGGGACAGACCTTAGCGACAGATGTCCTCCACCAGGAGGCAGAACATCTGGAACAGGTGCCCATTTTATCACACTACAAACACTAACTTTAAGGGATCCTACAGACGTTTCCTTTGACACACCGACACAAAGTCAGGCAAAACTACGACGTGGAACAAATAGAACAGGGATTTCAAAATGTTATTACAAAAAGAAAGCATCTGAAAAGTGTGGCATGTAGATATTAGTTTCAGTCAGTCCCCTACCCAGGTTTAGCTGCACACATGGACAGAATGTACTGAACATTCCTCTGTCCAGAATGTCTGAAGTAGAGTCAGAATGGAGGGAAACAGCTTTCAGCTCCTCAGCCAGGTTTAATCTAAACCATCCCATAATATCCTTGCTGGAAGGTCTACCTTATCTTCCCATCAACTCTGACTCTGCAGGAGAAAAGGACCCCCCACAGCATGACACTACCACCACCAGTCTTCACCATGGGGATGCTGTGTTTAGGCTGAAGCACTCTGTTAGCTTTAGATGAAGGAAAATCATTCATGTTGTCCTCATCTGAGCAGAGCACTTCCTCCTCCTCCTGCTTATCACCTGAGTTATTGCAGCTCAACTTTATATTGCATAATAAATATTTAAGGTTAGTTTTAGATGGGTCAAAACGACACCAGGTGGCTGCTCAGTTGTGTGTCTTGTGTTAAACTGACTTTAACCATCACTAGTTCCCTAAGTTAACAGCTGATTGGTGCGAAAAAGTCCAACTGCAGCGATTTAATGCACAAACATCCTGATCATACAGTACTTATGGGCGATTCCTGCAGCTAGCAGCCCACCTACAAACAGCGGGGAGTCCTGATCCTGGTCCTGGCAGTCCGGCTCAGCTCCGTGCTCCAGGAGGAACCAGGCGTTTTCTACCAGGCCTCCTTCCACAGCCAAGAAGAGCGCCGTCTGTCCGCCAGGAGTTCGACCCTCCAGAGAGTCCTCACCTGAAGCTGGAGGAAAGGTGAATTTTGGTGTATTAACTCAGTGGGGACACAAGAGACTTCACATTAATCAGAAACCCTGGCAGGAATATAAATTCATATTTTATTACAGCAGAATAATCTTAGAGCAGAAACTTATCATTCTTTTAAATAATTCATTAGTTTCTACATTTACTGACACAACTTACCATTTTAAGCAGTTTCTATAAAATAAAAAGAAATTAAAAAATTTTTTTTTTTACATTTTTTAAACCATTTTTAGAGTGGCCCAGTTTTTTTTATCTTTTATTTATTAATCCATGATTTCTTCACATGATATTGCCCATATAGCATTTGTATTTGCATAGCATTTTCTAACACAACAAGGAGGTCGCACAAAGTGCTACAATAAAGAAACACAGAGGATAAAAAGGTTTATAACAGGATTTGAGGGAAGAAGCCAAAAATGGGGTAGATTGTGTTTATTATCATGTCTGATGAGAATGACTTCAGTTTATTTTTTCATTTAGACGTGGAAAACTGTCTTTACCAATCGGAAGCAGTGAAGGAAGAGAGAATGTAAAGATTGAGAACTGTAGGGGACGTAGACTTGCAGTACCACTGATTCCTACGCAGCGTTCTCGCCTGTCCACATCGTATCTCACAAAACTGAGATATTTTTCTACGCTTTGGCCTGTCATGTGAACGCAGATTTTCAGCACCAAAAATGAATATTTCTAAAAACTCCGGCCAAAGGGAAGATCTGCATTTTCTCTGTTTTCAGTGTCTGCACGTGGACGGATGAAACTGGAGTTTTCAGTGCCGTAACATCACATTGACAAAAAATGCTCCAACATCACTTGTGCAACATGTATTTCCACACAAAAATAGCATTTATACCTCGGAGCTGTGTTGATTACTGACTGATCAAGAGCTTTTTGCTGGCCTGTTTTTACCAGCTCTATCACTGCTTTAGTACAGAGCAATAAGTTCCCCGAGCAGATAAGATGTGGGAGAACTACTGCCCCCCTACAGGTTTGCCACATCTGTGAATTTGCTGAAAAACGCATTTATCTGGTTACATGGCCTAAAGAGGCGATGGATAAGAAGATTGTGATCTATTGCTGATGCTGATAAGAGATGACACAGAAGAGCCCCAGAACTGAAGGTTGTTGAATGATGGCTAAAAAATGGAAGAAAGCTGATTCAGTGCTACGACTTGTTCTAAAAGCTGACTGAAAAGTGTCAAAGTGATTTGGCTCAGGTTAAAGTTTTACAGACACACACCTTTAGTTTGTCAATGTGAGACTTCTTGTTTCTGCCCAAGCTTTTTAATTATTCTTGATGTACTCATCCAAACCTTTTAGTGTGATCTCCAAGATGGTGTAGTTGTTCTGAGCTGCAGCTTGGTGGAGAGGAGTCCAGCCTCTGCTGTCCTTCTGCAGAAACCACTCTTTGTGTTTGACACTCAGGTCCTTCAGGAGCTCCTGGTCACCTGCAAAAAAACATTCTAATTCTCTACCAACATTATTCTCTACCATGTCATTCTGTACCAGCATCATTCTCTACCAGCATCATTCTCTACCAACATCATTCTCTACCAACGTCATTCTCTACCAACGTCATTCTGTACCTACGTAATTCTGTACCTACGTCATTCTCTACCAAAGTTTTTCCGTACCAACGTCATTCTGTACCTACGTCATTCTGTACCTACGTCATTCTCTACCAAAGTTTTTCCGTACCAAAGTCATTCTGTACCTACGTCATTCTGTACCAAAGTCAATCTGTACCTACATAATTCTGTACCAACGTCATTCTCTACAAAAGTTATTCTGTACCAACGTCATTCTCTACCAAAGTCATTCTCTACCAAAGTTTTTCTGTACCAACGTCATTCTCTACGACCGTCATTCTATACCAAAGTCATTCTGTACCTACGTCATTCTGTACCAACGTCATTCTCTACAAAAGTTATTCTCTACCAACGTCATTCTCTACCAACGTCATTCTCTACGACCGTCATTCTCTACGACCGTCATTCTCTACCAACGTCATTCTCTACGACCGTCATTCTCTACGACCGTCATTCTCTACGACCGTCATTCTCTACCAACGTCATTCTCTACGACCGTCATTCTCTACGACCGTCATTCTCTACCAACGTCATTCTGTACCAACTGTCGGGGTTGAAAACTTTTACTCTTTACTACTTTTGCTGGATAAACTCCTTCTTTAATCAGGAACTGTTATCTGTATGTTTTAGAGGACCCGACGCCCCTCAGCGGAACCTTTTCAGAATAAGACTCAGGGACAGAGAGAAACAACACAATCACACAACAGAATTCTGTTTTCAATGCGCACCTGAATTGGCTCCAGCTGAATGCTTGAGCCAGACCAAAGTCTGACTGAATTCTTGACAGGGGAGCACTCTTTTATTGAAGTACAAACACCCAGAATCATAGTTGAACCTGACCCGTATTTTTTTCACAGTTTAGACTCAGTGACCTGTCTTTCCACATACACATGAATGGTCAGTAGAAGAATCACAGTTTCCCATAGCTTTTTGCTTCCCCGATACCTTGAACAGTTCGTTTGTGAGTAATGCTTCACTCCCTATTCCTGCTTCCAAAGTATGTTTAATAGACTCAGCTTTGTTCTCCTGGATAACCACCTGCCAGGCCAACTTACAGACACAGAGTTTTCCCACGATCACAGATTCACAAAATTCTAATTGAGTATATGACCCTTACATATGTATATGTTTTACTACTTCTCTACATATAAAAATGTTTACCCAAATATATGTAAAGCATATAAAAGTATTAATATTCTTCACAACGTAATTCTTTACCAACGTCATTCTCTACCATCATTCTCTATGAACGTCATTCTGTACCAACGTCATTCTCTATCAACTACATTCTGTACCAACATCATTCTCTAGCAACTACATTCTGTACCAACGTCATTCTGTACCAACTACATTCTGTACCATCATTCTCTACCAACGTCATTGTCTACCAGCGTCATTCTGTACCAACGTCATTCTCTAGCGTCATTCTGTAACATCGTCATTCTGCACCATTGTCATTCTCTACCAACCTCATTCTGTACCAACATCATTCTCTACCAACGCCATTCTCTACCAGCGTCATTCTGTGCCAACGTCATTCTCTACCGACGTCATGTCATTTTCTACCAATGTTATTCTTTAGCGTCATTCTCTACCAACGTCATTCTGTACCAGCAACATTCTGTACCAACGTCATTCTCTACCAACGGCATTCTGTACCGACATCATTCTCTACCAACGTAATTCTGTACCAACGTCATTCTCTACCGTTATTCTCTATGAACGTCATTCTCTACCAACGTCATGTCATTTTCTACCAATGTTATTCTTTAGCGTCATTCTCTACCAACTTCATTCTGTACCAACAACATTCTGTACCAACGTCATTCTCTACCAACGGCATTCTGTACCAACATCATTCTCTACCAGAATCATTCTGTACCAACGTCATTCTCTACCAACTTCATTCACTACCAACGTCATGTCATTTTCTATCAACGTTAATCTTTAGCGTCATTCTCTACCAATGTCATTCTGTACCAACGTCATTCTGTACCAATGTCATTCTCTACCAACTTCATTCTCTACCAACGTCATGTCATTTTCTACCCATGTTAATCTTTAGCGCCAGTCTCTACCAACGTCATTCTGTACCAATGTCATTCTCTACCAGCACTACTGTACCAACGTCAAGCTCTACCAACTTCATTCTCTACCAACGTCATGTCATTTTCTACCAATGTTAATCTTTAGCGTCATTCTGTACCGTCATTCTGTACCGTCATTTTGTACTAACGTCATTCTCTACCGTCATTATGTGCCATCTTCATTCTCTACCAACTTAATTCTCTACCAACATCACGTCATTTTCTACCAATGTTAATCTTTAGCGTCATTCTGTACCAACGTCATTCTCTGCCGACGTCATTCTCTACCAACGTCATGTCATTTTCTACCAATTTTATTCTATAACATCATTCTCTACCAACGTCCTTCCTTACCGTCATTCTGTACCATCATCATTCTGTACCAACGTCATTCTCTACCACCGTCATGTGATTTTCTACCAATTTTATTCTATTGCGTCATTCTGTACCAACGTCATTCTCTACCGTCATTCTGTACCATCGTCATTCTCTACCAATGTAATTCTCTACCCACGTCATTCTCCATCATGATCATTCTTTACCAACGTCATTCTCTTCCAGCATCATTCTCTACCAACATCATTCTCTATTATTGTCATTCTCTACCATTGTCATTCTCTACCAACATCCTTCTCTACTATTGTCATTCTCTACCACGTCATGTCATTTTTTACCAGTGTTATTCTATAGTGTCACTCTCTACCAACATCATTCTGTACCAATGTCATGTCATTTTCTACCAATGTTAATCTTTAGCATCATTCTCTACCAACGTCATTCTTTACTAACGTCATTCTCTACCGTCATTCTGTACCATCTTCATTCTCTACCAACTTAATTCTCTACCAATGTCATTTTCTACCAATGTTAATCTTTACCGTCATTCTGTACCAACGTCATTATCTGCCAACGTCATTCTCTGCAAACGTCATTCTCTACCAAAGTCATGTGATTTTCTACCAATTTTATTCTATAGCGTCATTCTGTACCAACGTCATTCTCTACCATCATTCTGTACCATTGTCATTCTCTACGAACATCATTTTCTACCAACTTCATTCTCTACCACGTCATGTCATTTTCTACCAATGTTATTCTATAGCGTCATTCTCTACCAACGTCATTCCCTAACAACGTAATTCTCTACCCACATCATTCTCCATCATTCTCTACCAACATCATTCTGTACCATCATCATTCTCTACCAGAATCATTCTCTACCACGTCATGTCATTTTCTACCAATGTTATTCTATAGCGTGATTCTCCACCATTATCATCCTCTACTAACGTCATTCTCTACCAACGTCATTCTGTACCAACGTCATTCTCTACCAGCATCATTCTGTACCGTTATTCTCTACTATTGTCATTCTCTACCATTGTCTTTCTCTACCAACGTCATTCTCTACCGTCATTCTCTACCAGCATCAATTTTTACCGTTATTCTCTACCAACGTGATTCTCTACCAACATCATTCTGTACTGTTATTCTCTACTATTGTCATTCTCTACTATTGTCATTCTCTACCAACGTCATTCTAACGTCATTCTCTACTATCCTCATTCTCTACCAACGTCATTCTAACATCATTCTCTACTATTGTCATTCTCTACCAACGTCATTCTCTACTATTGTCATTCTCTACCATTGTCATTCTCTACTAACATCATTCTCTGCCAACATCATTCCCCAGCCAGCAATGACACGTGGGGCCTAGATTTATTAAGGATGGGTTCCATCGGTATTGTTGGGCATGGGCTTTAGCTGGGTGAAATCAGCGGGTCCCATGTAGGTTTTGTAGTATCAGTCCCACATAGGAAGCCCATATGAGCTAAGTTCATGGGCCCTATAAGGTACAGGCATGGGACAAGTGGGAATGGGTTTGAACTGAGAACACATATATGGGTCATGAATGGCATTTTTATGGGCCAAGTGCGCATTGGTTCAAACTGCATGGCAGAGAAGCAAAGTAAGTAGGTCTACTCACAGCTGCCCAGCCTGTGGATCCCGGGCGCAAGCCCATAAGGGGCCCAAATTGCCGCCCATGAAGCCCTATCTGGGCCCCACATGTCCAATGTCATACTTTACCGTCATTCTCTACTAACGTCATTCTCTACCAACGCAGCTGCTTCTCACATCAATGATACCTGGACACTGAAGTGTTTATTAGTTCATGATAAATCACAGAGCAGAATGCTTTTATCTCTGGCTTTACCTCGTGTTATAGCGGAGAAGATCTGGGAGACGTCTGAAGAGGCCATATCAGCGCTGTATGAAAAAAGAAACCCTGAGGATTTATCTAGTAGTTAAAATCTGAAGATTGGGACATTTATTGGCTACATTGGTGCCTCTAAGGATCAGTGTATTAAATAAGTGAAACAACCAAGACGTTCTAATGATCTGACTGACACTGGTTTACAGAGTTTAGCTTCATTCTGCAGGAGAAGATGAAGGTTCCTGAACTGACCTCGGCTTGGTTCCTGGTGAAGATTCTCTGTGCAGACCCCTCTGCTTGTTGCTCTCCTGCAGACTCTGGTCAATCATGTACTGAAGAGCTGCATCTTCCTCATCATCCTCATCCTCCAACCCAAACCGGCTGGGATTCATCACATCCAGATCAAGTCTCCAGGTGCTGACTGAAAGAGGGACAACCAAAGGCTTGAAAAGCACATCGTAGGTCTTAGTTTAATGTTTCATGGATCTAATTTAGGAAAACATGCATGATAGAGTAATATATGTATAGGTCAGCAGGATAGAAAGTAATACGAAGCTCCAGTTTTGATCCAACAACCATGCTCTGAAAAAGGTTTTAAACTTAAATAAAAACGTATTCATACTTTGTGTATTTGAAAGTATTCATAGCCTTTATCGCTCCTGAAGTAGGATAAATATAAGACATTTTTCAACCTCTAATGGATAAAGATCTGTGGCCTGGGTTATGTGTTAAGCCCCTTTACTCTGACGCCTCTAAATGAAAGCCCCAGTAGATGGGACAAGCGGTGTGGTCTGGTCCTTGTGAAGGAGCCTACAGAAGGCAAGGCTCAGCAAAAGGTCAGCTAATATCTCTGCAGACACCACACATCCTGGACACAACCTGTTTAGACTTTAACCTACAGGGGGCGCTACAGAGAGAAGCCAGCGAAGTCCTGCATGGAGAACAGAGCCGACATGGGGGAATGTCCTCTGCAGAGACCAAAGTTAAACCAGAGACAGGGACACCATCAGTACTACAGCTGTATTCCCTCGGGCCAGCGCCATCTAGTGGTGGCTTCTCTTCCTCTGGAGCGGAGATTATCTTCAGACATGGGTCAAATTCTGAAGAAGGTCCAGCAGAACCTGGTCTTCCTTTGGCGTCTTTTTTAATCCATCCTTCAGTCTGTTCCTGGGGTCCAGATGCATCAGCTCTGACCTTCAGGACTTCTACAGGTCAAGGGTCAGCTAACAGATGCCACACCTCCCGGACACAATCTGTTTAGACCCCCAGGAGGCGCTACAGACGCTGTTTCTTCCCCCAGATTCACACCTTTCATATCTGCACTGATTCCGATTTTTCTACAAACAAATATTTTTACATTTTGAATGTTTATGGACAGTAAAGCAGTTCAGTTCATCATTTCAGTACACATACTTTATGAATAAAGCTGATTCATGTTGTTAGGAGAAGCAAAGTTTTAACCTTACCCTGAAATGCTGATTTTATATTTTAACACCTTGTTTAGCCGTCCAAGGCGGCACCGGGTCAGAATTGGCGTTGAAGAAGCCGGTTGCAGAGAAGATCCTCCAGGACAAGCCGTTCGTTAGTGACAATATGAGGCTGATCCACGGCAGCGTTGGAGTCATGCCTGGTTACAGACCTTCAGCTGTGACTCCCTGGCACCAATACACGAGATATGACACCGTTACTAAATTTACTCAGCAGAGACGCTGATGATCTGGAGCGGGCAGCAGTCGGTCAGCAGACCAACGACCCAGCAGGACGTTTCCACTCAGACATGCCGCTGCTTTCTGTGAAACGCTTTATATGGAAATGGGGCCCTTCTATCACTGAGATTATCACTATTAGAACCTAGGCTATAATAACAACAACAACAATAATAACAATAATAATAATAATAATAATAATAATATGCACGCAACAAAAATATAAACGCTTTTGTTTTGCTCCCATTTTTTATGAGACAATCTGAAAGTTCTGAAACATTTTCTACAAACAGAAAATAACTTTTCATCTCACATGTTAACAAATCTGTCTAAATCTGAGAGTCAGCACTTCTCCTTTGCTGAGATAATCCACCCCACCTCACAGGCTTTCCTTAGACTGGCCACAATAAAATGCCGTTCTGATATGTTCAGTTCTGTTTTATTGGGGGGACAAAGAGAACCAGTCAGTATCTGCTGTGACACCATTTGCCCCATGCAGAGGAACATCTCCGTCACACAGAGCTGATCAGGTTGTGGATTGTGAAACGTTGCTTCATTCCTCTTTAATGGCTGTAGGAAGTAGCTGTAGGAAGTAGCTGGATATTGGCAGGAAGTGGAACACGCTCTCGTTTTCGCTGATCCATCCCAAACATGCTCAATGGGTGACATGTTCGTTTGCTGGTCATGCAGGAACTGGGATGTTTTCAGCTTCCAGATCCTTCCAACATGGAGCCATGCGTTATTAAATCAAATCAAACTTTATTTATAAAGCTCTTTTCACAGTTTCTCAAAGTGCTTTAAAGATTTAAAATAAGCTACAAAACCAGCGGGCTGAGCACAGATGAGCCAGGAAATGCCTGGCTCTGTGAGATAGGAAGTGAACCATCTATGATCATGTTGCAATATGAGATGATGATGGATGTATGACACAAAACGGGCCTCAGGATCTCATCATCGTATTTCTGTGTATTCAAAATAAAATCAATAAAATACAGCTGTGTTGTTATAAAAAATGGGAGCAAAAAAAAAAGTGTTATGTTTTTGTTCATTGTAAGTATATCCAAGGTTACACATTCACTAATAATCCTTCATATTTAATATTCTGCTATATTAAACCCATATTGTTTATGATAATAAGTTTCAATTCTAACTATCATCATTTATTGTTATAATTGATTATAATCCACCACACGGTGGATTATAATCAATATTCATTATACTGGGTTCTTGTAGAAATCAGGTGTGTGGCTCCAGAACATTTTAAGTGTCTTAGATGAATTCCCCAAGTTTAATGGACCCATGTCTGCGTCTAAGTTCATCACTAGATGTTTATGGTCCCATTTTACATCAAATTAAAATAAAACACTATAAAATACACAAAGAAATACTTTGATGTAGCCACCATTTTCCATTTACAACAGTTTAGAACAGAAAACTTTCCTGAATGGAAAAAAGTGTCCATCTGCATCAGCTTCCTGGATAAATGTCAGGGTCTGGGCAACAAACATGACCGTTTTTCTTCTGTAATCTATAAAGTTTGCAGTAATGCCTCGCCAACACGTGGCTGGATAATTTTTAGGCGAAGCACTGCGAAGGCAGATTGTATCTGTACTGTTTCTGATTGAAATGGATTTGGAGGCATAAACACATCAGGAAACTCACCAAAGTTTGCTCACATGTCAAGTGTTTGTGAAAATGTAGTACTTACATTAAAGTTAAGAGAAAGCCTGGCAACGTGGCTCTAGAGCGCCCCCTAAACATTATCTGCCCCCACTACTGTTAGAGCTGGTCCAGACGAACAAAGAAACTCTCATAACGTCATACAGGAAGGCGGCCATTTTGGCTCATTTTTCACATCTCACACTTGTACTTTGACTAACTCCAACAGATTTTGACCCCTCACCTTGTAAATTGTCCATCATGGCCTTCAGGCATGAGGGATGAAAACATATCAAAGGTTTGGGTTTTCCTGCGTGCTGAAGGGGCGGAGCCAAGCCTCAAACCTCGAATAAATTCATAAAGCATAAAAGCTTTTACATCTGCTATGCAGGATCAACACAGGGATGAAACCTTCTGTGGCGGATGGTCATCAGGCCGATGCTGATCCTAGATGGTCATCTGCTGACATCACATAAACCCCGCCCCCATGAGAACAGGAAGTGCTACGTTTTACTGTGAAAGGGCCAGAATGTAAACCATCACGCTAATCAGTATGACGATGTACAGCAACTGTAACTCTGTACCGAGACTGTGGCGGTGCGTCGTCACACCATGGAAATACGTCGGGCGCTGATTTCCACATGTGTTGTCTGGACCGTCGTGGCAGATGACCGCTTGTACTGATCCAGGTTCTGGTTCTGATGGAGGTTCCTTCCTGTTAAAGGGGAGTTTTTCCTCTCCACTGTCGCTACATGCTTGCTCAGTATGAGGGATTGCTGAGGAATTGTTGTGGTTGGAGTCTGCATGATCCGGGTACAACCTCAAACCAATGACTCAGCATAATCTGCTGGGATTCCTTACATAGAAAACTTTTACCTGATTGTAATGTTTGGATAATTGGATAAAAAATACGTTTGTTGTAAAGTTCTTTGTGATGATATTTGTTGTGAATTGTTGCTATAGAAATAAACTGAATATAATCTGCACCAAACTCTAGAACATAGATATCGGACCAACCCCTAACAGATGCAAGCATCTGGTGGGTGCTGCCTAGTTCCAGCACAGCGCCCCCTAGCAACATTAAAATAATCAGCAGTCTGCATTGCTTTCATATAGGAATGTGAAATTCAGCAGATTTATGTAGGTTATGATGACCTTGAACAGAAACTTTTTTGAACCCAGGTCCAAACCACACAGGAAGTCAGCCATGTTGGATCAAAGCTGCCATTTTATGTTATTTATACATATTCCATTTTAAGAAACTCCTCCTACAGCTCATGACTTGCACAGCTACAGCCGACTCAGCATCTTCTTGATTTTTGGAAATTCAATGTTTTAAAAGATTATCGCTGTGTCATGCAATGTGGGCGTGGCTAAACCTTCAGGTATGGCTTTCCACCATGTGTATAAAAGTCACAGCTGTATCAAACTTCCTGGCTGTCATCACTGAACACATTCATTTGTTCATTTTTAGAAAAATGCTGATTTCCAGCACAAAGACTGATTCTTTCTAAGGACTGTAACCAAATATCTGGGTTTTGTGGACAGATGGAAGCAGTTTGAAGTTTCAGCTCAACAACCCAAATGCTCCATCATACTGAGTGGGAGACATACTGCCCCCTACAGGTTACACAAGAACAGGAATGTGATGGTGAAACTCACTGATGCGTTTAGGTGTGGTTGTGATAATATTTGGTTAAAAACCCAAACGGTTTGATGTGAATATTGTTTTAAAACATGTTTACTAGAATCCTGATTAGGCAGATCAAACCCAGGGATGGACGCTAACGATTTAATCTTATATTACTGGTGCTGCAGATTATGGTGTTACACTCTAAAAAACCTCTTCTATCTTTATGTTAGATTATTAGGCTACTGTTGATAGAACGGAAACCAAACATTTTACTAAATATTAAACTGCAACTGGACATCAAGACCTTTTAAACAGCCTAGTTATAAAAAAACAAATTTACTGAGATATGTGAAGCCAAAATTAGAATATAGCTCGTTTGTTCATTTCTCTAAAAAATATCTAGTATGGCCCAAACGTTGCTTTCCAACCACCGTTACAAAGAACTTATTTATTTTCAGTCCATTTTCTTCAACTAACCATATATTTCTAACATTCCTTGAATGCACCACAGGTGATCAGCTGGACACGTTTCTGCCTGATGTTGGCAAGTTGTTGATGAGTGGATTATACCTGCAGATACTTTTTTAAACGTTTAAATGGTCAAAGTGTGAGTGAACTGAACCAGGAACGGTTTGACTTTCTCATCATCTACGACAGTCCTGATGGACAAACCAGCTCTAATATAGTCTAAAATATACAGCAGTAGTCTCTAATCTGCAGTGAAAATGAATGACAAACTTTCCCAGAATGGAGCTAAGGCTGGTCAGAAATGGTTAAAGACAAACTGGCATCACTGGTAAAAACCCTCTGGGCCCAGATGTGGTTCTGTTTGATCTGGTGAAACCTTGGACTTTCAGTGACACACCTGTAGAGCAGGTAGAGGCTACATAGTGTGGCACAGAGCGGTCTGAATCCTCAGCAGATGGCAAAGCTGGAGCAAACAGATGTTTAGGGACATTGTAAACAAAATAAATATATTTCTCAGTAAAGTTCCACCCCAAAAATCTGAAGTCACATCTTCCTGAAAAAAAAAAAACGTAAATTCTCTGATATCAAAAGTAGTAAAATTATGAAGAAAAAAATACAGAATCTCTGAGATAAAGATATTTTCTAGAAAAAAAAGGATAAATCTGTGATGTAGAAAAGTAAAAATTTGCAAGAAAAAAAACATTTGATAAAAGGCAAATTTTCTGACTTTACAATGTCAGAATGATCTTAATTTAGACGTCACAAATGTATGCCACTAGTTATAGGAATTTAGTTTTTCTTGCAAATTTTCTACAGAAAATAACTTCTACAAATTATCTAAATTAATTTCAAAATTCCTGTCTGAACTTGTAATCTTAATTACATGACATAATTAACATTTTTTGGTGGAAAATATGCAACTTTCATGTAATAAATTCAGAGTTTTTTGGGTGGAAATTTGCTCATTTCTTGTAACAATGGCCCTAATACTTTGTCGTAGTATGAAAATAGTTTATCATACAGACGGGTGTTTTATTGCAGGTACCGCCCTCTCTATTAAAATCCAGCCCAGTAAATGTGTAGTATTTAATCTGCAGAGCAGAGATGATTGTAGCAGTGAACAAACAGGAGAAACCAGCAGGACTGTAGTTGAAACCATGTTTATTTCAGTTTGTGTCTCCACCGTTTATGACCTGGGTCTCTCCTTCTTGCCTTTGTAAAGCGCCAGCAGAGACACGTTGGCCACTTTCACCACCTTGAAACGAACTCCAGGGATGTCTCCCACGGCGTGACCCTTACGCCCAAAACCGGCCACCAGAACCTCGTCGTTTTCCTGCAGAACCAGAGACGGTGAGAGGAGAACGCTGCTGGAGCTTCCATCAGTAAAACATAATTCGCGCCGTTTACCTCGATGTAGTTGAGGCAGCCGTCGTTGGGGACGAAGGCTGTGATCTTCTTGCCGTTCTTGATGAGCTGGACCCTCACACACTTCCTGATGGCAGAGTTGGGCTGCTTGGCCTCCACACCACTGGAGAACACCAACAACATTTGATCAGCCACAGAGTACAGCAGAACCAGCGATGCAGTGACGGGTTTCCTGAACATCAGCGGTTAAACC
Organism: Apricaphanius iberus; assembly: GCA_028564705.1. Classification (NCBI taxonomy): domain Eukaryota; kingdom Metazoa; phylum Chordata; class Actinopteri; order Cyprinodontiformes; family Aphaniidae; genus Apricaphanius; species Apricaphanius iberus. Next base: position 869,140 of record JAPXFQ010001859.1, read on the forward strand.
TACTCACACTTTCTCCAGGACGATGCCCTTAGCGTGGGACGCTCCTCCAAAGGGGTTAGCCTTCAGCGCCGTGCCCAGGTGAGCCTTCTTGTACTGCTTATCGTGCCATTTCTGCTCACGGCGGTGATTACGCAGCTTCCTGGCGGTACGCAGACCACGACACTTTCCTGAGGAGAAACAACAAAAACTCTTCGTTTAGCTTCCACTGAGTCAGAATGTCTGTGTCTTCGTCCTAACATCACACCTTTACTCCACTAAACACAGCAGAACCAGAAACACGTTCCGTACCCGACGACATCAAACCTCCAAAATACCTGATAATATTAAATTATGGGAAATTTAATCTGAGCAGCTGGAAACAAGTTTAAACTTTCAGCACTAATCATTTTTTAATCTATACCAGTTTTTATGATTTGGGGAAAACTTTTGACATTTTCCATAAAAGGACAAATATCACCCAAAACAGCCAATCATGAACCATCTGCTTTTAACCCATTAATAACAGAGTTATATGTTTGAGACAAACATGGGGGAAAATTTGATCCTCTTATTTTCAAAACGCTGACGTGTTCTAACAGACGGTTCTTATTTTACAGCAGCAGTACCATCTAATTAATCATCTGATGGTTCATTAAGAAATGATCATAGAAATACTGAGATCTTCCTCAATATTAATGGTTCATTTACCAGATACTGGTTTAAACTGGGCTAAAGCTCAGTTCAACTGCAGATTTTAAGTCATCAAATCAATTTCATGTCTAAGGTGGGACTCAAAAGAACAAATCTCCGAATAAACAAGCTGCCAAATTAGTTTATCATGAAGGAAAACTTTGATTTGAAAAAAAAAAAAATGTATAAAAGAAACTTTCCTTACAAGCTGGATTTATATCTAAGTAGAGGCATTTTTATAGTTTCCTTTTCAATATCACGTCTAAAAAAAACTTTTTTCCTTTTCTTAACACCAGAGCGAATTTATTCTAGTTTTTTCCCAATGAAACAGTTCAGGTCAGAAATAGATTCAGTTTTTCCTCTACATGAACCCCGACAAACTAATAGAAAAATGAGCAAATATTATTCACTATTACAGTTATTTCCACAACAGAGAAAGTTTTATAGAGAAATGGAACCACAGCGGAGCTCAAAACGGAGAGCCGGTAATATTCCTGCATAAACACATTTTAAACATCCAATTCATGTTAAACCTGTTTACCGTATTCACAGAGTCTACTTATCCCCACATCGATTTCAGCCTTTTAATAAAAACAACCTCCAACCATACGGAGTATGAAGCCCAGGATGCTAACAAGCGGCTAGCAGCAAAGCGACATTATGGCCGCTCCACGTTGCCGACGCAAAAACCTTTATTTTCTCCGTCACTTTGGCCGTTTATCGACACAAACAGAAGGGAAGCAGCTCCGCAGATGTTCACAAATAACACTGCTACAGAAAATCGCAACAAACGACCCATAAACTGAGCATTTTAGTCAAAACTTCGCCTTACCCATGATTGCAGAAGCGAGTCAGGGAATGGAAAGGAAGGATCCAGCATGCACCGCGGCAATGTGTAGTCCGGGGACCCCATCTGAATGCGACCATAGAGTGCCTGAGTAAAAATAGTACATATTTTTTCATTTGAGCGACCTAAACTAAGAAATAAGAGAGAGAAAAAAATGTTTGTAAAAATGTGGAAAAATGTAAAAAATATTCTAAATTCCTGGCTTCAGATAGAGGTTACTACTTTTGGGAGGGTGCTACTCTCTAAAATGGAAAGTTTATCAAGATCCATTTATCCTGCGTTTCTCTTGATATCTCTGATAACATGATCAATCTTCTTAATAGTTTAAATTTCAAATTTATATGAAAAAACAAATTTGTAAGAACTTTTTAAACAATCTTCTCTATTCTTGTCAACTAAAAAGAAAATACGTTTTATGCGAATATTCAGTCATAGAGGCTAAAATACTAAGACAGCGATACTTATCCTATCCTATTCCGCATAAAGCCAAAGAAGTCGCATTTAAAATTCTGAATGACATCTACCCATCCAAAGACTTTTTGTTTAAACGTTTTAATTGGGACAATAATTCATGCACATTTTGTGAAAGAGACATTGAAACGGTTGAACACATTTTTTTTTATTATGATTTTGTTATTGACTTTTGGTTGTCCTTTCTCAGCTGGATATTGACCAAACAAATTCCTTAACAGCATTTGAACTAGATGTCTATCAAAGTTGTTGTACAACTAAAGGGAAAAAAACGTGGACTTTTTGATTAACAATCTAATTATTCTCGGAAAACACTACATTCACAATTTTTTTAAGACCAAACCCCACATCATCGGATGGAAGAACGAACTGAACTGCTATAAAAAAAATCCTTATTTTTGATGAATAATAACAATGCCCTGAAACTAAATTCTCCATTTGAACTTCCTGGGATTCCCGAATAGGTCCCTCACTTTATTTTTTATTTTATTTTATTTTTTTTCTCTCACTGCCGTTATTGAGTGTAAACTTTGTAACTCATGCCTTAATTGTTTGTACTGCTTATTTTTCAAATAAAGAACAAACTTATTAATTTAGTTAGAAATAGGTTCACTATTTTTATGTTGAAGTGGTTGTCATTCTTGTACATGTTTTATTTTCATTTTGATAAAAATGTTTTTATATAGCTTAAGAAGTTAGGTGCAACTAAAAAGAGATAGTATGGTAAAACGGCTAAGACAACAACTGAGACATTAATTACAAACGACATGACATTTCCAAATCTATTAAAATGCAGCTGTGGATGACTTTTATAACTCAAATAAAGCATTCTTTCATTATGACTATCCATCCATTTTCTGAACCGCTTAGTCTTCCAGGGGTCGCGGGGGGTCTGGTGCCCATCTCCAGCTGTTAACCGGACGAGAAGCGGGGTCTAACCTGGACAGGTCGCCAGTCCATCATTGTTATTATGACTATTAACCTATAAATAAATGCTCTTTGTTTGTCCAGCAGATGGCGCTTATTTTCTAATTTAAAATATGATGCAAAACCTATCTATCTATCTATCTATCTATCTATCTATCTATCTATCTATCTATCTATCTATCTATCTATCTATCTATCTATCTATCTATCTATCTATCTATCTATCTATCTATCATCTATCTATCTATCTATCTATCTATCTATCTATCTATCTATCTATCTATCTATCTGTCTGTCTGTCTGTCTGTCTATCTATCTATCTATCTATCTATCTATCTATCTATCTATCTATCATCTATCTATCTGTAGTGGGATTGATGTTCTGATGTGGAGGTTGTTTTTAACTTGCATCCTCAGGAATGGAGCTGCTGACCTGAAGCTGATAAGATATGGAAACCCATAGACTGCCTATATATTGTATACAGTTGAATCAGTGGGAGGGGCTCTCTGGCTACCTTTTTTTCCATGCTCTTTACTGATTGGATGACTCCTCAGTCCATCTCCAGGGTTTATAAGCGGTGGGCTGATTTAAGTAGATTAGGCTGTGCAGGGATGGAAAGGGAGTGTTTACTGGCACCACACTCTTTTTATCGTAACAGCCATGTCTTCTCTTTGGAAACATTTCTGCATCCTCATCCTTCATCTGTATTCATCTTCCTCATTCCTCCGTCAACCAGCCAGGAGGTAAGGAAGACCAATAAACCTGAATCCGGAGGTGTAGTCGTACCTTCTGTCCTCGTCTTCCCCTCTAATCTTTGATTCTTCACGCCTTCACTTATGAATCTGCTGTTCTGCTCTAGCTTGATGTCGCTTTTGTCTTCATTTAAAGGCTGTTTTTACTTCATTTGAGAGAAAATAGGGAGTCATCTGATCTTCAAACACTTCTCATGGCAGCAGCAATTTAAAATCCAGCAGGTTCTGAGCATTATTTCTATCTTTTGGTAAAAGATATGGTTGGATACATCTATAAAAATATGAAGCAGCTTGTTCAGAAAACACAGAGTCTGTAACTGAACTAAATTTGGTCTTTATTATCCACTGAACCCATGTTTATAAAAGTCATTTAATGACAAACATCGGTTTCTATCAGGTTCATATAAACAGCTTAATTTGCGGTTCAAAAATCCTCCAACTCAGCTGGAAACATTTTCTCTAGTTTAACCTTTTATGACTGTATATTAAATACAAACTATGCTGGTATTTTATATTGTGTTATTTTGGCAACATTGATTTATTCTTAGCAGTTTTTCACGAAGAAAAGAGAGCAGAAATAAACCCTGCAGAGGATTTTTGGAAGCAAAATAAGGAGGCATAAAAGCTGTGGTGATTAAGGCTGGCTGATTATTGGATGCTTAAACCTTCAGAGGGTTATAGAAATATTACCAGTAACAGACTGGCAGCAACCACTGGGCTTATGTCTCTTCATTGATTGGTTCTTGGATGTTAAAATTTCCCAGAAATCCTAGATATTTCCAAATCCTGGAAACTGGTTTTATTCTTGGCTGTTTCTTCACCTTCACCTACATGTGGAATATTCAGGCACAGCAGATCTGACCTTCCACCTTTCTTCAGACAAATACTTCTGTCAATTACAATAAAAAGCACTGAATGGATTTATAGAACAGGTGGAATCACTGAATCCTTCACTTCTGAAGCTTTTTATCACCTATACAGGTCAATGAATCTATTTTATTAGTTATCTAATTTAGAAAATCATAAAAACTTCTTCTTAAAATCGATTCATAACTTGTTAAATTTAAACACCAATGTACCTGATGGATGAAATGTAAACCTGTATTTTTTTTGAGACTGAATGTTTCAAACCATAAATGAGAAAACAACAGATATGATGGGAAATGAACATATTCTATTTCCATTATTGGCTGTATAAAAAGATAAACGTCCGCTTCTGATTGGCTAACCAACCTCAGTCATGACTCCTATCAGCTCCTGGTTCTGCTGAGTTCAGAGACTCAACAGAACCAGAACCAGGAGACCGCGCTGAGGCATTTCAGAATGAAGAAAAACAACATTAGTGCGTCACAATACACCAACAATAGTAAACCAGCAAGTAGAATAAAACCTCATTCACCATGCTAATAACATGCTAATAACATGCTAATAACATGCTAATAACATGCTAATAACATGCTAATAACATGTTAATACCATGTTCAACACTTGCTAAAAACATGCTAATGGGGAGCTTAAGCCCCGCCTTTCTACTTCCGGCCTATGGGTCCCCTTCTGCCAAGAAAAAAAGAATGAGAGTCAATGGAGCTATTAAAGTTATTTTCTGATCCAGTTTGAAATGCGCCGTGGATCAAACATATGATGTCTGTGAATTTTATAAACTAATTTTGATGCAGAGAAAACGCTGATTTTCAACTGGAGGCAAAAGCTACTTTAAGTTTTGTGTTAAAATGTTTAGCGGACTACAACTGAAGAAGGAGAGCGAGGGTCGTAGCCTCCAGGATGAAGAAAGGAGCATTAAACACGGAGAAAACCTCAATAAATCTGACCATGAGGAAAGTAGCAGCTATGTGGGGATAAAGCAGTCGGTGGAGTGAGAGCCAGCATGGAGGAGAAGCTCTACAAGATCTAGGTGAAGGTTTTACGTGCTATAGCTAGTGCTAGCTCATGTTAGCCAAATGGCGACATATATGCAACTTCTGATTTGTAGACATTTTAAATGCAATTTTTACAATCAAATAATCCCAAATCACTGGACAAACACAGTATAAATGTACATCATTAGTTATCATTCAGATCAAAGTCCAACATATGTGTGATTCAGGACGTAAGACAAAGCGGACCAGGAAATAACTTTTATCTCTTCATTGACTTCCATTCATTATTTTTTCTTGTTTGGGGACCCATGGTCTGACAGGAAGGGGAGGAGCTTAGGCTCCCTACAGAAAGGGGAGGAGCTTAGGCTCCCTACAGGAAGGGGAGGAGCCTTGGGCTCCCTACAGAAAGGGGAGGAGCTTAGGCTCCCTACAGGAAGGGGAGGAGCCTTGGGCTCCCTACAGGAAGGGGAGGAGCTTAGGCTCCCTACAGAAAGGGGAGGAGCTTAGGCTCCCTACAGAAAGGGGAGGAGCCTTGGGCTCCCTACAGAAAGGGGAGGAGCTTAGGCTCCCTACAGAAAGGGGAGGAGCTTAGGCTCCCTACAGAAAGGGGAGGGGCTTAGGCTCCCTACAGGAAGGGGAGGAGCCTTAGGCTCCCTAACTTGCTGATAATGTTGGTGTGTGAGTGAAGGCATTAGCCCAATAGAAGCCCTTTGTGTCTATTTGTGTAATTTTATGATTTTTAAAAACAAAACAAATATTTTTTCACATTTCTTATTCTATAAATATGATTTCCCCCCCCCTTTATAATTACACTGTTAACAGACACAAGCCTTTATCATGACAAATGGTTTAAAAGTCAAAGCATGTGAGCTGTACAGTGTTATGAAGCTGATCCTAGTAAAAATGTTGTAATAAATGGTTTCTAGATGAATATTTTCTCATTACAGGGTTAGACCAGGTGTACCATAATGTATGTGTTGCTGTGCTGCTCAGTGCTTCCTGCTCTCTGACACATATTTGATCCTATTTCTTGTTTGTCCAATCCTCTTTGTTCCTCCTGCTTCTCAGCTGCTTTTCACTAACAGGCCCAGAAGCTTATTTCTGTTTCAACACACCATCATTGTCTCCATTTGGGTCATCCTCCACAAACCATCCATCCACCCATTATCTATGGCGCTTATCATTGGGCGAGGGGCGGGGTCTAACCTGGGCTCCATCATCATCATCTTTTAAACTCTTATGAAAGATGAAATCATGGCTGACTGCCTTTAGCTTTATGTCTGAAACCACATGGAGCTGCCTGAAGGTTAGGAAGCTAAACCAGTCCATATAGGACCAGTCATCCATGGAAGTGATTCACTCTGAACCACAGGAAAATACAGGCACAAAAGAAATAAAATCACATTGAAATAAAGCATGTAAGCATTACATAGAATAAAAAAAAAACGCATTTAAAAACCAGAATAGTTAAAATATGAATATAATTAGATGATAATATCATCTCTGGCCTGTATACGTTTTATGAGAAAATTATTTCAAGATTAGTTCTATTTAGTGATTAGTAATTAATAGTAAAGGCATAATATTGAATATGGCATTAGCAGTGAAGACGTTTTACTGACTATAGTTTAACTGAAGGACTCGTCTATCATTGTTATGTCAGTAGAGTAGCTCAGGCTGATAATTAGCCCTGAACCCTCACACAGACAGGCACACACACCATGTTAAGGAGAGAGAGCGTTAGCCCAACAGCACTTCCTGTACCGTCGTAATAAATATGTTAAAATGGAGACGGAATCATCCTTATCCTTATCTCCATCTCCATGGAATCAACAGGGAAACCTGCAGGAAGCGTCAATGTTTATAGCAGCTCTATTGGGAGTTTGTTTCAGAAACTAAAGTCCACCTCGCCTTGTCTGGTTCTGGAGCAGCTATATGATTCTAAAACAGTTTTAGATGTTGAACTTCTGGTTGGAAGTTATGATGAACCGATACGTTTATTACAGGGATTTATTCTGATAGGGAAAAAGAAATGAACAAATAAAAGTCATGCAGCAGAGATGATGATGTTTCCCCGTGTCGTCTGCTGGATGTGTACACAGCCAGATGTTTAGAAGATGTTACTTTAAGGATTAATAAGAAGCATAATCCCCTATTGGCTGAAAGCCTCTCCCCCCTCCTCATAATCTGCAGAAACACATTAATTGTATGATTATATAATTTCTGCTGAGCACAAGACGAGATCAGCTAAATCTTGTTTTGGTTGCAGGGATTTGGTCAATCAGGGTGGATTTGACCGCTCCATTGTCTGTCTACTTTTCTAACTGACATATATAAAGCTGCTCTTTATCATTGGACTATAAAGCACCCAAAAAAAGAAATGTGTTTAATAAGTAATTATAAAATTGTAAGAAATGAACAGCTTTCATGATTCTGTGCTACTTGTGACTCAATGTGGAGCTAAATAACAATAATTATTGCTAAATATAAAAACAAAGCAGGGATATAGCACTTTTATTTTATTTTTTTAGGCAGAAACAACTAGATTCTAAAGTGACTTCTTTAATTATTAATACATTCTAAGTTTTTTCCTTTGTATTTTTTAGGAGTGCATATATATTTTTCTATTTGCTGTAAATAAATGTGGTTGTTTCTGACTCTGTTAAATGTTTCTTAGTGGTAAATGGCCTGTATTTGTATAGCGCTTTATTAAGAGGCTGCCAGACACTAGCGCCACCCTCTGGCCACCACCAGTAGGTAACAGGTGAAGTGTCTTGCCCAAGGGCACAAAAAAGAGACAGTTGGCGCTGGGACTTAAACCGACAGCTCTGTGATTGTAGTGGATCTCCTAGTCGGTCCTGTTGTGGTTCCGTCTGGATGATCTGTGTGGATCCCTGTTATTGTTACTTATTATTCCAGAGGGAATCTAACCGTAATCAGACGAGCTGTTACTGTCACGCTCCCATGGTGGCGCTGGTTCCAGCCTCACATTGGTATTATTGTGTTTTAAAGTGGCTCACAGTTTCTGCACTGATCCACCAGGCTGGGGTTAAAGTTCAGATTTATGGCTTAGTCCTGACTCAGGATGGAAGCAGGTTCTGTCTGATATATGGGCCATCAGTAGAAAATGGTTCCAGCAGGAGTTCATCCTGGGATCAGGAACAGGAAATATTATTGTTCAATCTTATTTCATGACCACAAATCTGTAAAGGCGCTAAATATTATTCTTTTTTACAAACTACAGGTGAGTATTATTCACTAAAATCTACTACTTCCATTTATTCAATCATACAAATTTATTAATTTATTGGATCCCAAACCTCAGAACTAAACAAATAAATGAATTACATTAATTCTCATATTTCATATTTTAAATAATTAAAACTTTTCCTTTAACTTTATTTTACAGCTCAGCATCTGGAATCAGAGGTAAGTTATCCATCCATCCATCCATCTGTTAGTCCATCCATCTGTTCATCCATCCATCCATGTGTTCATCCATCCATCTATTCATCCATCTGTTCATCCATCCATCATCCATCCATCCATCCATCCATCTATCCATCCATCATCCATCTATTCATCCATCCGTCCATCCAACTATCCTAAATTCAGTCATATTAATATAAATAATACTGAGTATTATTGAGCCTGATGTTAGTAAAATATTCATGACCTGTAAAAGAAAATTAGATAAAAGAAAAAGACATTTATGTAAAATATGAAGACAGAATGGGAGTTAAAGGGGAAAATTATTCATACCTGTTGTAGCGACTTCCACAGTCGCTGGAGAGGATAAGGATGGTTTCATCTAATTGTATGACGCGCTGTCTGCTTCATAAAATACGCACAAAGCTCACTTGTGTTTCTTCCGTTTATTGTGGCTTAAACAACAATGATGCACTGGGACAGTAGCACTGATGATAGGCATATATAAACTTAATGACACAAGCTGAGCGTTTGATACACAAGCTGAGGGTTTGATACACAAGCTGAGCGATTGATACACAACCTGAGCGTTTGCTACACAAGCTGAGCGTTTGATACACAAGCTGAGCGATTGATACACAAGCTTAGCGTTTGATACACAAGCTGAGCGATTGATACACAAGCTGAGCGATTGCTACACAAGCTGAGGGTTTGCTACACAAGCTGAGCGTTTGATACACAAGCTGAGCGTTTGCTACACAAGCTGAGCGTTTGCTACACAAGCTGAGCGATTGATACACAAGCTGAGCGATTGATACACAAGCTGAGCGATTGATACACAAGCTGAGCGTTTTCTACACAAGCTGAGCCATTGATACACAATCTGAGCGTTTGCTACACAAGCTGAGCGTTTGCTACACAAGCTGAGCGATTGATACACAAGCTGAGCGTTTGCTACACAAGCTGAGCGTTTGCTACACAAGCTGAGCGTTTGATACACAAGCTGAGCGATTGATACACAAGCTGAGCGATTGATACACAAGCTGAGCGTTTGCTAAACAAGCTGAGCGATTGATACACAAGCTGAGCGTTTTCTACACAAGCTGAGCCATTGATACACAATCTGAGCGTTTGCTACACAAGCTGAGCGTTTGCTACACAAGCTGAGCGATTGATACACAAGCTGAGCGTTTGCTACACAAGCTGAGCGTTTGCTACACAAGCTGAGCGTTTGATACACAAGCTGAGCGTTTGAAACACAAGCTGAGCGTTTGATACACAAGCTGAGCGTTTGATACACAAGCTGAGCGATTGAAACACAAGCTGAGCGTTTGCTACACAAGCTGAGCGTTTGATACACAAGCTGAGCGATTGATACACAAGCTGAGCGTTTGCTACACAAGCTGAGCGTTTGATACACAAGCTGAGCGTTTGATACACAAGCTGAGCGTTTGCTACACAAGCTGAGCGATTGAAACACAAGCTGAGCGTTTGATACACAAGCTGAGCGTTTGCTACACAAGCTGAGCGTTTGATACACAAGCTGAGCGATTGATACACAAGCTGAGCGATTGATACACAAGCTGAGCGTTTGCTACACAAGCTGAGCGTTTGATACACAAGCTGAGCGTTTGATACACAAGCTGAGCGTTTGCTACACAAGCTGAGCGTTTGATACACAAGCTGAGCGTTTGATACACAAGCTGAGCGTTTGCTACACAAGCTGAGCGTTTGATACACAAGCTGAGCGTTTGAATCACAAAGCTGAGCGATTGATACACAAGCTGAGCGTTTGCTACACAAGCTGAGCGTTTGATACACAAGCTGAGCGATTGATACACAAGCTGAGCGTTTGCTACACAAGCTGAGCGTTTGATACACAAGCTGAGCGTTTGATACACAAGCTGAGCGATTGATACACAAGCTGAGCGATTGATACACAAGCTGAGCGTTTGCTACACAAGCTGAGCGATTGATACACAATCTTAGCGTTTGCTACACAAGCTGAGCGATTGATACACAAGCTGAGCGATTGATACACAAGCTGAGCGATTGCTACACAAGCTGAGCGATTGATACACAAGCTGAGCGTTTGATACACAAGCTGAGCGTTTGCTACACAAGCTGAGCGATTGATACACAAGCTGAGCGATTGATACACAAGCTGAGCGATTGCTACACAAGCTGAGCGTTTGATACACAAGCTGAGCGATTGATACACAAGCTGAGCGTTTGCTACACAAGCTGAGCGTTTGATACACAAGCTGAGCGTTTGCTACACAAGCTGAGCGATTGCTACACAAGCTGAGCGATTGCTACACAAGCTGAGCGATTGATACACAAGCTGAGCGATTGATACACAAGCTGAGCGTTTGATACACAAGCTGAGCGTTTGCTACACAAGCTGAGCGTTTGATACACAAGCTGAGCGATTGATACACAATCTGAGCGTTTGCTACACAAACTGAGCGATTGATACACAAGCTGAGCGATTGATACACAAGCTGAGCGTTTGATACACAACACACAAACACACACAAGCTGAGCGTTTGATACACAAGCTGAGCGATTGATACACAAGCTGAGCGATTGATACACAAGCTGAGCGATTGCTACACAAGCTGAGCGTTTGATACATAAGCTGAGCG
>JAPXFQ010001860.1:0-85237 GCA_028564705.1 Apricaphanius iberus
AAGATAGGGAGGTAAACAAAGAACACAAGAAAACATCCCAGTCCTCCACCTCTGTTGGACGGCAGAGAAGTGGGAAAAACAAAACGAACAAAAACCACCAATAGAACAGAATAACATTAACAAGGCGGATCTAGTAATATGAACTAAAAACTGAACATTCACTACACACAAAAATTGATCAATGAACACAACACTAATGTTTCTGGTAAGCTCCTGGTACCAACTATCTATTGACGATAACCTCAGCTCAAGATTATGTCCGTACTCACCAATGTCCCCACACCTATATGTGTGTGTGTGAGCATGCAGGTGTAAATAAGGTTTCCCCATGCAAGTGATCGATAGCTGGTGTAAGGAACCGTCAATCCGTCATTGGGGAAACGACGCACACATGAAGAAAAAAAAAAAAGTGTGTTTTTCTAAAGTAACAGGATTTGGGTTTTTTTCAATTTGAGTTATTGATTTAACATCAATGTGTATGGTCTGTAGTGTACCACAGCAGGTAACATAAAGGAGACATGTCGACATAGTAAAATGGTTTACGATAGATACCCTTAAACCAAGAGGGCCATCTATATAACACCTCCTGTCTTCACTGAGGGATGAGCATGTGGCACAAGTGTTTATGTTAGGCTGTAGTTCGAGAAGACCCCAACACGCGTCTTACATGCTGCTGAGGTCCAAACCAAGCACTGTGCAGAAACCCAACTCCCCCAAAAGTAACATCCATAAAAACCCACCCAGGAAACAGCCCAGCTCGGCCTGCCATCCTCGCTAATTTGGGACACACTTATCCCTTTGCACGGCGGTCTTAATGTCAACCTTTCTGTGAGAGAGTGTGTGGGATATGAAAAGAGTTCGTGCTGCAGTATGTGAGAGGCACAGCTGAGCGGTCAGCTGGACGCGATGGGAATGGCTGAGCTCGGGGAAAATACACATGCACGTTTCCGCCCACTCACACTAACAGTACTGACATTTTGTAATGCGCTGTAAAGTCAGGGTGGGGTCAGTTGTTTAACATGGTGTAATAATATTTTAGGTTGTGTTTGTGGTTCTAAAAGGGGGTGAAAGAGGATATGATATAAGGAGACAAATGTATTTCATTAGGTTCCCATGCTTCTCTCCATAGACTTTAACACATGTAGATGATTTATTCTGTCTAACAAGTGCCTCATAAATCAGTAAATGTTTACCATTCATGTAAGGCATAAAAAATATTCTTAGAGATGTAGATCTGCAAACTTTGCAATAAAGTTTTCTCAGTCCTGATGTGTTATATTAATCTGCAGTTCTTTGCAAAAGTCGTTAGTCATACCTCATTTCCTCTTTCTTGAACTCCATCATAACATTTATTTTTAGGTATATAAATCAGCTTCCCACCAAAAGTGGTCAACCCATTCCATCCTCGTGATCACATTTAAAACATGTTTTTTATTTTAACACACATAACTTATAGCTATCAATCTTTCAAGTATCTCAAAAGGTATCTGAAATGGGAGATGAACTAGTCTTGTTTCAGCAACAATTACATATATCAAATAATCCACTTTAAATTATACGTCTGTGGCTTTATTTGTATTTTTTTTGCTGAATTTAAAAAATTTAAAGATAATATTCTCCTAAAGGCTCAAAATATGTGTGACTCTCCAAGATGATACTTCCTAAAGATCAGGATTCAGCTACAGAGACTCAACAAGAAAGTGTAGTTGAGAGTCTTGGCTTCTTTAAATAGGAACAAGAAAACGATTTACTGCAGTGTACTCAAAAAAGGCAAAGGTTAATTTTATCAGTTCATCTTTACCATATGTTAGGTAGTTTTTGTTTTAAATGTGTGTTTTTCTTCTGTCACTCTCATATGGTATTTTCTGCTTTTAAAGTAATTTTCTTTACCTCTGTACCTTTAATATCCTGTAAAGAACAACATTGTGCATGCTTGGTGCTACACAAATAAAGGCCTTACCTATGATGCAAGGGTCACTTTGCAGCTTTTATAAAGCTGGAAATGTGATGGATCAACAAACTGCACAGTGAGAACCATGTCTTACAGAAACATAAAAAGCAAATACAGCATGCATAGATAAGACAGAACCCGAGAGATGCACTTTATATTTCACATGCTCTTTACACAACTGGTAAGTACGGTGGTGTGGAGGGCTGACGATTTGCACTTGTTTTGGAGCAAGGACATGGACACCTGCCAGTCACTGAGTAGACTGTTAACACCTCTCCGCACCAATGTATTTTAGTTACTGATCCGACAGCTGAAGCTTTTTCCAAGTTGAGTCAAGCAGCAGAACAATTATTGCAATCCCAGCAGAAAATTTGGAGCAAAATAGCAAAGCACCCCAGAAAAGGATTCAGGTATCCTGTCAAATTGAAGAACAGATTTCAGTTCAAATGAAATGCTGTGGGAAAACCTGTTCGTCCTTCCTTCAAATTAATAGACTAGACGAGATTGTAAGAAAATTCTTCTAAACTAAATTAAGATACTAATATTAGAAATGTTATCTAAGTTGTTCCAATATGATGGATCTACAATTATGTTAGTCAAAGATAAACTTACTTTATAAAGAACCATTATACAGAAATATTTTATTTATGTTATTTTATGCTTATCCTACAGTAAATAAAAACCAATATGCAGTTTCTCAGAAAAAACAAAAACTACAGAACACAAAAAAATGTTTTCAATATACAGACGTGATCACGTTTTATCTTATGCAATCATGTCCAGCATCATTGCTACAGAAGCTTGTTTGTCACACACATTGTAATGTAAACGAAGGTACTGATGCAAAGTTTTATGGAAGGAAAAAGTGTGATACTAAAAATGTGCACAAGAAGCAGGAATTGCTGCAATATTGAGAAGATAGTGAAGCAACGCCTTTTGAAAAGTGTAGGTGATATAGTCAAAGTGTTAAATTGACCCGGAATCGGAGCTTCAAGAATCACCACTTACAGACGTATCCAAGACAAGGACTACAACTACACCACGCCTTTTTTTTAAAGTCACTTCTGCAGCAGAGACAGCATCAGAAGCGTCTTGACTGAGCTAATGAGCAAAACAACTGGACTGTTCTTGCTTGGGCTTTATCAAGTCCAAAAGCTGTTGAGTGTCTGTCAGGAAGCCTTTGAGCCTTTCATGCTTTTCCCTACTGAAGCTTTATTGAAATTACAATTTCATTTTCTAGCAAAACTTGGCACCTACCCAGTCTGAGAAATGTAACAATATCTGGTTTAATGACCCTGGTTTATCTTTGTTGGATAAGAAAGCAAGTACATTTGTCACAAACCCCCACACAGACTCTATGGAGAGATGATCACCTCATTGTTGCATTGCATTATACAATTATTAATGCAAGAGGAGGACATAAACATTGACATTTTCAGATATGTCATCATCAAAACAATATCAGAAATATAGATTAGAATACATCCAAATGAGATTCACTTTGCTTTATATTGCCTTTTAATTCAACCGGGGACAACTTTGTTGGATCACCATAAAAACATATAAAATATCAACTCATACCAGCTTCTCAGCATATCCCATTGTAAACTACAGTAAAAAGGTATTTGAGCGCCCCTCTGTGGTAGATAAATTAAGTGCTTTAGAAAATGTGAGAAAGAACCCAGAAGTTTGTTTTATTCAGAGCTGGAGTTTACTAAAATATTTTACTCAAGTAAAACTACTACAACTGAGATAAAATTTTACTCAAGTACAACTAAAATTACCCGTCTAAAAAATTACTCAGAGTAAAGGTTACTTAGTTATTTTTTTTAAACAGCAGTCACCTTTTAATAGTGCAAAAAACAATGGGACATAAAAAGTAGCTTTTTTCTATTTTTTTAAAGTGTAATTGCAAGTTAACTAAAAATTTATAAATCAAAATGGGTAACACTGACAGTCACAAGTGCTGTGTTTTTCCCCAAATGTCCCAAAGAAGGCAAAACTGTCGGGTACCATTAATATACATTTCATTGTTTAGTAATTTTAACCAGGGCATTGCACAGACCTTTGGAGGCGCAGGTGCTCAAATTTAATCAGGTGCACATAAAGCAAGGCTTTAAAGCACCTTAGAACAACAAAACTTATATTATACTGAATAACAAAACGATATTCAGATCCAAACGATATTCATCAGTAAATTAATAGGAAATCACAACATAATAATTCAACATAATCAGACAGGGATAGTGTAAAGAAAGCTTTTTTTTTATCTGATGGGGTTCAATGTGACATTTGAGACTCCAGACATGATAAAGACTACAGGAGAGCTCGTAGCTGATTAAACTAGTGTTATAAAAACATTATAGAATAATTTTACCTGCTGCTGTGTCTCACTGAATAAACCCTAATATCTGACTGGTTAACCTCCACAGCAACTCGGCTGTAGACGCAAAGGACCTAACTCTACTTTTCTATTGTAGTTTTACCACCTCTGAGAGATTTAGATATACAGACGTGGACAAAATTGTTGGTACCCTTCATTAAATCAAAGAAAAAATCATAATGGTCACAGAAATAACTTTAATCTGACAAAAGTAATAATAAATAAAAATTATATAAATGTTGACCAATGAAAGTCAGACATTGCTTTTCATCCATGCTTCAACGGAATTATTTAAAAAATAAATGCATGAAACAGGCCTGGACAAAAATGATGGTACCCACAACTTAATATTTGGTTGCACAACCTTTTGAGGCAATCACTGCAATCAAATGATTCCTGTAACTGTCAATGAGACTTCTGCACCTCTCAGCAGGTATTTTGGCCCACTCCTCATGAGCAAACTGTTCTAGTTGTTTCCGGTTTGAAGGGCGCCTTTTCCAGACAGCACGTTTCAGCTCCTTCCAAAGATGCTCAATAGGATTGAGATCAGGGCTCATAGAAGGCCAGTGTTTTCCTCTTAGCCCTTCTTGGGTGTTTTTAGCTGTGTGTTTTGGGTCATTTTCCTGTTGTAAGACCCGTGACCTGCGACTGAGACCATGCTTCTGACACTGGCCAGCACATTTCTCTCTAGAATCCCCTGATAGTCTTGAGATTTCATTGTACCCTGCACAGATTCAAGACACCCTGTGTCAGATGCAGCAAATCAGCCCCAGAACATAACCGAGCCTCCCCCATGTTTCACAGTAGGAACCGTGTTCTTTTCTAGATATGCTTCATTTTTCCGTCTGTGAACATAGAGCTGATGTGCCTTGGCAAAAAGTTAAATTTTTGTCTCATCTGTCCACAGGACATTCTCCCAGAAGCTTTTTGGCTCGACGCGTGTGATAGTAATGTTAGGTGAAGCAGTGCAGAGAAGGAACTGAAGGTAAGCTGCAACTGCGCTTTAAGGTGTTCCTCAGGTGTTTGTCGCAGTGCTTTCCTTTATATCAAGATCAATATATCTGCATGGCAGGGAGACTGCCGAAGTAAGGCTGCGTTTCTGTCGTCCAGATTGTGACGCACTTTATTCCTGGCCATACTGAAGAGTAATCTAAGGTTAAATGCAGCAAACATGAGGTCTGATAATGATAATAATGTGTGGGCATTGAGGGGTATAAGTTAAAAAAAATATGCCACATATTCTCGTTTAAAAGGGATTATATCATGCTATTTTACAGCTTTAAACTTTTGGGATATAAATATATATGATAAAATGTCACCATTGGTGTTATATAGTATTAATTTGTCCTCAAATATAACATGGTGTGACAATGAGACATTGTCTCTTTATATTGTCAGTTTTTTTGGAGATAAATCAATCAGAACATAATGAGACAAAAAAAAGGAAAAAACAACAAGGCTTAAATAATTTATTCATGGTTGATGCTAGGGTTGCTGTATTTTCCTGTAAAATAATTAACAACAAAGAAGTTAGTGATAGGATTGAAATACTAAGAATGCTTTTACTTACCTGAACCATCTATCTCCACAGGAGGGCACAGCCAAAAGGATCTCTAGAATTCTGTGTACCTTATCAATGGTTGGGTTGAACCATTGTGGGAAATAGGATGGGGGGAAAAAGGGAATGTGTCAGTACTGTGGTTTTGCTGTTTAGTTTTGGAAGATTTATGGTTGTGAATACTTAATGCAGCATTGTTTGTAAATGGGTTAATGTAAATATGTGTTTTGTTTTCACTGTAAAGTACCTTGTATGTTACCCCACGTAATGGTTTATCCCAATTAGAGCACCTGTGTATATATTAGCTGTCTTCCCAATTGTATGTGTGTGTGTGTGTGTGTGTGTGGTTGGTGATACAAAGTGCCACAAGAAAAATAAAAAGAGAAAGAAAGAAGCTTCTATCGTGGTCTTGACCATTTTTGTCACAAACTGTCTGGGGTACCCACCTCCATGGGCCTTCCAGTACCGTTGAAAGGCTACAAATGGTGTCAGAAGTTACAGCAACAAGCAGTGTGACAAATGGTTCTAGCAGTGGCAAGTTTAGAGACAACGGCGAACAGGTGGCACGGCAAGTTGCAGTCTGAAGCGACACAGGAAGATGACGCGTGGTGGGAAAAAGTTAGAACACCAGGAAGAACCAGATGGTGGTGAGCCAGTTCCTGCAACTGACCGGCAAGGAGCATCAGCGATGGCAGCAGAAGCCAGTAACCCGGATAAGCTGGAAGAACTAACCACCATGGTGAAGTCGTTGATTCGCTCCCAAGCTTCCAGAGACCAACTGGTGGAGAAGGAGTCAACCCGACAAGAGCAGAGGTGGAAAAGTCTCCAGCACCAGTTTCAGTAAATTCAAGCTCAGGTGAGAGAGCTGAAAGATGACTTGGAAAGCAGAGCTGATCATGAAGAGGAGGGTGAAGATAATGATGATGATGATGATGATGATCATGAAAATGACCAACAAACAGTACCAACCGTACACAAGGCGAAACAAATAAAACCGCCAAAGATCTTACCATTGGCAACGGATGATGATATTGAACATTATCTCATGACGTTCGAGCGGATAGCCACAGTTTGCGGATGGCCTAAAGAAGACTGGACGCTCCAGCTCATTCCTCTGCTCACCGGTAAAGCACGCAGTGCATATGTGCTGATGGATTTTGCTGATTCAACTGACTATGAAAAAGTCAAGGAGGTGATTTTGGCCAAGTATGAGATCACACGTGACACGTACAGGAGAAGGTTTCGGGCATTGGACATTCATCCGGGTGAAACACCACGAGAACTGTACGTAAGACTAAAAGATTTGTTTAACAAATGGGTGAAACCAGAGACGTCGAGGCCGAAGGACATCGCAGAGCTTCTCATCCTGGAGCAGTTCCTGAGGATGATGGACTCAGATATGGAAGTGTGGATCCGGGAAAGGGACCCCAAGTCAGCTGAGGAGGCGGCTCGTTTTGCAGAAGTATTCCTGTCAGCGAGGAGTGGAAGCAAGAGACCTGGATTCCCCCGGGACATTCGTTTCAACGGACGCAGTAAGCCCTATGGGGATGATGGGAGTGGACAAAAGCAAGGTAAAGCTCAGGGGAAATTTAGACCGTTTGTCCATAAACACAGTACCACTGGAACTCATGACAATAAACCATCGGTTACTAAATCCAGACCAGACATTCGTTGTTATCTTTGTAATGGATTAGGTCATACTCAGTATTCATGTCCTTCTAATAGACAATCTACACCCTCTCTTCCGGTACGGTTCCCAGATCAGCTAATCCAGCAATCCATCAGAAAGAGGTTTTGACAGTCCCGGTACTAATAAATGGTCAGCGTGAGGATGCTTTGTTAGACTCTGGTTGTTTTAAAACTGTAATACGGTCTGACGTGGTATCGCGAGAACTTTGGACTGATGTTTCTGCTAATATATGCTGTGTCCATGGAGATGAGAAGGTGTGTCCCACAGCTGAAGTTTACCTTACGGTGGATGGTCAAACTTATTTGATTCCAGTTGCCTTGGTACCAAATCTACCTTACTCAGTAATTTTGGGCAGGGACATCCCAGTGCTTTTTGATCTCATCACACAAGCACAAGCTGAACTGCAGCCAAAGGGCAGGGATAGTATGACGTTACCGGTTCATAATCGGGCAGATAGGTTTCAGACTTCCTGTAATATGGTCACTACCAGATCTCACAAAGAGCATAATATTCTGGAAGAACTACCTTTCTATCATGTTGAGTTGGATCAGGGTTCAATAAAGCAACGCAAAACAAGGTTACAAAAGAGGAGAGAAAAATTATTTGGGGCAGGCTTGAAGACATGTAATAAAACGGCTGAACGAGTTAAAGAACCAAGTACACCAGTAGATTTTCAAGTTCCCTCAGATGTTGCTACACTTCAAAAGGCTGATCCTAAATTAAAATGTTGGTTTGACAAAGTTTCAGAAATAGAGGGCATCAAGCGGGCAAAAGGGGACTGCTTGGCAGATGCTATCTATATAATAAAGAATGACATTTTATATCAAAGACAAGGTATGTTAGAAACCTTAGCATTGCCACAATGTTTGACTCAGAAAGTCATGGAACTTGGACATTCAGTTCCATGGGCAGGCCATTTGGCATTTCAGAAAACACTCAATAGAATCAGCAATAGATTTGTTTGGCCAGGGATGTACACAGACTTGAAAGAATTTTGTGCAACATGTGAGATCTGCCAGCTGACGTCATCTCGGGGAGTACCAAGAGCACAGCTTCAGCCGCTACCCCTTATTTCTACACCATTTGACAGGATAGGTATGGACATTGTAGGACCCCTCGAGAAGAGCGCATCTGGTTACAAATACATCCTGGTTATTTGTGATTATGCAACACGCTATCCGGAGGCTTTTCCTCTGAAATCGATCACTGCTAGAAACGTGGCCACTTCTCTCATCCAGTTGTTTTCCAGAGTAGGAATCCCCAAAAAAATTCTGACTGACTGTGGAACAAATTTCCTGTCTAAATTACTCCAGCAAGTCTACAAGTTGTTAGGGATTAAAGGTATAAAGTCCACTCCTTATCATCCTCAGACAGACGGGCTGGTGGAGAGATTTAACCAGACATTAAAGAACATGTTGAGGAAGTTTGTTTCCCGGACAGGTACCGATTGGGATCAATGGCTACCGTATTTACTGTTTGCCTACAGAGAGGTTCCACAGGCATCGACAGGCTTCTCTCCATTCGAGCTGCTTTATGGTCGTCAGATTCGAGGACCGTTGGATCTGCTTAAGGAAGACTGGGAGACGCCTGCGACACAACAAGACAATGTGGTGGCCTACGTCCTGCAGATGAGGAACAGGTTGGAGCAGATGACAGCCTTGGCACAAGAACACATGGAGGCAGCACAAGGTAAACAGAAACTGTGGTATGACAAGAAGGCCAGAAACCGAATTTTTCAAGTTGGACAGCAAGTGTTGTTACTTCTGCCTACTACGGACAATAAATTGCTGGCTAAGTGGCATGGTCCTTATACGATCACTAAATGTTTGAGTAAGGTTACCTATGAGCTACATACACCGGACAGGCAGAAGAAACATCAGTGTTTTCATATAAATCTTTTGAAAGAGTTTCGTTGTGCTTCATCAGAGCAGGCTCAACAGTTAGAACAAGATTCGACCAGGTCTCAACTCTTCATTTGTGAAGTAGGAGAGGAGGAGAGGGAGCAGGAGTTCCCAAAGGAAGTTGTGAACTCCAGTTTAACAGAGCTGTCACATCTGCAGTCTGACCTGCAGAGGGAGATCCAAGCATTGCTTGACCCAGATTTGTTTACAGTAACACCAGGATTCACAACTTTGGTTGAGCATAAGATTCACCTAAAAGCAGATGCTACACCTCGACGCAAACACTATCGGATCCCTGAACGTCTGCTACCTAAACTTAAAGAAGAGGTAGAGCTAATGTTACGGTTGGGCATCATTGAGCCTTCTATAAGTGAATGGTGTAGTCCGGTTGTGTTAGTGCCAAAAAAAGATGGCGCACTGAGATTTTGTATAGACTTTAGATACCTGAACTCGGTGTCAAAGTGTCAGGTCTACCCGATGCCCCGAATAGATGAGTTGCTGGAAAGGGTGGGAAATTCTAGTTTCATTAGCACCCTGGATCTAAGTAAAGGCTATTGGCAACTTGCTCTGGCACAAGAAGCTAAAGAGCTGACAGCTTTTACTACTCCTGTCGGCTTGTACCAGTTCAAGGTGATGCCATTTGGTCTGCAGGGGGCGCCTGCAACGTTTCAAAGGTTAATGGATCAAGTTTTGAGAGATGTGCCACAGTTTGCAGCTGCTTATTTAGATGATGTTGTCATTTTTAGTCAGACTTGGGACGATCATGTTTCTCATCTGCACAAAGTGCTAGAGTTAATAAAGAATGCTGGTTTAACAATTAATCCAGGTAAATGTTCTTTGGCAAAAACTGAAGTAGAGTATTTGGGACATGTTGTAGGCCAAGGTGTAATTCGACCCAGAGTTGGAAAAGTGGACGCCATACATTCATACCCAGTCCCAACCACCAAGAAAAGAGTCAGAGCGTTCTTAGGCTTAGTAGGCTGGTACAGCAAATTTATTCCTCTTTTTGCTGATAGAGCTGCTGTACTGACCAACCTCACAAAGGCGTCAGCGCCAGCCAAGGTGAGATGGACAAAGGATTGTGAGATAGCCTTTGAGGATCTGAAGACAGCAATTTCAGATGAATCTGTTTTGCATACCCCAAATTTTAACAACTCCTTTGTTCTGCAAACAGATGCTTCCGCAGTGGGCCTTGGAGCGGTACTGCTGCAGGATGTAGAGGGAGAAAGAAAGCCAGTGTTGTTCTTGAGCAGAAAATTGCTAGAGAGAGAGGCACGATACTCAATCATAGAAAAAGAGTGTCTGGCTATTAAGTGGGCCATTAGTGCCCTAAAGTATTATCTGTTGGGACGTCATTTCTTTGTGGAAACTGATCATCGCGCCCTTCAATGGCTTAAGCGTATGAAAGATTCTAATACTCTCCTCACAGGATGGTACCTGTCACTCCAACCATACGACTTTACGATCCGGTATCATTCAGGAAAGGCTAATGTGGTAGCGGATTGTCTATCCAGATTACATGAAACTTAAGTTTGTAATCTTGGAGGATGGAGGAGATGTGACAATGAGACATTGTCTCTTTATATTGTCAGTTTTTTTGGAGATAAATCAATCAGAAAATAATGAGACAAAAAAAGAGGAAAAAACAAGGCTTAAATAATTTATTCATGGTTGATGCTAGGGTTGCTGTACTTTCCTGTAAAATAATTAACAACAAAGAAGTTAGTGATAGGATTGAAATACTAAGAATGCTTTTACTTACCTGAACCATCTATCTCCACAGGAGGGCACAGCCAAAAGGATCTCTAGAATTCTGTGTACCTTATCAAGGTTGGGTTTGAACCATTGTGGGAAATAGGATGGGGGGAAAAAGGGAATGTGTCAGTAAACTTTGTTTTTGTCTGTTTAGTTTTGGAAGATTGTATATGAGATGTGAATACTTAATGCAGCATTGTTTGTAAATGGGTTAATGTAAATATGTGTTTTGTTTTCACTGTAAAGTACCTTGTATGTTACCCCACGTAATGGTTTATCCCAATTAGAGCACCTGTGTATATATTAGCTGTCTTCCCAATTGTATGTGTGTGGTTGGTGATACAAAGTGCCACAAGAAAAATAAAAAGAGAAAGAAAGAAGCTTCTATCGTGGTCCTGACCATTTTTTGTCACAAACTGTCTGGGGTACCCACCTCCATGGGCCTTCCAGTACCGTTGAAAGGCTACACATGGAGTCAACATGTTGACTTAGCTTCAGGAGCGGGGACCACGTTTCAGATCCCCTTCATACATCCTAGTTAGCCTTAATCCAATTCATCCGGTACCCCGCACCTGCTCTACATCTCTAATCACATCACGATACACTTATACACTCTGCTTGCCCTTCATCCCTAGTTTGCCACGTTCGTTTCGCCCCTCCCTTCCCCTCTCTCTAGGTTCCGGGTTCCTGCCGACCCGCTTTTCTCTTTTCCGGGTACCTGCCGACCCGTCGCCGATCTTTGCAGGGTCTTACCGACCCGCTTTTCTCTTCCAGGTACCTGCCGACCTGCTTCTCTCTTCCGGGTACCTGCCGACCCGCTTTTTCTCTTCAGGGTACCTGCCGACCCGCTTTTTTCTCTTCCGGGTACCTGCCGATCCGCTTCTCTCTTACGGGTACCTGCCGACCCGCTTTTTCTCTTACGGGTACCTGCCAACTCGCCCCTTCGACCCTTGCCCCTTTCTTAGCAGCGTCCATCGGCCACAGCCTCCACGTTCCATGCTCCTGTTCACTCCCGTACCACCTCTTCTAACCTCTCTTTTAGGTTCCGAGCCATTCCCGCAGATCTGACTGTTGGAGAACGAAGCTCCATCATGTCTGGATCCTGCTCAACTATAATGCCCCCTGCTATGTGGGGGGGAATGATCCTAATGCTCTGGGTGACCGAGCATCCTCCATGCTGTCTCTTCTGTCTTCCCAGACCCCCAGACAGTCGCGGCAGATGACCGCTTGTTCTGAGCCAGGTTCTGCCGGAGGTTTCTTTCTGTTAAAGGGAGTTTTTCCTCTCCGCTGTCGCTACATGCTTGCTCAGTGCGAAGTATTGCTGAGGAATCGCTCAACCCCATGTTGACGACTCAGCAATGTGCTGGGATTCCTTAGTTAAACAAACTTTTAACTGATTGGATAACAATGACTTTTGTCGTAAAGGGCCTTGAGATGACTTTCTCGGCGCTATGTACATCGTATAGGCTTTGTCTGAGGGGGGTCCTGAGCAGGCTCGGAAAGACGATTTCTCCAAGACTGCACCCCCACACTGAGTATTCCCCTGGGTCTCCGACGATGCCCCTCCTCAGACCATTCAATTCTCCAAGCCTTCAATAAACTGTTAAAATTCTCAATCTGTGGCGTGGTCCTGGCTAGTGAATTGTATGCTGGAGTTAATGTTGGAACATGAAGTAAAATGGCTAATTTCTCTATAATACCACCTCCTGTGCCCCACCCTCCCTCATCTCCTCTCTCCTCACCACGTGGCCAGCGCTGCTCTGACTGGAAAAAACAGGCTGTATTGTTTTTATATTTTACTACTTTGTTGCCTTTGGTTTTTCAGCAGATAGGAAAGGTAGTGCAATCATAACACAGCGGTGAGTCCAGACAGAGTCTCTCATAAAACTTTGAATGTAAACTTTAAAGTAATCTAACAGATCTGAAGGTCTAACACTGATTATAACAAATATTTAGGGATAATTAGATAAGTACATTTGTTATTCACTGCTTTTAAGTTACACGATATTTAGACGTTTTAGCATTTTTGCAATTTTCAAGAAAAAAATATCTTTTTTGTGTGCACATTTTCAATATTCAGTCATTTTGCATTTTAATTCCTTTCCCATGTTTTCTCCTTTGTGACCTTTAAAGCTGGAAGTGGTATCTTTCGAGATGCAACATCAGGCACAAACCAGCACCCTGTGGCTGTGGTGACTCTGCATCGGTTGTTTTGCCAGAAGAGCAGCTTGTTCATATGGGGCGGAGCCAGAGGACGACGCTGGACTGGACGCCTCAACGTTCCCGTTGCATGCATTGTACAACCAAAAGAGGACGAGTACCTTCTTACTACAAGTGTTTTTTTTTTTTTACAGCAAAGGCAGCAAATGAAAGAAATGAAAGTTTGCTTTGTAAAAAGCTTCCTGTAAATTTTAGCCTTCTGAGAGAAGCCTCTGGTATGCAGCTTTGTGAGTCTATACTGAATTTGTGTGTGATTTGCAAATGAGCTTAAATGGCTTTTACAATCTTTGTTAAAGCACTACAATGAACTAAATTGATAATGGGTGCCACGAAATGCAATGAAAGTAAAAGAAAACCCATGTTAGAACTAGCAGAGGTCAAAAAGGTACAAACATATTTGATGGCCTTAAACAAAAAAAAATATCATGTAGCAATTTATCCAAAAGAAGAAAGTAATCCTCAGTAATCATTAGTTGGCAGCAGAGATGGAAAAGCTAGTGTTTTTGTCATTGTGGAGCTACACGGCAGTCTGCCCTTCTCTGTCCAATTATCTCTGAGTAAAAAGAGAAGTTTTGTTTTTGTTTTTACACACACCCCACCCCTGAAAAAAATTACAGTCAAATGTAGCTATAGATAGATAGATAGATAGATAGATAGATGTACAATAATTATTATGCACCAGTGATGGTTTCCAAGTGGGTGTGTTGGGTTTAGTTTTTTTAAGGTTTGCTGTCTGCGTAGCTGCATTTTCTTTGAAAGACAACAAAGATGTGGAGCTTTCAGAAACTGCTCTTGAGTCTGTGCTGTAAGTCTCTTATTTTATACGAACTTGTATATCTGTGTTATGAGGGATAAGATCACAACATGTCAGAGCATGAATCACAATATGTTATGGTTTTATCAGACTTTTGATTTTAAAATATTTGCTTTTGTGCTTTTCTGTCTGTAGCTGTGCTGAGCAGTGTGAGCAGTGCTGCAGGTTTGATCCATGTTTTTGGATATGAGGGTCAAGATGTGGAGGTTTCCTGCTCATATCCTTCTGGTTATGAGTCTTATGAAAAGTACCTGTGTAATAAAAACTGTGGTTACAGTGACGTCCTTATTACAACAACACAAAGTAATCAAACCAGACACTACATCTATGATGACAAAAGGACAAGAATCTTCACAACAACTATTTCTAACCTTCTATCAACCGACGCTGGGACGTATTGGTGTGGTGTAACCAGGAATGGAAAGGATATCTACACTGAAGTCAAACTAGAAACAAAACAAGGTATGTAAATATAATGATTACATTTACATGCAAAATCCTTTTTAAACAACACTTGTGACTACTTTTAAGGGTAAAGCCCTAAATGTTTGCAGCATTCAGAAGGGGTGGCAGCTGGGTAAAATTAACACAATGACAGGATTTCCTCCATTTCCTACATGTCTTATGATTAGTTCACCAGACTGTTGCACTGCTGCTACTTTCAATATTTTAATCAAAGCATTGGGTCATGAGAAAACATAGAACTAACTGCAGGCAAATAATTTAGAACATATTCAGTTCCCCTTTTAATAGTATTCATATCGCTTGAAGTGTTCTAGATTTTGTGACACTACAAATAAAAATTTTACTGTATTTTTGGGGGATTTCATGTGATAGAGCAACCAAAAGCAGCACATAAATGTAAATTGGCAGGAAAAGATGCATCATTTTTTATTTATTTTTTATACAAACAAAAAAAAAATCAGAAAAGAGAGAACCTAAATAAAGGTAAGTCAACTATTCAGGGTTAATGTGGAAAAGTTTAAAGGGTATGAATATTTATCAAGGCACTTCGAAAGCTCCTGCAAACAATCATGGGCACCTGAATATCTTACTGGGGGAAGCAAATTTAGAAAAGTATCCTGCAAACAAATCAAACAACTGAAGAACCAAGGTCAACATTTTTTTCTGTGCTTATTGTGAGGTAAACCCTGATCATTATTTTTATACTGAGCGGTCAGCTACACACACGTGTGTTGGCATGTGGCTGTTCCAGACTGCTCACAGGTCTGTGCCTGCTGCAACAGGATGAAAATGTTTTGTGTTTTTGTTTTCTTCAGATTTAGGGGTAGTGAGAGGCATTATGTGCATTAATATGATCTTAGTCAAAAAGCTGATTTATAGCCTAACTAATGAGTTGTGATCAAGTGCACTTCGTCTCCAGATCAGACTGTAGGACCTGGGCTGACTAAGATCATTTCTGGGGTGAACTACTGTGGTGCTAAAATAAAAAAGTAATTTCTAATATTTATTTTCACTTGGTAGTTTGGACTTTAATAATTTTGTCTGACTGTAGGCAGTGATGAAAAAGTGGGGGAGCAAAAACCCAAGCTTGCTTGCCCAATATCAAAAATGTAAGAGAGGTTGCTCCCCTTGCCTCATTGCTCAGCTGAAAAACAAAGTTGAAAACAGTCTGTGCAATGTGTTATTCATGATGTCACTGTATAACTCCAACATGCAGCTAGTCTAATCATTTTGTTTTGTTTTGTTTTTTACAGACAGTTGCTGCAACAAAGTGCAAAACATCCAAGGTAATGAAGATGGTTCAGTGCCCATCAGCTGTCTGTATGACTCTGAGTCTGTCGACAAGCTGAAGTACATCTGCACAGGAAACCGGCCCTCCATATGTCTGCGGCAGGCACTAATAATATCTAACAGCACACAAAATGGAAGATTCAGTAGCATTGATGACAGCAAGTCAAGAACATTCACAGTGACCATTTCCAATCTGACCCTGACGGATTCTGGGTCGTATCTTTGTGGGGTCCAGAGAAACTCAGGACTGGATTTTTTCTCTGCAACTGAGCTGAATGTCAAGGGTGAGGGATCCAAAGTATATACCTAAAATGCTTATGGATCTGTAAAGTTTCAGTTAAACAGATGTTGAAAAAATGTATAAAAAAAGTATGTTTATGCTTTCCAGAGTGGTGCTGTGTGAAGTCAAAAAAGATTATAGGAACTGCAGGAGATTCAGTAAACTTTAGGTGTCCTTATCCACCTAATCACCGAAATAATAGGAAGTTCATCTGCAAAGGAAGTCATCGCAGTAGCTGTAGAGATATGATGATGGATCAAAACAGATTTTCACTGCACAGTGATTCCTCTGAGTCTTTCTCAGTTACCATCACACAACTGGAAGCAGGAGATGCTGGGACGTACTGGTGCCGCTCAGAACCAGGCTGGAACGTTGGAAATTATACCCAGTTTCATTTGTCTCTAGGTGAGAGGCCTAACAAGGACACAGGAGGGAGAATTCAAATAAATGTTCTACCAGACTGGTTAACTTTCAGAGTTTTTGATTGTGCATGTAGACGTAATAAATAAAACAGATATGAACAGTAAAAACGAATAGTTATGAATAGAATTAAACTGTAAAAAAGTCATAATGATACATTAGGAAAATGTATAAGAAAATCTAAAAATTGAAAAAAACATTTTAGGGAAATTATGCTTCAAATTAAAATCTGAATTTTACTCCAGTTCCAAGCTGAAGTGGGTACCAGTCTTAGATGCACATCCCTGTTGGTGCAAGTTTCATTACTGAGACAACAACTCAGGGCGTGAGAATGAAGTGTTGAGTTGGACAACTCTTAAAATAGCTTTTATAAAATTTTGTTTCACTCACTGTTACAGGAGAAGAAGAAGAAATGGACGTGGTGAAGGAACTGCCAGCACTTAGCACCACAGTAGGTGAGAAGGTCAAAGGCAGCATAGACCTTGTACCGCAAATGAGTAACTAAAACTTGCAGTACTTACATTTAACACAGGTAGTTTTTCATTGAACTTCACTACCAAATTTTTTTGTAACACTCAGTTGCTTAGATGCCCAAATGAGGAATATTTGGTTCAGATATTAAGTTTAAAAACATTTTGTCAGTTCACTATAAAGTTACTGTGATGTGTATCTGCGCAATAAAACGAATACAGACCTGATGAACAGTGAAACTTATGAACTCCAATAACTCTTTTTTTTCTTTAACAGATCAGCACCAGAGTAACACCATGAATATTGGCCAACCAACAGCACCACCGGTCCCTAAAGCTAAGGAACTAATTCAAGGTAGAGCAAGTTTGTATTTTGGTAGCAGGTACACTTAGGGTTATTTGAAGACTTCATAATTTTTCCAGTTAAAACTTTATGTTTTTGACAGTGGTTTGTTGTTTTTAGTTTACTGTTTGGGGTTTTGGTTTCAGTTTTTATTAGGTACATGTAAGTTAAAATAATGCTCAGCAATGTGCCTTATGCTTCCTTATTTGTAGTTAACCTTATAGTGTTTACGTTTGAATGGAAGTCAATAAAGAAAAAATACAAGTTTGCGAGAGATTTGGAGACCCTTGCTTTATGTATGTAAAAATTTTTTAAAAGGAGCTTTAGATTAATTATGAAGCTCAACACTATATCTTTACATTCAAACTTGCATATGATATCCTTAAGTCTGCTGGAACTGTACATGCACAAGCGTATGGAGGACCAACTCTGCCATAATTGACGATAAATAAATAAATGTGGATATAAATAAATAAATAAATAAGTGAAAAATTACATTTGTAAATATAAATATAAAAAAATACATACATTTGGGAATAAATAATCACAGGAATAAATAAAAAAATAAAATGTAAAATATATTTGTAAATATATAAATTAATAGAGAAAATAAAATATAGACTTAAACAAATCAGTTTGAAATTACATTTGTAAATAAATAAATAAAGAACTAAATATGGTAATGAATAAATAAACGATTCAATATAATATATACAATTAAATAAAGAGCTAACTAAATAAATATATGTGAGAATACATGAAAGAATTAGTAACATATTTCCACATTTATTTATTAAACATTTTTATTTTTTTTCATGTGTATTTTTTATTGACACATTTTATTATTCATTTATTCACATAATTCTTTACATATTTATTTATATATTTATTCATTTGTTGCTATGTTTGTTTTCACATTCATTTAATTATTTATTTCAACATTCATTTAATTATTTATTTCCACATTTATTTAATCATATATGTTCACATTTATTTATTTCCAATTTTCAATGTCCACATTTATCAATTGAAATGCTTATTTACACATTTATTCACTAATTTCCACATTTATTTATGTATTTATTTCAATATTTATGTATTAATTAATTTATTTACACATTTCTAGATCACATTTATTTATAGATGTACAAAAAGGTATTCTAATAAGGGGGATGTTTCTAACAGACCTAAAGCCTAATTCGTCGGCTTCAAGTGTCTGTATTTACACTGAATTGCATGAGGATGGAGGAGCATTAGCATCTGCTAGCTACTCTTTGTGTCTGTGACAGAGTTGAGCTACAAGGCTGCTGGATTCTCACTGTCAGACTAAAGCTTGGTTTATGCTTGCCGCGTCCGCACGGCTCCACGCGGCCAAATTACGTCATTTTAGTAACCGCGCCTCTCCGCGCGGCCTCCTCCCGCCCCGAAATTTCTGCACCGCGCACCTAGTAAAATTTGTAACTACGCGGTCCCGCGCGGAAAAACATGGCGGACGGGCAAGAGCTCATATTGCCGGAGGTTCATAAATAGATATCTTCATGATTTGGCCGATAGAGATCACTGTGATCAACTGTGTTTTAATGGAAGAGAGGACAGTCTCCTTTTTCGTCTTTTTTCTTAAGTAAACAGCATAAAAGTTCAGCTTTGTTTAAGCTCACGGGTGTCACCATCTTGTAGGCAACAGTGATTACTACTTCTACTATGGTGTAGTGTTGTACGCCGCCCCCTACAGTCGTCAAGAATATTGGCTCTCAGCAGGGACAAGCCGCAAAAAGTATAAACGCTGCTCGAAGGCGTCTCGGCCGGTTCCGCACGTCTCGTTTCCGCGCGGAATGTTCATGCGGCAAGCATAAACCAAGCTTTATGCTGTTTTATCACCAGGTCTGTCCTTGACATGGAGGGCTCCTGCGAGCAACAGACAAAAACGGAGGTGCCTTGGAAGCTGAGGTGATGGGGTGCAAATGTTAACAACTGAAGGCTAACCCGGTTGAGGTTTTCAGC
Organism: Apricaphanius iberus; assembly: GCA_028564705.1. Taxonomy (NCBI): domain Eukaryota; kingdom Metazoa; phylum Chordata; class Actinopteri; order Cyprinodontiformes; family Aphaniidae; genus Apricaphanius; species Apricaphanius iberus. Next base: position 19,542 of record JAPXFQ010001860.1, read on the forward strand.
TAAGCTAGCGGGAAGCCTCCAAGTACAACCGAGCACTCAGTCTGCCTTGGCATCTTGTATTACGTTTTTGACAACAGTTCACAAGCACCCGTGAGACCGTATTGCAGATCGTGCAAAATGTTCCTGAATAAATTGGGGATATAAATAAATGCAGAAAAAATAAATAAATGATGTGTAAATGAATAAATATTTGTGAAATTAAATATTTTTCTTGAATGTCTTTCTAGATTTATTTATTTATTTTCAATTATGGCAGAGTTGGTCCTCCATACAGGCGCAAATGCTCATTGATCCATATTGCAAAATAGCACAGAATAAATTATTTGTTTATTTTATTTCGTATTCAGGCTAAAACGAAACCCATGATAGTAGTGCACAATTGCGCACATGCACAGTTTAGAGAGAAAATTGCACAGAACATAATATAATAGCTTAACCAGAACATGAAAAATAAATGTTTTACTTTTATGTAGTTACAGTAGTTTATTACACATCATTCACTTGTCATTACCTATAATCTCATCGGTTCAATGATTGCAAGAAATTCCACTAATGACCAAAAAAACATTTATTATTATTTTTATTTATATATTTATTGATTTGCGGCTGCCTATTGACACAGCCACTCTGCTATAGGCTATTTATTCAGCCCATTTGCAGCCGCCTGTTTTTGCAGCCACACCGCTCTGCTTTATTTATTTAGCCTATTTATTTGTTTGTGACGTGGTCACAAGTGGTGATGAGCCGCAGGTGGTGCGGCTGCTTGCCAGGCAGAGGCGGTGGCATTTGCCAACATTGCCAAGTGGTCAGTCCATTGCAGGCGAGATATCTAAATGTGAGTGTGATTTTTGTGCCAAGACCTTCATTTGCATGTTTTGTACAGACCATAGATCTATTATAACTTGTTTGAAAACAGGCACATTAAAAATGTTAATCTAATTAATCACAGGGTAACTGTGAATTAATTATGATTAATTAACATACCTAAATATGATTTTAAAAAAACAAAAAAATTCGGTGTAAAAGGACAAATCTGTATGCCGCTGCTCTTTTATTTAATGAAATAAAGAACAGATCAATTGAATTTTTTGTTTGAACTCCAAAATCACGTTCATATTTGGCCCTTTTAACTTTTTTATATTTTAGTCAGTTGCTAAGGCAAACTAACTGGTTAACATTTTCTGTATGTAAAGCTGACATGATCATACTCTTTATGTGACTGTCCTATGACAACAGAGCGTTTTCAGTAAAAGGCTTCCACAGTTCTACTATTCTTCCACAGTTCTGCATCATTTCTACGCCCAGTGTGAATCAGTGGTTAAAAGGCTTGTACAGCAGTAACGCTCAGTCAGCTTTCAGCTTGTGTACTGTGCTGCTCTTGGTCTGTCACTTCCTCTTTTTTCTTTTTCTCACTTCTTCTGAGCGGCGGCGGCGCTTCTTCCAAACAGACAATTAGCTCAAATCAGATAAGACAACTCGCTCGATTTAAGCATACTACTAAGCGGAGGAAAATTAATTATCAAGGAGTAACTCTGTAGCAAAGAGAGAGACCTTGCCGCTGAAGATCTGTCTGCTGTGCCTTGTGCCGTCCTGAAGACTCTAGCCCCTGTGTGGAGTTCTGCTGCGGCCAGGAGCATGTTGGAGTCATGTCTTGTTTGGTAATGCTGCCTTAACTTGGTGGTAAACTCCATCTAAGCATAAATATCGACACCATTTTTGTCTCATCTTAGTGAATTCAGTAAACAGAGATAGCAGAGTAGTGTTACAGTTAGCTAATCATAGGAGATAAACTTGCATGTCATTGATTACATTGAGCTAGCCTACAAATCTTGTCACACTGAACTGGCTTAAACTGAAATAGACTGTGAAATTTTTTTTTTTTTTGACACAAACCGACTCAGACGACATTCTTTCATATCAGAGAACACTGAAAAAACACCAGTGAAGGAGAACTTTAAGGCCAAGGATGTATATATACAGTATTCTGACATGCACTGTAATTTAAGACCCTCCTGTACTGGACCTCCTTATTGCAATAATGCTTTTGATAAAAATAAAAAAATAAAACAACAATTATTTGTCCTTAGACCACATTTCAAATATTGTATTCCTCTCTATTTCTTATAAAATAGTGACAAGCAGTCAAGTTAGTTTTAGGTAAATGTATTCTTTTTCTTTATTTAGGAATCCCAGATGCTGCTCTCTATTCAGTTATTGGTGTACTTCCTGTGCTGCTGCTGACAGTCATCCTTGTCACAGTTTCCAGAAACAAATGTAAAAAAGTGAAAGGTAAATTTAGAGCGTCTAATGTCCTCAATTCAACCAAATACTTGCATGCACAGATGTTGTTGTTTTTTTATGTTTTGTTTTTGTTCCAGACACAAAAGTCATTGCATGCGGAGACAAGCTTGAGTTCGTACATGGACAGGATGTGTGTGGTGGAGAAGATGTAAGAAAACTAAACCCTTAAACTTCATTCTGTGGTCAATGTGTTATCATATGTACAAACACTGCAAAGATATTCTTACCATTTGGAGAGCATGTGTTGATTTCAATGCTTGTGTGCAGACTTTAAGTTAGATTTTGATCTAAATCATTCATCTACAACTCTGGGTGTCCATGTAGGGTTATTGTCCTCCACCATGGTATCAAGTATTTGCAACCCCTTGAGACGTATTCTCAGGATTGCCCTGTATTTAGTTCCATCTATCTATGCATCAACACTGAACTGCTTCCCTGTACATCATGAAGAAATATATACCAAGAGCATTATGATGCCACCACCACCTTCAATGTCTCAGAATGGGATTGGTGATTTTAAGATAAGTAGTGTTAGAATGTTTAATGTAAGCCAGAAAAGTTTAGTTTTAGTGTGGTCTGACCAAAACATATTTTATCATATGGATATGTGAAAACCTTTAACTAATTTGAAACAAGTTCTTGGATTGTATTCCCAAAAAGACACCTATTGTCTGAGACATTAAACTATGGGTTTGGATTATTTGTGAGGGGGCTGCATGGAGTTTTCATGTTCTCCCTGTGCATGCGTGGGTTTCCCCCAGGTACTCCGGCTTCCTCCCACAGTCCAAAAAAATTACTGTCAGGTTAATTAATCACTCTAAATTGTCCTTAGGTGTGGTCCATCACTGTATTACAAAACAACTTAATCAAATCCGATTTGTACTGATAATATTTAATTGATCTATTGATTTTTTTTAGGTTTTTGAGAATAATGATGCTGAAGTAAAGAGGTCAAAGCAGAGCACCTTAAAGCCACAAAATGCCAGTTCCGATTCTGATCATGTGGGGGAAGATGAACAAGACTATGAAAACATCACAGCCGCAGAGGATATCTACTGTAATGAGGATTACCATTAAAACCAAGAAAAGATGAAGAGCAATTTTCACTTATACACAGATTATCTTTGTTACTTGGTGGCAGAAACTTTGACTGTTCCTTTATAGTGTTTCTATGTCAGATGTGTTTGAGATCCGGAACTGAAGTTTGATTCTATGTCTAGTGTAAATTTGTCATACTTTTTGATGTTTGGGTTTCTCCATACACTGTAAATACAATGGACTAACCTTTGGGTTACGTCACCCATAGGTTTCTAAAGAGCAGAAAATGAAGCCAACTGGGGGTTCCCACCGCCACCATCTTGTTCATGTCACTCGCCTTGTCACAAAATTGGGTAAAAAGGTGGAGCTGAGAGTGGCACTGTGAGGCTGGGGGCGGAGGGTTGACTCTCCGAGCTGACATAGCTACAAGCTAGTCAGAAGCTAGTGCGGAGCTAACTGAAGCTGACGTAGGCTGCAGTCGGTATCAGCCAGAAGACTGCGGTTGAGAGACCTTCGCCCCATTTTTCCAATAGGGTCACTTTAGACCCAGAAACATCTCGATTGGGGAACAAATATCGCTATATCAAGCCCCGAATGGGTTGGGTCACGACGGCCTAAAACGGTTGTATTTCCATTATCATCAGTTGTGCTTGAGGACATGGGCGGGCTTAGCTTAACAACACTTCCAGCAAAAGCAGTCACAAAATCATCATGAAACCTCAGATCCTCTATAAAAAAATAAAAGATTTTTGACTCACATCTCAGACATCCATTAGTTCATGCCTCCAGCTGTGTTCCTCACACCAGTACTGATCGAACCAGCGATTATCCAGTTTGTCTAGAGACCGATTCTGTAGTCTTCCAGCCTGATCTAGCTGACTCACTCTCTCTGATGTCACGGCTTCTTGGTTCTGCCGACTTTATTGCTCTGCTGCTACCCGACTGGACGCCTACTCCAACTCGCGTTTAGAAAGCATAAAAGCTCCGATCAGAGCTCCATTCCTCTCGGCCACCTGACAGAAATTCTCCCCTCGACTGCTGGCAACTGTGGTGTAATTCTGCATAGGGTTTAAACTTTTATTATTCAGAAGGTAAAAGACTGTTTATATAGTTTGCATGGTTGTAAAGATGGGTCTGTCACTATTGTTTATGGAGCTAAGCTTTTAAGTCATAAAACTCTGGGGTGAGTTTTATTGCAAGGCTGTAAAAGCAGGATGTGTAGATAAAAACTGGGAGAAGAGTTTGGGGGAAGCAGATAGCCATTTAACCATAATTCTTTATAATGAACCTTTGACCCAGAACAGAGACGACCCATCTTCGGACTGCATAATTCTCTGACAGCAAATCATGGCTAAGAGACTGTTTGGAAATGATCTGATTGGAGTAAGATTCGAGGGAGAAGGAACGCCTACAACCCTGGCAAAAGTCTGGTGTCTATAAAAGTGATGACATGAAAATCATTCAACGTTCAGATTTCTTTAAATCTGGACCACAGGGGAACGACGGGGGCAAATTCCTCTGTAAAACTGCAATTTGTTAATCTGTTCAAAATAAATGTTAAACTGGAAATTGGCTCCATTTTGTCTCTGCTTGAACATGCATTGAATTACTTATGATAATTATTTAATTCAACAAATGGTGACCTCGACCGTGTGCAGAGTTTTGGACCAAAATCCAGTTATTTTTTTAAGTTAATTAACGGACATGTATTTGCTCTATTGAAAATTTGCGCAGAGTTGCGTAGTTTTTTAATTCTATTGATTGGTTAATCTAACATTGGGTAGTGTTGTCATGCAAGTTAAATATGTTTTTTTGTTTTGAGCAGATTGACTAATGCATGCCCGGAGTGTTGAAGCTGTCTGTCTGTTTTCCTGTTTCTGAGCAGGATTGACTCCTTCTTTACGCTCCGTAGAGGAACACCGGTGCATGCTGGGAGATGGAGTTTCTTACTCTGCGCGCCCGGTGCGGGCTGCTTGTTCTCCGGAGCGGACAATGGAGCAGATGGACCGATATCTTCAACGACTCAAATTGGAGCCACGGTGCGGATCGGAACTCGACGGGTTGGCCACCCTGCCCAGAATAGGACGCTATTTGGGAGCTCCCAGGCTGCCAATCGAAAAAAGATTACAGAAGGGCCTGGGTCGCCCTCTGTTAAGTCTATCGAATTACCTGGGAGAGGGGCTGCGTTTACTTCAGACGCGTGGCTGAGCACCACGAACTGAATTGTGAAAATGGTCCGGCATTGTTTTTTGGTGAGCTCCGATGAGGTTAGTGTTTTGATTTCTGCTTGTACAAAAATTGTGTCTGTATGTGTGTGTGTGAGATGTTTTTTACGCAGGCGCTTGGCGAGAAGTGCTGGTGATGTTGCGTTTTGTGTTAAAATGTTATTGTATAAATAATGAACTCGAGTATAATAAATAAATTAAAATAGATAAATGAATATCTAACTGAATATGATGGATAACTGTAATTAAAAATCTATAAGAATGAGTTGTGAACATTTACGACAGGCCATCTGGGTGGCCGCCCTAAGCTAGGTGCTATGGCGGAGCTAATACTGTGTGAGTTTTTGCTTGATAGTATGGCTAACATACGACAGTTTTGACTATATGTTTTGATAAATAAGTTAGTGGTAGTAGGCTGTTTTCTGCCATCTGTTCGAGTCTTTTGAGTGGTTGTCTGGAGGCCGGCGCCAGGAAATTTCTCAAAGCGGACTACGGAACTTATAACAGATTGGTGTAAACCTCCGCGAGAAAATAATTAATACGGTCTAAAAGTCACCGCTTATAATGTTGTGTTTTTGGTTAATGGTTTTGGGCTGTAACGGACGTAGTTGAATCGGTGTTTGCTGTGCGGGACGGCTGAAATTGGGGACATATGTTTCAGTCCGCGTGGGAAGAACAGGAGATTTTTTGTTCATGCCGAATTAAAGTTTGGTGACGTGGTATAACTTGTGCGGATTAAGCCCTGGTATTGCGGTAAGTCATCTTCTAAAGTGTGTGTTGCGATGTTCTGGAGTGTTTTCGCCGTACGTTTTGTACTGTATAACGTTTAGTTTCACAAAGAAAGCTAACGGTAGCACGTTGCTATAGGCTGTTGTGCTAAGCTAGCGGTGGTGGCTAACTGCATGTTTTATGTGTTGCAAGCTGAAAGTTGATTTTGGATAGAAAGTGATTACAGACTCCTGCAGACGATTGCCTTGTTAAGACTTAAACGAATTTGGATTTTGTTAAAATTTTCTGGTTAATTAGGATGTAAAACGGCCTCAATATAACTGCTTAGATAACTGTTGGTTGCAATGTTTTAGCACATTTTCTACGAAGGGCAATTTAAGGTGTTTCATGTTTAACTGAACTGTTACGGTACGGAGATTAAAGATTAAGAAGTACATGCTGTATTTGGTTAACTGCTTTAGCCTGAGAAGGCTCGATTGATTACATGAGGGGAGCAATTATGCATGTTATAATTAAACGCAAATGGCTGAGAACAGTTACTCATGAGTCGATTCTGACTTGGTGAAGTTTTAATTTTTGATTTCATCTTTAAAATTGAAAAGAGGAGAGTGTTTAGTCAAAATAAAAGTTGCATTTTTTGAATTTTTGAGTAGGTAGATTTTTTGCTTTTTGGATTGATCTAAGCAGGATTTGATTAAGTTGGCCTATATAAAGATAAAGCTATAAGCAGTAATTATAAGAATTTAACGAAAAGCAAACGGTGTTAATTGGAAAGCAACAAACTGGTTTAAATTATTTTTAATAAGCACCGTGTTGTATGATACAGAGAATGAACTCTTTCTGTGATTTAAATAAGTATCATTTATGCTAAAATTATGTTTGGCTTATTCCTGATGGCTCTATAGACTTTAGAAATATAGCTTAATCTCTGAATAAATGATCTAAAGGAGACTGATGTTAAATTATTTAAACAATTGAACATTCTTAATGATTTTGTGGAACCTCAAGGCTTATTGGAGTTATCAAAATTCAACTGGGGCTCAAGAAGTAACCCAGTACATTTCAATTCCGTTACAAATTAAATGTTTTTACCATGCAAAACAACACTTATCATAGTGATAGTTTATAAATTAGTGGGATTTGAATGTTTGAGTTTGAAAAAAAGAAAACAGTAAAACACAGAGTCATCTTTAAGTAATCAGTTTGTTTTTAAACAGGCTGGGGATAAATTTGAATTGGTCTAAGGATTGAAAGTAATGAATATCACGGTGATCGAAAATGATGGTTTAATTTGGAAGTAAGAACTAAATTCTAAATTCATTTATTCTGATCGTGTAGAGGCAAAATGTGATTGGACCAGCTACATTGAAATAATTTTTACCATATATTTGAATGCACATTTTGTTTTGACAAATAAGAATCGGTTTTAGTTTTAAAGTTTAAGATTAATCTTTCAGATGTTCTTTATTGATTGTTAGCTAGTTTATTTGATGCTGAGAGTAAATTTACAGGTCCTAAAACATTTTGGAACAGTTCTGATCCTAGAATAATGGCATAATATATCATTTGATTAGTGGGGACTCTGTAACTGACAATTTATTTAGATTTTTTTATTTTATTTTCTTTTTTCTTATTTATTATTTTTTTTCCTCTTTCTCTCTCAAAATTTATATATTTGGTTCGACTTGGATTATGACCCAGATTTCTGAACTGCGGTCTGTTTATTAATTAGAACTTTGGAAAAATGTTAATTTGGGAAGCTGGATTAAAGAAAACATGATTCAGTGGTAATGTATTTGACATCTCTAGAAGCTTCAATTTAATTTGGTGTTTATCATTGGAGAAAATAAAATAAAAAAGAAACCTGAGAGGAAAAGGGGGATACTGAAAAAAAAAAATGCTGGTTTTTAGTTTTTTATTTTTTATTTTTTATTTTATTGCGACTAGTTTTTGTTTAGAGAAATCTCATCTCTTGAACCTCCTTTATTGAATTTTTTTGTTTTGTTTTACTGCTAAGGGGAATTAGACTACTATGTATCCTACAAAAATTTAAGAGGAGTTTTACTTGCAAAAATCACTTTGACTATGTTCAATTCCCTTCACAGAATCGGACAGATGTTTTTGAAGTATGAAATGTTTTCATTGTTTACAATCAAGAATATTTGGGCAAGTGAGCACATTTGGGTTTGTTTAAAGAGGAATCATATAAGCAAAAGTACTTTGAATTGATATTGGATTGTGTTAAAGAAAAAAAGTACTTTAGGTTTGGCAATATTTATAGGGAAGCTGTTTTGTCAGTGATTTAAATCTTGGATTTTTCTTTAGAAATATGGATAGAATTTGAAGTATAGCAAACTGAAGACTGTTTTTGTAAACTATGTTGTGTTATCAGTCAGTACTGTTCTCTGGTTTTGTTTTAAACATTTGATGTTTTTAATTTTGATAATTTTTGTCTGAGCCAGCTTGATAGAGATCCAGTACACTAAGTGATGGGGAGTTTGGAGACTGGATCTTTGCAGATGGTTATTGACTTTATTTTTGTAATTGCAATGTTTTAGTGGTGTTTTAGCAATATCTAACAGAAAAATCCAGCCATTTTTGTTTTTAATTTTATTTTAGTTATCTATTTACTTTGGGAACAGACCACTAAACTTTGAAGAAAAGAATTAGTGAATGGTATCAATGCAGTTTATATCTGAGGAATCGACATTATGACATAAGAGTTATGTTTGCTTTCAGACACCATATTTTGCAGGACATCAACATAGAGCCTACTGATCTTACTGATTATTTTTCAGATATTTTACTCACCTCAAGGAGTTGGAGACTACTGACACTGAAATGTATTGCCCAGGAAGGAAGTTGTGGGGGTGCTGGAAGAATTTGCAGAGTGGGTAAGACTGACTGATAGAGGTTAACCTGCGTTTTTCTATACTTTTGATTGTATTTGTGGTCAGACCATAGATCTACCAAGTCTGGGCATGTTTGGTAAAACTAAATAAGATTATGTTGATTTGCCAAATTAGGGCATGGGACGTGAATGGCTGTTTCTCCACTGTTGACGCACTCCAAAGGCTTGTGTGGACTGGATGAAATGTCTGGTCTGCTTATCTGTGGAAACTTGTCATAACTGCCTTTCACAACAATGCAGGAGACAATTTGCTGAGATTAACAAACGTTCTTGGCTTTATCCACAGCAGGCACTGAGGAGAATGCGGAGAGCACAGAGCTGCTGCCCCAGTAGGATCATTCATTAGAAGGTTGTTTGGGTGGTAATATTACTCATCCAGTGTGATCTATGTGCCAATGAATGAGATGGGCAATTTGAAATTGCCATCTCAAAAGAGGGATCTACAGAAGAAGATCACAACTCACCAATCAGCTGCACAGCAGGTTTTGACCAGCCCACATCGGTGGGCTAAGCTATGGGAAGCGGGCCTGTCTGTGCATTTGTGTATATTGGGGGAAATGCTCAATTAATGAAGTAATTGGCATTTCAGAGAGTGGTTATCTGCATATATGGGAGTAAAACTGGAACACTAAAAATAGGAGCCCTCCACACTGATCAGCTCTGTACATCGCTCTCCAGCTGCCAGGAGCCATAGGGGGATAAAATGAGAGTGAAGAAAGAGGAACAGAATACAAATATAAAGACTGAACATTTATTAATCATTTTCTTGCATTTTACAGGTTGTTTAACTATTTTTATTCACAAGTGAAGAGTGGTAACACTGCCTAGGAGGGTTTCTTAAAGAATTTTTAATCAGTTAATTTTCAGGATTTCTTAATTTCCAGTTGTTTTTAAGGTTGTATTAAGGTTTGCATTAATAAACAACAGGGTCTACTAGAGGAAAGACTAAATAGACTCGAGGATTACATTTTAAAGGGTTCTTAATACCTTCTATTTCACAGGTTTCTTAACACTTTAAGTTTGATTTATTTCAGAATATAACATAGTAAGAATGTATTTGTTCATGGATTTTTTAAGCTTCTTCCACGAGTATCAACATGTTTCAAGTCAGATTTAATTATCTCTTCACATGTAAGACATTCTTATACATTTTTGGGTTTTTGAATTAGTTTTTGGGAATTGTTAAAATAATTTTTTTGTATAATGCCAAAAGAGGGTGAATTTATGAAATTTCTTGGATTTGATTTCTTGCATTCTCAAAATGCTTTACAGGTTTTGATCTTAAGTTCTAAACACTTACCTTGAAGGAGAGTACAGAGGAGATATCAATCTATTTTTAAAAAAGATTGAAAGAGGGAATTGTGGTGTAATTCTGCATAGGGTTTAAACTTTTATTATTCAGAAGGTAAAAGACTGTTTATATAGTTTGCATGGTTGTAAAAATGGGTCTGTCACTATTGTTTATGGAGGTAAGCTTTTAAGTCATAAAACTCTGGGGTGAGTTTTATTGCAAGCTGTAAAAGCAGGATGTCTGAAGATTTTGGGTGTAGCCATACCATAATTCTTTATAATGAACCTTTGACCCAGAACAGAGACGACCCATCTTCGGACTGCATAATTCTCTGACAGCAAATCATGGCTAAGAGACTGTTTGGAAATGATCTGATTGGAGTAAGATTCGAGGGAGAAGAAACGCCTACAACCCTGGCAAAAGTCTGGTGTCTATAAAACTGTGACATGAAAATCATTCAACGTTCAGATTTCTTTAAATCTGGACCACAGGGGAACGACGGGGGCAAATTCCTCTGTAAAACTGCAATTTGTTAATCTGTTCAAAATAAATGTTAAACTGGAAATTGGCTCCATTTTGTCTCTGCTTGAACATGCATTGAATTACTTATAATTATTTAATTCAACACAACGCATTAGCCTGTATAAAGCCTCCCCCAAGCAGAGACTTCTTGGACGGTCTGCTACTGTAATCAATCCCACAGCAAGCCATTTTTGTCCAATGAGTGCACGTTTAACATCCAAAACCGAATAAAAACTGCAGCGGCAACTGATAGTGGAGTTCAGAAACATGAAATGGCTGAAGTCTTTATGTTAGTCCCAGGCTGTGAGGACCTTCCCCGAGCAAGCAGGGGGGGAAAGCACATTATGGTGCAAGCTATTAGCTACTGTTAGCCACCATTAGCCACCAGAGAAAGCCTAGACGGACATGTCAATCAAAGCGACACGCCCCTAAAAAACGCTCAACTGTGTTCTGGGTCCGTACACGGACTCACATCACAGGTAATACAAAAAAAAAAAACATGCCAAAAGCATAGAGAAGCACCTATTTGAACGTTCACAATGATGACATGAAGGACGGTTAGGCAGGCACGAGCCCCTGGTCGACAATCTTACACACCTATTTAATATTTAAGCAATATCACACCCAAGATCGTGCTGTTGTGCCGAATATCAGCACTGGTGTGATTCAGGCGTAGGCAGGCCAAGTGCCACATATAATCACACCTGTGCTGATATTCCACATAACAGCATGGCCTCAAGTGTGATATTGCATTTATACAACAGTTCTACAAGCACATTTTATTTTTTAACAATAGCAACAGCATATTATGATCTTATTCTTTATTTAATCATTATTTAGCTCCGCCAACACAAATAGTTCCAAATTGAAGGGAGAAAAGGCTGTTGTCAGGCAACATAAACCTTTCAAATACAAGCATTTGACATCTCGTATGGCAGAGTGATACCATTTCTAAAAAGTCCCAGTGCTGTTGTACTCCAATATCAGCAATCTTGGAAAGTTTCTTGTCCAATGAAATTGCTTGGTCAGAACTAACTGTTGTATAAAATACTAAATACCATGGTTTGGGTGAATACTCGATTCTGAGTCATTGAGCTGATCGTAGACTGACTGACGGAGGACCGCCGCATTCTACCAGTGTTTATTTCCAAGTAAAAGTGCAGGAATAGTCATAATGTGTTGTGATTCTGGCGATGCAGCGTGTGCTGATGTGTTTTGTTACGCCTTACGGAGATCATCGCAGCATGGAGAGACTGGCTCGCTCTGTGACGAGCATTCAGACAGTAGACTGACTAAAGACCCATATAAAATAGTCCCTGTAGTGTGGGATATTTGAGGAGTTCAGTACATGAAATAAACATCTGTTATAAAATGTTGTGTTTGTGGGACCATGGTATAAGCGGATTAAACAACTCGGAGCCGTGCATTAGACAGTTATAATGCACTTCGCGGAGTAACACCACTCCGCTGCGCGTCGTGGTGTTCTTGACTCCACGTCTTGCATTATAACCGTCTAATGCACGGCTCCGAATTGTTTAATCCGTACATAATCCTTTGTTATCCCACGAAGGGGAAATTGAACTGTAACAACAGAAAAGTAACAGGTTATAGAAGAGATTGACACAAGAAAAATACAAAAGTATAAAAACAGATTTAAGAATCATATATGAATACATTGAGGATAAAAGTACAAAACCAAAGTACTTTGCAGTTATTAAAAAATAAATTGGCATACTCGGATTTGAATGTGCAACTGAGTAGGATCATTAACAAAAGAATTACAGAATGTGCATGTGTAGTTGTGCATTAAAAAGTATATGTATTATTTATAAGTTAGCAGAATATAAACTGCAAAAAACAGATGTGGAAATAGCAGTAGAGATGTTTAAGTGAGTTAAAAAGTACAAATTAGAACCGAGATGTAAATATTTATTGAGTTTGTACAGTTCTTGTTGTATATACAGTATTCCATATATATATATATATATATATATATATATATATATTATATCTAAATGTATCCTATATGTATATACATTTTTTATTCTTAATGGAATTTTATTATCATATACATTATCATTTGATGTTTTGTTTGATGCTGCATAAATTTGACATAAAAAGAAAATTGCAGGAATCGCTTCACATTTTGAAAATGTGATTTAAAGCAAGTAAAATAAACAAAAAACATTGAATATTAATGTAAGCTGTGACTTTTGTTCACAAATATGTTTCCTTTATCTTGAATGTATTTACTCTTTACCTCTTCAGAACAGTCTCAGATGGCTCACACAGCAAGGCAAGGATGAAGAATGCAAATGTTAAGTTTCTCAGCAAAAAATATTTCCATTTGGTTTCACTTCCTTTGCAAGAACAGAAGTTCCTTCTCTTTTCTGAAAAATATGTTGTTAGTATCACTTTAGGTGACATGGATGGAAACTGGCATCAAAAATATTTTATTTGGTGGTTCTCTTTATTTCTTTGGTCAGAAAAACTGTTCAGCAAAAACCTGCAGGACCCAATAGATGCAGAGGATTGGAAAAGCAGAGAAGGCTTGTTCAGGAACCATATTTAGAAAATATTTAGAAAACATTAAAAAAATATTGATCTAAAAAGTTTTGCCTTTAGGGATGGTTTAAAGTTCTCCTTCACTGGTGTTTTTATAAAATTTTCAGTGTTCTCTAGTATGAAAGAATGCTGTCTGAGTCGTATTTCTGTAAAAAATAAAAATTCCCAGTCTGTTTCAGTTTATGCCACTTCCTCCCCACCAGTTGACCTCCAAGCAGAGCCCCTCCCTGCCCAACCTTTAGAAAATTCCCACCCCAATAAACTGGATTTTAAGTTTGCATTAGAGCTGAAAAGGTGAGCTGCCTTGGGCAAATGTTTATGAGTTAGACTTTCTTCACACATGATTTTGTCTCTTTCTGTTTTCAACAATAAATGTCCATCTTATTTATGTATTTATTTCGATGAAAACCAATCATTTAGAACTAACTTCTTGTTTTCCACATTCAGGCACATAACCACAAAGAAAGATTATTCAGTATTTCCTGTATGCATTTCCTGGGTTAAAATGAAAAGCTGCGGCAACTAGTGGGTGGTGTTGCTCTAGGATATTACAAGAAGAAAAGTCAGGTTGCTGTCATTTAGGGTGTATTCAGACCTGCACTGTTTAGTCCACTTTAAACTGACCAGAGTTGATTTGGACAGCTGTTCCGGATCTTTCATGCAGGTGTAAATACACACAAACGAATCCTGCTGTGGATCAGACAATCGGACCGAGACCAACATTTTTAGGTGGTCTCGGTCCGCTTCCAAACGGACTGTGCTTCGGTTGGCTTCAGGTGTGAATATAAACCGCTCTCAATCCGAATCAACTTCACTATGCATGCACCTTTTTGGCCTCACCAAGCCACCGTAGGAAAATTAGCCGTTCAGCCACCCTGCTGCCAGGATGCTGTGGGTCAGGGCACGTAGAGCATGTCGTCTCCTTCGGGTCGCAGCATGCGCTTGACGACACTGTTGTAAAATTACAAACAGCATTGCGACAACGGCGTTGAATGAGCAGCTCTTGAAACGCCATACGATGTTGCGCTTCAAACAACAGTACTATTATGCAGAGCAGGAATGCAGTATTTTAGTCCGGACCAAACAAGCGGACCGAAGGACTTTTCTGGTCTGAATACACCCTTAAACTCTCAAGAATGTCATGTCCTGGATGACTGACAATGAATATCAATCTCTAGGTTACAACTAGTGAATTTTTGACCTCTCTATGAGTTAATGGATAGCAGATCACATTGTTCACTGTAAGTTGTGTGACTTTAATAGAAATGTGTGTGTGTGTGTGTGTATTTGTAACTACAACGTTCAATTTAATTTTGTTCAATTTTATTTTGTTTTTTAACATCATAAATTCGACAAAAGCCTTTGATTTATTAGATAGAAAACAATACACTTTGTCTGATACTGTCAAAGAATAATTAATATTCCAAAGAGTTTAACACACATTTAAAAGGGAAGTACCTTTTTTTTTTCCATCCGGACCGTATTTATAGTATGCATTACTTTCATTTACTCACCAGGACAAGAAGTTTGGAGTCCTTCGGGAGAAGTTTATCCAGTCACAATCAGCGTATATCCATATAATAGCAGCCTCTAAATAAGGCATTATCTACCACAAAACTATTTCATTTAACCAATTGAAACAAATTCAATGAGTTCTCTGTCATGCGGCATCCCGGTTGTTGTCTCATCAGGACTTTCACTCTGTGCTTGACAGCTGTTGGTTAGACAGTACTTGGTACAGCAAACTTTAAAACCTTTGTGTTTGCATGTTTCCAAATTGCATAAACAAAATAATCAAGTTGACTAAGTTCAGCTTCCACAGCTCCCCTTCCTACAACCTTCTTGGACTACAGCAGCAATGGTGGACAGCTGCGACGTCATTTAAATCGGCAGTTAGTGTGAATTGGAATAGACTGGATTAAAAGCCTGAAAAAAACCCTGCGACAAAAACGAAGGACTGCCCAGACACTCCGAACTCAAAGGGGGATATTAACCATAACTATTCAGAATAATACAACCCTGGTGAAAAAACGGCATTTTGTGGCAGATAATGCTTTATTTAGAGGTTACACGTCCGTTGGCCCATTAACTCCAAATATACGTAATGCAAGCTAAAAATAAGATACAGGTTGCAAAAAAAAAAATCAGTTTAAGAGCCAGAACGATTAATATTTAATAATTCAATAATAATACTGAAGCTGATTAGGGAATTTAGAAAGAATTTGATGTGCAAGAGGGGGGAATTATGGAGGTGTTTGAATTAAAATGAATTTGACCAGGAAAATAACTATTGCAAAGGGGGAGTGAGTGACCAGGTGAGAGCACACCGTTTACCAACGAAGACAGGGAGCGGCAGGTTAATCTGTAATTTATTACAGAAAAAAAAAAGAAAAATGGCCACAAATAGAAACAGATACCAAAAATACCATTAAAAACAAAGTGGGATGAAAAAATGCTAAAAATAAAATGGTAAAAAAAGAAAAAGAAACAAAAAAAAAGGGTAACGCCGGTAAACTGCGGTGTGCAAACAGGTACCCTCACTTCCTCCTGGTCTAGGGTAGAAGATCCCTTTGGTCACACGCACCGGGTCACCTGAAATACAACATACACCACACAACATACGCCAGTACGGGGTCCAAGACTACAAGACCTTAAGCCTAGTTTATCCTCCTCTGAGAGCAAATTTGCACTCACAAACTCTATTGTTTGTTCAGAGTTACTCGACCAGGACAGCAGGGGGTAGGGGTGTAGCACCAACTTTTGGTCCCTGGGTATAAACGATCTTGCTGGGCCCCCCTACCAAATACCATAGTGATACCAGTGGGCCCTGAATATATTTAGGTGGGATATTTCCAACACCTGGTTTTGCTCCACCTTTACTGGCTAGCATTTGAATAATAGTTTTCCTGTGTTTATCAGTAGGAGTTGTTGGCCATAATCCTGGGTCCTCTGACAATCCATCAGTATCCCCAAGTCTCTCCTTCACTTCTTTCCTTTTCTGCTCTGTCCTCCTGCTCCTGACTACCTCCATCACATTTTTCACCCTCCCTCTCATCCCTTATATGAATATCAACCTTATCTTCTATTTCTGCCTCTGCTACAAGATGTAATAAATAAAATGTTTACAGTGTTACTGTACACATTTAAACTTTAAACTGTAATTACTGAGGGTAAAAAAGACAATTCTGCTAAAAGTTAACCTTGTCTTACTGTCAATGCTTTCACCTGGCCCTGATGAATGATGATGATAAATGGTTGCTTAAATATCCGTTAATGTCACAACGCCTTTTTTAAAGTGTAGTGTAAGTTCAAGTTAATTGATAATTATAGTTGTCTGTTTAAATTACATGCAGACTATAGAATCACAATTACTATAGAATTACGTTTTAAAATAAGTCATTTTCAATCATATAAAATGTGCATTAAACTGAGAACAACCCTGTACTTAATGTAAGAGCGTGTGCAAGCTCATTTGCATAATTATGTTGTAAAATAGGTGCTAACGATCTGTGATTTTGCGGGTGTTAGATTTTGACAATGGAGGGAAATAAAGGGTGCTTTCAAGTAAACTCCTGATTCTGAGAGAAGGGCAGCTGAAGAGGAGACAAGCGCAGCTGCCTGGAATGGCAGTGTGTTGAGCTCCCAGCTCCTCCTCCTTCAGCTTCTCATTCCGTTATTTACCCAAAAACATTGTTTACTCGCTATGTAGTGTTTGATACTATAAAGTATTGCTATATTATTCAAATAAAGTATAAACATAAATGTATGCCGTTGTACCTCGAGCAGGTATTTTGTTAAAACAATGTCAGTGCTCGATGATGAATTTGGAGCTCACCTTTTAAAAAAACTGAGTGAACAACTGCTTGTCCTCATTTGCCTTTCTCTCTTCAAGCTTTTTTTCTTTTCATTTTTTTAGGCCCTGGTTTTCCTTTCTTAAGGAAAGACTCTTCCTCTGTCTTTCTAGTTCCTTTCATGGCTCCTCTAGGTCCTGTCTCATCATCTGATTCACTGCAGCAGAAGCAACCTGAGGGTCGTACCATTTACACTGATTGGAGAGGGGCGGTAGGGCCATGCACAGCATAAAAATGACTTTTTTATATACCAAACCAGTGCCTAACTATAAGCTTAGTTTTTCACAGGACCTTTTTTATTTGTACATAACTGCTGAACAAATGTTAGTGCATGTAAATGTATGTATGTGTATAAAACTCACTTCTAAGCCAACCCGCTTCAGAACCTCGGTACTCTTTAGCACCCCCACCCCCAAACCCCCCCAGTCCAATGCCCCAGCATTTAATATCCTGTAAAGAGCTACGTATCCACTAATAAAGGCCTTACCTATCATGTGGGGGTCCCTTTGCAGCTGTGATAAACAAGACATGATGAAGGATGAAAGAACTACAAAGTGAGAACCATGTCTTAAGAAACATAAAAAGCAAATACAGCATGCATAGATGAGACAGAACCTGAGAGATGCACTTTATATTTCACATGCTCTTCGCATAACTGGTGAGTGCGGTAGTGTGGAGGGCTGACGATTTGCACTTGTTTTGGAGCAAGGACGTGGACACCTGCCAGTCACTTAATATACTGTTAACACCTTTCTGCACCAATAGATTTAGTTACTGATCCGTCAGCTGAAGCTTTCTCAAAGTTGAGTCAAGCAGCAGAACAATTGTTAACAAAATCTGTAATTTTATGTTTATCTTACAGTAAATTAAAACCTAATATGCAGTTTCTTATAAAAATAAATACTACAGAACAGTACAAAATTTTTGAATGCACAGACGTGACCACGTTTTATGTTATGCAATCACTGGATGGATGGGAGGGGGGGGGGGGTCACTGTTGACAGTTGTCCAGCATCATTGCTACAGAAGCTTGTTTGTCACACACATTGTGCTGTATCCAAAGATACTGATGCTAAGTTGTATGGAAGGAAAAAGTGTGAAACTAAAAATGTGCACAAGCAACAGGAATTGCTGCAATATTGAGAAGATAGTGAAGCAACGCCTTTTAAAAAGTGTAGGTGATATAGTCAAAGTGTTAAATGGACCCAGAATCAGAGCTTCAAGAATCACCACTCACAGACGTATCCAAGACAAGGACTACAGCTACACCACGCCTTTTTGTAAAGTCAGGTCTGAAGCAGAGAAAGTGTCAGAAGCGTCTTGAGTGAGCTAATGAGCAAAACAACTGGACTGTTCATAATTGTGCTTTGTCAAATCCAAAAGCTGTTGGGTGTCTGTCAGGAAGCCTTTGAGCCCTCCATGCTTGTCCCTACTTAGAAGCTTTATTGAAATTACTATTTCATTTTCTAGCGAAACTTGGCACCTATCCAGTCTGAGAAAAGTACCAATATCTGGTTTAATGACCCTGGTTTATCATTGTTGGATAAGAAAACAAGTACATTTGTCCTAAATCCCTACACCAAAGCATATTATATGGACATGCTTTTAATAGTCTGGGAATTTATTAAAACGTTTTTTTTCTCATAAATATTCATATTTTCCCATGTCATAATTATGAAAGTTATAGTTTAAAGGGGCTATGTCATGCGAAATCAAGTTTTTGGAGTTTTCAACCATATTGTAATGCAATTTTCTCATTTAAAAAAAAACACCAAAGTGGTTTTTGACTTAATTCACGCATGTAAAAGCAATCCACCTGAATTCTGCTCTCTGAGCAGCTGCCCTTTCCTCTCCTAAAAATCGACTGAGTGTTGAACTAGTGACATAATCGGTTGAAAGTTGAGTGCTAGAGGTGTCTGCACCAACCCTGCAGGCAGAGCGGCTTACCCCTGGTAGATTTTCAAACACACCCTCATCCTTCTCACAGCTAATGGCTGCTTTGGTTTTTGGCAGCTTAAAATACTTGGATTTTTTACTTTCTCTGTGAAAACACCCGTTTGACTGCGTGGATTATAGGATTTTATTCTACATTCCCAAAGAACAGCAGCTGGATCAAAGAGCAGAGACACATGATGAACAGGTAAGTAAGTGGCTACATGCTAATGCTAATGTGGGTTAGCCATTTATCAAGCTGCTTATGTAATCTTATAACAGCATGGTCTGGTCAATTAATTGATCTGTAGCATTGCATAATGTTCAGTAAACGAGTGCAAACAACACACACACGGCTTTTTTATATACTGGGCAGGAAAGATTTGCTTAGTGGACGCAGCTGTGTTGGTTTGGGCTCTGTCTAAAGCCTGGCTATTTAGCAAATGAGATAGGCTTTATTGACTCCATTTTTTACAAAAAAATAAAATAAAATAAACCTAACGTCTGAGCCCTAATATAGCAGAGTTTCATTGTGGTGCTTCTTGATTTTCAAATTCTTTGTGAGAATATTGTCTGTTTGTGATGAAACTTAGCACTATTTGTTTCATTTTGATCTGCTCCGGGCTCTGCAGCGCAGCGGAGTGTAGCGTAGGGATGCAGGAGGCGTGTTTATAGAGAAACGAGCTGTTTCAATTCGTGGTCTAACATTAACTACAGAATACAAGTTAAATTTCAGGACAAATGAATACTGTATAACACCAGCGGTAACATTTTATCATATACAGTTCTATCTCAGAAGTTGAAAGCTGTAAAATAGCATGATATAGTCCCTTTAAGATAGTTTATACATATCTGCCCAATGAGATTATATATATAAATGAAAAATATAACAGGCCTTTCAATTGAAAATGGGACAACTTTATATGATCACCATAAAAATATAAAATATCAATCATTTTAGGATTTAATAAATTTAAAATAAGATTCCAGCTTCTCAGTATAGCACAGTTTATACTGCAGTTAAAGGAGGTAGTGGAGTGGCCCTCTGTGGTAGATAGATGAAGTTTGTTTTGTTGCTTTGCTTTTGCTCTACAGAACTATAAGCAACGCTTATATTTTAAATCTTTTGAATGATGAGTTCATTTTGTAGAGAACGTTACGTCTCACTGCAGGAGTGATTCTAGGATCAGAGGTTTAGTGGTTCTGAGGATCCATAGAGCTGCCCGGTGTTGGCTCCTGTTATGCCATGCGGCCGGCTACTCGCTTCTGGAAGGTGTGGGGCACCAACATTCAGAACCCCGGCGGGAAGTTTTCCAAAATAAGAGTCAGAACTGAGAGACAGAGAGAGTAAATAAGGCACAAACACAGAATATCTGTTTCACACTTGGACGCACCTGCAGGTGGGGTCAGCAAGAACTGAACCATCCTCTTCAAGGCTGTACCATTTTTATTAAGGAAGAACAAAGAACGTATTCACATTTCTTATTCTCCTCCCACCAGAACTTTATTACCAAGGTTTCCTGATTTATTAACCGTACCATGAAGTACTTTTATGGCCCGTCCTCCCTGGTCTGTTTTTTATCTTAACATCCTGCTTTTACAGCCTGCAATAAACTTACCCAAGAGTTTTATGACTTAAAAGCTTACCCCAATAAAAAATACTGACAGACAATATATTTTTACAACCATGCAAACTATATAAAACAGACTTTTACCTTCTGAATGCTTACTACAGATTATAGAAAACATATTTAATACGAGACAGTTATATAAAGTAGCCCCAAAAAATATAACATACAACACCGGTCAGGCAAGATACATTTCACTGTTTAGTATTTTTTTCAACCAGGGAAAGTACACAGACCTTTTGAGGTGCAGGTGCTCGAATATAATTAGGTGCACATAAAGCAAGGCTTTAAAGCACCTTAGAACAGCATAACTTATACCATATTGAATAATAACAAACAATATTAATCAGGAAATTAATATGAAATCACGACACAATAATTCCACATCATCAGATAGGAATAACGCAAAGAGGGTAACATATTTATTTATCTGATGTGGTTCAATGTTGTCGTTGAGACTCTAGACATAAAGAAGACTTTAGGAGAGCTGGTAGCTGATTAAACAAGTTTTATAAAATACATTATGAAATAATTTAACTTGCTGCTGTGTCTTACTAAATAAACCCTAATATTTGACTGGTTAACCTCCACAGCAACTCAGCTGTAGATGCAAAGGACCTAACTCTACTTTTCTATAGCAGTTTTACCACCTTTGGGAGATATTTGGATATGTTATGGGAAAAGTATATAAAGATTATATTTAATTAATGATTAGTGATAATTAGTAAAAATATGGAACATGGCAGAATTCTTAGAACTCACTAAAGAAACTGAAGTTGACGAAGACTTATGGACGTTTAATCGATAGTCTACCTGAAGGACTCCTTGTGTTATGGTTGAGTTGCAGAGTAGACCAAAGGTTCTGATAGAAGACTCTGGAAAGTCACACAGTCAGGCAGAGATTGCATGTTAGATGGGAGAGCAGAGATGCCCGAAAGAGGGACGCTTGTATTTCCATAATAAATATTTTAACAACGCTAACGAAGACTGACGCCTCATCCATTTGCAATTCTGCAAAAACATATAAGAACAGATTCCTTTAATTGACATATTGGTTTGGCATATAAGTTTTATTAACATTTTCACATTTACAAATATCAATTTGGGGACATTATGATTTATGAAATGGTGGTAAATATGGCTTTCCATACAGTATTTCCTTTGGTCAAAATTGTTGGTACAGAATTTTTAGGCTACTCTTTATCTGTCATTATTAGCTCAGATGTCCAAATACTTTGGGCCAAACCTTTCGTTAGAAGTCAATGTTATAGCAGTACCTTCATTCTGTTTACCGCGTCCGTACACCAGCAGCCCACATCCTGTGGGCAGCTGGTGAGCATCTGATAGCATCATTAGGTGAAAGCAAAGCAGGGGGGCAGTGCATCATTCTGCGTACTGAGTCCGGAAAAGATTGAAGCTGTGTTTTTGAAATGTAGTTTGAACCAAGTACTGTATGTTTTTTTTATATTTTACCAGTGTGTTAAAAATAAGCACATACAGTAAAAAGCATAAATAAATAATTGTTGGTCTGAATGAGGAAGTAAAAATAATCACCAATGGTTTTTTTGTGGGTGTATATGTTTTATTTTAGATTCACTTCCTGTGAAGTTTCACTTTCTTTGAAAGACAACCAAGATGCAGAGGTTTAAGAATCTGCTCTTCAGCCTGTGCTGTAAGTCTCTTATTTTATATAACCTTGCAAAAAACTGAAAGTTACTGAGAGTTTAATAGAAAAAAAATGTTGAAATGTATCTGTTTCCTGTCCTAAATCATTATTCATATTTGTAAGTGTTTAACATGTGATCAGACATAGCATATGTATTTTATGTATTTATATGTTGTATTTGTAAGTATACGAGCACTTGACAAATTAAGTTTCCCCTTTTTTGGGGGATACATAAAGTATATATCTTTATATTTATTATAACATAGAATTATTGTCATTATCATATAACTAAAGATAAACCAATCAACTCTTCAAAAGCGGGTAATGTACAAATAGCCTCTCATATTACTCTACACCCTTTATGTAGTTCTAAGTTTCAAAAACGTTGTGACCCCTTACAATATACCAAAGCATGAATCACAATCAATTATGGTTTTATCAGACTTTTGATTTTAAAATGTTTGCTTTTGTGCTTTTCTGTCTGTAGCTGTGCTGAGCAGTGTGAGCAGTGCGGCAGGTTTGATCCATGTTTTTGGATATGAGGGTCGAGATGTGAAGGTTTCCTGCTCTTATCCTTCTGGTTATGAGTCTTATGAAAAGTACCTGTGTAATAAAAACTGTGGTTACAGTGACGTCCTTATTACAACAACACAAAGTAATAAAACCAGACACTACATCTATGATGACAAAAGGACAAGAATCTTCACAACAACTATTTCTAACCTTCTATCAACCGACGCTGGGATGTATTGGTGTGGTGTAACCAGGAATGGAAAGGATATCTACACTGAAGTAAAA
This sequence comes from Apricaphanius iberus, assembly GCA_028564705.1. Taxonomy (NCBI): domain Eukaryota; kingdom Metazoa; phylum Chordata; class Actinopteri; order Cyprinodontiformes; family Aphaniidae; genus Apricaphanius; species Apricaphanius iberus. Next base: position 42,999 of record JAPXFQ010001860.1, read on the forward strand.
CTGGAAGCAAAGCAAGGTATGTAAATATACAGTAATGATTACATTTTAAAGTTGTTAAATCATTTTTCAAACAAGATTTGTGACTACTGTTGGCTTCTAGTTACCATGCGGTCGGCCACTCGCTTCTGGAGAGTGTGGGGCGCCAACATTCAAAACCCCGGCGGGAAGTTTTCCAAAATAAAAGTCAGAGCTGAGAGACAGAGAGAGTAAATATGCACAGACACAGAATTTCTGTTTCACACTTGGACGCACCTGCAGATGGGGTTCAGCCAGAACTGAACCATCGTCTACAGGGCTGTACCATTTTTATTAAAGAAGAACAAAGAAAAAAGTATTCACATGACTTATTCTCCTCCCACCAGACTTTTTATTACCAAGGTCTTCCTGAGTTATAGCTTATAGTTTATGGCCGTCCTCCCAGATCTGCTTTTTATCTAAACATCCTGCTTTTACAACATGCAATAAACTTTAGCCAAGAGTTTCACGACTTAAAAGCTTACCCCCATAAACAATACTGACAGACATATTTTTACCATCATGCAAGCTAATTAAAACAGACTCTTACTTTCTGAATACTAACTAAAGATTATATAAACATATTTAATACGAGACTGTTATATAAAGTAGCCCCAAAAAATATGAGTTACAACACTACTTTGAAGGGTCATGCCCTAAATGTATGGTACATTCAGAAGGGATTGGCAGCTGGGTAAAATTAACACAATGACAGGATTTCTTCCAATTCCTAAATGTCTAATGATTAGTTCACCAGACGGTTGCACTGCAGCTACTTTTAATATTTTAATCAAAGCATTGGGTTACAAGAAATCATAAAAACATAGAAATAAAAGACATTCAAATATTGAAACCTTGTAAACAGGAAGAGATCTTTTGAAGGTGGTTGCTTTTTATCAAACAGAACTGAACATTTAACAGAATTTATGGACAGGAAACTGTCCATAAACTGGCAGGAAAAGGATGCATGATTTCTATTTTTTTATACAAACAAAAAAGAAACAGAACAGTCCAGTGTTAACCTTTTGTTACTTTAAAGGAAAAGGTTTTTTAGCTATTTTTATGTTTGTTTACTAACCCTGAGAAGTTTGGAGTCAGTTTGAGCTATTCAGCAGTACTTGTATCCACTCTTGATCAACTTACATCCACAGAATGGGGGTGCTCCGGGCAAGACACATGCCACTTGTAATAAGGTTCAATCTGCCCCTTTCGCCTTAATTTTATCATGTTTATATTCTCCTTGGACTTAAGAACGCCTCAGAAGTCCTTCTTTATTATCTTGCAGGCTGATTCGGAAGCTTAAAATAACAATATAAAGCTGACGAATCTGACACCGCAGGACTGGCAGTCTGTGTTCTACGGCACATCCCTTGTTATGCAATTCTCTGTATGATGTATGCGTGCATTATAGATACTGATCGAATAGCTCAAGTAATAACGTCAAGATTTTTTTCCTGTGTTGGTTGTGATGTAAACCATAATCATCCTTTTAATACTGATGCTGGTCAGCTACACATACATGTGTTGGCATGTGGCTGTTCCAGACTTCTCACAGGTCTGTGCCATTTGCAGTAAACACCTGCAACACAATGAAACTTTTATTTTTTTATTTTTTAGGGGTAGTGAGAAACATGCAGCATTGTTATATCCATTAAAAAGCTGATTTATGGCCCAACTAAAGAGATGAGTTGTGATGAAGTGCACTTTATCTTCAGATTAGATTATAGGGCCTGGGCTGACTCAGATGAACTCTGGGGTGAACTAGAGTGAAACTAAAATCAAATAGTCATTTCTAATATTTATTTTTGCTTGTTAGTTTTTACTTTAGTAATTTCTCTGACTGTAGGCAGTGATGAAAAAGTGGGGGAGCAAAAACATAAGCTTGCTCGCCCACTTTCGAAAATGTAGGAGAGGTTGCTCTTCTTGCTCCATTGCTCAGCTGAGACACAAAGTTGAAAACAGTCTGTGCAATGTGTTATTCATGACGCCACTATAACTCCAACATGCAGCAAGTCTAATAATTTTTTTGTTGTTGTTTTTTTACAGACAGTTGCTGCAACAAAGTGCAAAACATCCAAGGTAATGAAGATGGTTCAGTGTCCATCAGCTGTCTGTATGAGTCTGAGTCTGTCGACAAGCTGAAGTACATCTGCAGAGGAAACCGGCTCTCCATATGTCTGCAGCAGGCACTAATCATATCTAACAGCACACAAAATGGAAGATTCAGTAGCATTGATGACAGCAAGTCAAGAACATTCACAGTGACCATTTCCAATCTGACCCTGACGGATTCTGGGTCGTATCTTTGTGGGGTCCAGAGAAACTCAGGACTGGATTTTTTCTCTGCAACTGAGCTGAAAGTCAAGGGTGAGGGATCCAAAGTATATACCTAAAATGCTTATGGATCTGTAAAGTTTCAGTTAAACAGATGTTGAAAAAATGCATAAAAAAGTATGTTTATGCTTTCCAGAGTGGTGCTGTGTGAAGTCAAAAAAGATTACAGGAACTGCAGGAGATTCAGTAAACTTTAGGTGTCCTTATCCACCTAATCACCGAAATAATAGGAAGTTCATCTGCAAAGGAAGTCATCGCAGCAGCTGTAGAGATATGATGATGGATCAAAACAGATTTTCACTGCACAGTGATTCCTCTGAGTCTTTCTCAGTTACCATCACACAACTGGAAGCAGGAGATGCTGGGACGTACTGGTGCCGCTCAGAACCAGGCTGGAACGTTGGAAATTATACCCAGTTTCATTTGTCTCTAGGTGAGAGGCCTAACAAGGACACAGGAGGGAGAATTCAAATAAATGTTTTACCAAACGGGTTAACTTTTAGAGTTTTTGATTGTGCATGTAGATGTAATAAATAAAACAGATATGAACAGCAAAAAATAACTATTATCAATAGAAATGAACTGCAAAAAAGTCATAATAAAAAAATATTGAGACCTGAAGAAAATGTATTTAAAAATCTACAAATTGAAAAAACATTTTAGGGAAATTGTGTTTCAAACTAAAATTTGAACTTTATTCCAAATCCAAGCTGAAGTGGGTACCAGTCTTAGATGCATATCCCTGTTGGCGCAAGTTTAATTTCTGAGACAGCAACCCAGGGCGTGAGAATGAAGTGTTGAGTTGGACAACTCTTAAAATTATTCTTACAAAATTTTGTTTTACTCACTGTTCCAGGAATGGAAGAAAAAACGATAGTGGTGGAGAAGCTGCCAGCACTTATCACCCCAGCAGGTGAGAATATCAAAGGCAGCAGAGACCTTGTACCGCAACTAAAACTAAGAAATTTGTAAATAAAACTTGTAGTACCAACATTTAACAGAGGTTTTATTGAATTTCTCTACCCATATTTGTTGTAATACTCAGTTGGTTAGATGCCCAAATGAGGAATATTTGGTTCAAACATTAAATAAATAAAAAATCTTGTCAGTTCACCCTAAAGTTATTGAGATGTGAGTCTGCACCATAAAACTAATCCAGACCTGATGAACATTGAAACTTGTGAACTCCAATCAGACTTTTTTTTATTTCTTTAACAGATCAGCACCAGAGTAACACCATGAATATTGGCCAACCAACAGCACCACGGGTCCCTAAAGCTAAGGAACTAATTCAAGGTATAGCAAGTTTCTATTTTTGTAGCAGGTACACATGGGGTTATTTGAAGACTTCGTAATTATTACAGTTAAAGCTTTATGTTTTTCACAGTGGTTTGTTGGTTGTAGTTCACTGTTTGAGGTTTTGGTTTAAACTTTTATTAGTTAAAAGCTAGTCAAAATAATGCTCATGGGGACATATGTAAATTTATCTTTTGTTCATCCTTTTTATGTTGCCTTTTGGACCTCTGCTGCCTCTGTAAACACTCTAGACATGAATAAAAAATCCATCAACATTTTTGCAAATCTGGAGTCAAAAATGATGTGCTCAACAAGTCATAAAAAAGGCTTTCTGTGACGTCACAATAAGTGGAATTTCTCTCACCTTTAAACCTCGCGCCTGCCATGTCGAACTCCATCCATTGTGTTTCAAACCCAACCCATCAATCCCAATTTCATGCCATTCCGGTGTGGCAAACCTGCAACTTTGTACCAAGAGATGGTGGGCGTGGTTTCAACTGCTAATATGCATAAATGGCAGACTGCCACCGTAAAGAGACCCTGGCAATTTTGGCAGAGGCCAATTTTGGCAGATAAAACTATTAGTGTAAACATCAGGAAATTAATGCTCTTATTTTGAAGAGCATACACAGCAACTTCCGCTAATGAGTTAGTCCTAATTTAAGTCTGAAAACATTCCTTTAACTGAATAATGCACATTTTAACGCAGCAGTAACTCACTACGAAATGTACTTAAACTATACAGTGAACCAACATGCAATACTGTGCATGTAAACAAAATAAATTAATTTTGACAGCCCTAGTGTACACTGATTAGAAGGAGTTTTAAGCTTTGAAGTAGAAAGCTATGAATTTGAGAGATTCCTCCACAGTTTTCCGTTTTTTGATATTTGTGTTTTACTGTGCCACTCAAAATGTATCTGTAAGCTTTCAAAAGATTATTGTTCAACTAGAGTTCTCAAGAAAAGAAGAAATAGTTGGTGAAATTTTTCAAAACGTTTATATTTTTTATAATTTCTTCATTAGCCAAGTGATCTCAACAAAGAATACTGATTTCTATATGGATAACGAATTGTGACAGTAAACCACAATGAACCTTATTGGAAATCTTTGGACTATGCTGAAAAGCCAAATCTAGGAAAGAAAACTAACAAATTTTATTGAAATCTAAGACTTTTCATTGTAGTTAGCAATATGAGTTTCTATTTATATTTTTGATGTATTGAGTTTAGAAAAAATGATCGACATCTTCAAATATGTGCATGCAATTCAATTTAACGATAAACAATTTCCTAAATCCAAAGTATTCTTGTTATTCTTGTTAAAATCCATTGGATTTCTTTGCTAAATGATATTACCACTCTGAAAAGAATGGCTCAATTAACTTTTATAATTTTTTTAATTAAAAATTAAAGACACACTCTATTGCCTTTTCAAGGCTTGCAGCATAACATCACTCCAAGTCTCTACAGAGTGCATCTGAAGTCTACTGACTGTTTTACAAGCTCGCTAGCCAATACAAAAATAAATCAAAATAATTGCCTATCAGTTGGTAAACCATTAAACAGCCTGCACTGTATTACATCAACATGCCGAAATAACCCCAGAAAAAGCATTTGTTACTTACCAATCCAGTAGCAACAAATATGGATCAGCATCTCTACTACATCCTGTTGTACAGTACAGACCAGAAGTTTGGACACACCTTCTCATTCAGTTTGTTTTCTTTATTTTCATGACTATTTACATTGTAGATTCTCACTGAAGGCATAAAAATTTTGAATGAACACATATGGAATTATGCAGTACTTTTACAAAAAAATTTGAAATATCCTGGCCTCCAAAGTCACCGGACCTGAACCCAATCGAGATGATTTGGGGTGTGCTGAACCGCAGAGTGAAGGCAAAAGGGACAACAAGAACTAAGCATCTCTGGGAACTCCTTCAAGACTGTTGGAAAACTATTTCGGGTTACTACCTCTTGAAGCTCAAGACAATGCAAAGCAGTAATCAGAGGAAAGGGTGGCTACTTCGAGGAATCTAAAATATAACAGATGTATTTAGTTACTTCACCCTTTTTGGTTACATACAGTAATTTCATACATTATGTGTTCATTCATAGTTTTGATGCCCTTAATTGAGAATCTACAATGTAGTCATGAAAATAAAGAAAACGCATTGTATGAGAAGGTGTGTCCAAACTTTTGGCCCATACTGTATCTCTAATGCCTCATTCACAGCGGCAGGGTGGACAAAACTGAAAAGTTGTAACAATGGTTTAAGAAGCTAATCCTACTTTGACCTAAACTGAGCAACAGTTTAACAGAAAAGTTATTTCACAGCAGTGAGGTGAGGTGTTGTCTGTTCTGTGTCATCTTGTGTCTTGCTGCTCTCTGAGGCAGCAGGAGGGGCAGCAGGAGGGACAACAGTAGGTACGCTGTTAACGAGGAGAACAAGCTGGTCATGAGTTGAGAAGTTGGCTCAGCTCAGCGTCCAGCTCCACGGCTCTCCCTTGCACCGCTTTCCTTACCCCTGATTCGGACTGGGCACAGAACGGATGCAGCCTGGTTTCTGTGGGGCTGCTGCATGAACACCATGCTGCATTAATTCTATGCCCAATATAAATCAGGGGTTAACAGCCTTGTCCGCCAGTAAACCTCAGTCAACTTTCAGCTTGTGTACTGGGCTGCTCTTTTTTTTTCTCTCTGGCCACTTCTGATAGCGTCTTCATTGGTTTCTTTATTTAGGAATCCCAGATGCTGCTCTCTATTCAGTTATTGCTGTACTTCCTGTGCTGTTGCTGACAGTCATCCTTGTCACAGTTTGCAGGAACAAATGTAAAAAAGTTAAAGGTAAATTTAGTGCTTTTAATCTCCTCATTCAACCAAATACTTGCATGCAGAGTTGCTTTTGAAATGTTTTGGCTTTTTTCCAGACACAAAAGTCATTGCATGCGGAGACAAGCTTGACTTCGTGCATGTGCAGAATGTGTGTGGTGGTGAAGACGTAAGATAATTTAACTCTAAAACTTCATCCTGTGGTCAATGTGTGATTACATGTACAAATACTGCAACGGTATTATTACAATTTTGAGAGCATGTATTAATTTCAATGCTTGTGTGCAGACTCTAAGTTAGATTTGGATCTAGACTTTTTCTGAACCATTGTAGCACATGAATAAGTCTTGATCTAAATCATTCAACTGCAACTCTGGGTGTGCATTTAGGGTCATTGTCCTCCACCCTGGTCTCAAGTCTTTTGCAGCGTCTGAAACGTTTTCCCAAGATAGCCCTGTATTTAGTTCCATCTATCTATGCATCAAAGCTGATCCGTTTCCCTGTACATTGTGAAGAAATAGATACCAAGAGCATTATGATACAGCCACCACCTTCAATGTCTCAGAATGGGAATGGTGATTTTAAAATGATAAGTAGTGTTAGAATGTTTAATGTAAGCCAGAAAAGTTCAGTTTTAGTGTGGTCTGACCAAAACATATTTTTCCATACATTATTTGTGAAAAACATTAACCAATTTAAAACAATTTTTCAAAATGACTTCTGCCTGATGTCAGTGTTGATGCAGCCTGAGATGATGTCTGCAGATACATTTTCAGCACACACTAAGGATTGTATTCCAAGAACTTTAATACCACTGGTCAGAGGGTGACCTACAAACACAGCTCTGCAAGTTAGAATATTGTGAAAAAGTTCTATATTTTATGTTGCCCATTTCAGATAGGTCATTTCAAGCACAATAACAACATAGTCGATGGACCAGTTTTTGGCACATTTGGTGGATGCCAATTAAATCAGCATTTCCATTAATCTAAAAGGAAGCACAAAGTGCTCTGACATTTTTTGTTGGTAGATGGCTGCATTGACTGTGGATTTCACAGTGTACCAGCACCAGCAGATGATATGAGGGCTACCCAAATGTGAAAACTTCAAGCTGAACTCCATGGATAGTGGGTTCTTTCCTCTTCACTCTTCCCATGGACTTTGGGAGCTTGATTTTTAAATGAAATGCAAATTTACTTTCATCTGAAACGAGAACTTTGGACAACTGAGAAAAAAGTCCAGTTTGTTTTTGCTTTACCTTAGTAAGTCATCTTACCTTAGTCCAGCTGAGATACTGCTGATGTCTTTGGTTAAGAAGAGGTTAACACAGTTACAACAAACCTTAGTAAGCCCACATATAGGGTTTATCTCTGTGTTGTTGGTTCTGATGTGCTGTCTTCAGCTTAGTCTGCTCCTTGTGAAGATGCCCTTAATTCTTAAATAGACTTTCTATGACAGTCCTCTCTGGCCTGCAGTTATGCCAGTTGCTGGTGCACCTTTTACCAACGCTTTTCACTCCACTAAACTGTCTATATTTATCCAGTACATTTTTAAGAATATTTAAATTCTCTGAGACGCTAAATTATGGGTTTGGATTATTTGTAAGCCATTATCAACTTCACTCAATGTGTAACAAATCCTGAAATTTTGATTTCTCAAATTTTTATTACATTTTCTTTTTCACATGAGCTTGTAAAACCATTGGTGAGTTCATAGCACAAAGCAAAGCTGTGTTTGTAGAGTTGTCATGTTGGGTTCTTCTGGAAGCAATTGGTTGCACAGGAGTTATTGTAGGGTTATCAGAGCAAACAGAATTGTAACTCTATAGATTTTTTCTTTAAAGATTATAAAAACAATCATGCATTTATTTGCACTTCACAATTATGCATTACTTTGTATTGGTCCATCACATTAAATATCAATAAAATACACTGAGGACAGTGGATATAATGTTGCAAAAAGTGTAAAAACTAAAAATATTTTTGTTACGTAATTCATATCCCTTCCATCACTGTATTACAAAAGAACTGAATCAAATCTGGTTTAATCTGATAATATTTATTTGATCTATTGTTTCTTTTTAGGTTTATGAGAATCATGATGCTATAGTAAAGAGATCACAGCAGAGCACCTTAAAGCCACAAAATACAAGTTGCAATTTAAATCATCTGGAGGAAGATGAACAAGACTATGAAAATATCACAGCCCCAGAGGATATCTACTGTAATGAGGATTTCCATAAAAACCAGAAAAGATGAAGAGCAATTTTCACTTATACACAGGTGATCTTTGTTAATTTGTGGCAGAAACTTTGACTGTTCCTTTACAGTGTTTCTATGTCAGATGTGTTTGATATCCAGAATTGAAGTTTGATTATATGCAAGTAATTTGTCATACTTTTCAATGTTTGGTTTGCTCTGGAAGTATTTCCATGACTTTATTTTAAATTAACTCCTTGGTCATTACTCTGCTGTTGAGAACATGAACAAATTCATACAGCAAAGCTAATTTTTGTCTCAATAAACAAATGGAAATAAAAGGAACAAACATGTAAATAAATAGCATATTTAAGCAATATCCCACTCGTGATCCTGCTCTTGTGCCGAATATCAGCACTGGTGTGATTCGCCGCAGATAATCACACCAGTGCTGATATTCCGTGCAACAGCACAACGTCAAGCGTGGTATTGCATTTATGCAAGAGTGCTACAAGGACATTTTATTATTTAACAATAGCAAGGGAGAAAAGGCTGTTGTCAGGCAACACAAACATTTCAAATACAAACATCAGAACTGTCATGCTGCACAATCCACTCACTCTCCTATCCCATCTGTGTGTCTAATCATTGTCTGCAGCTGTGTCCTATCTGTCTCACCTGATCCTCCTTTCCTCCGGTGTTAATTATATGCCTCTCTTCCTCACCTTCCCTGCCAGTTCATTAGTCTTCCCATGGTGTGTCTACTCCTGCTTTCTCCTGTCTCATCAGCCTGCCTGGTAATAAAGATCCATCACTCCATCAATGTCTGCGTTTGAGTCACTGCTGCAAATAGACACAGATCCTGACAAGAACTCTCGTATGGCGGAGGGATTTTGTTTGTCCCAGTGCTGTTGTACTCCAATAGTAGCACTCTTGGAAAGTCTCTTGTCCAATGAAAGTACTTGGTCAGAACTAACTGTTGTATAAAATATAATAATCATTTGTTATTCCACAAAGGGGAAATTCAACTGTAACAACAGCAAAGTGACAGGCTATAGAAGCATTTAGATTCACATAAGAAAAATACAAAGGTATAAAAACAGATTCACGAATAATATATATACATTTAGGATAAAATTACAAAACACAAGTACTCTGCAGTTATTAAAAAAAATGGCATACTCAGATTTGAATGTGCAACTGAGTAGGATAATTAACAGAAGAATTACAGAATGTGCATGTATAGTTGTGCATTAAAAAGTAAATGTATTATTCATAAGTTAACAGAATATAAACTGCAAAAAAACAGATGTGGAAATAGCAGGATAAATGTTTAAGTGAGTTAAAAAGTACAATTAATAACATAGATGTAAACATTTATTGAGTTTGTACAGTTCTTGTTGTATATATTTCAGATTTTTATTATCATATACATTATCATTTGATATTTTGCTTAATTCTGCATGAATTTGACATAAAAAGAAAATTGCAGGTCTCACTTCAAACTTTGAAAACGTGATTTAAAGCAAGTAAAATAAACTAAAAACATTGAATTTTCATGTAAGCTGTGATTTTTGTTCACAAATATTTTCCTTTATCTTGAATGTATTTACTCTTTACCTCTTTAGAACAGTTTCAGATGGCTCAGATAACAAGGCAAGGATGAAGAATGCAAATGTTAATGACGTGTCAGAAAAAATATACATATTTCTTTGGTTTCACTTCCTTTACTAGAACAGAAGTTCCTTCTCTTTCATGAAAAATGTTTTGTTAGTGTCACTTTAGGTGACATGGATGGAAACTGGCATAAAAAATATATATATTCTTTTTATGTGTCCTGTCTAGCAGTTTGCTCCTTAGAATTGGTGTCTGAGTACCAAGTACAAGCCCAAAAGATTTATACTCCCAAGCAGAGCATTACAGCTATGTATAGTACTCCACTTGATATTTATGTATGAAAATCTTTATTAGTGATTACTGTGGTTTTAAATTCTTGAAGTTATGGACATGAAATTGAGAAAACAAGAAAGAAAGAAAAAAGATCAAGAAGAGAAACAGGACCAGTAGAAGTGTGAACTGACGATACAAGATATGGAGGCAAACAAAGAACACAAGAAAACATCCCAGTACTCCACCTCTGTCGGACGGTAGAGAAGTGGGAAAAACAAAACAAACAAAAACAACCAATAGAATGTAAGTTTCGTATGTAACTACGGTTCTATGAATCCCGAATGACCGCCAGAGGAGGTGCCTTAAGCACTGACTGATCAATCTTGCGCATGCGCAGGTCGAGTGTTTATACCAACAATATCACGTGTGACCCCTGATGACCTCGGAGACCTATATCTTCCGGTGACATCAGAGGATCTGTTCCTACAGAATCTTCTCGCGAGTGAAAAATGGTTCTGAGTCACAGAACGCTCTGGCGATCATTCGGGATTCATAGAACCGTAGTTACCTTCGTAACTTTCGTTCTATTTCATCCCTAATGACCGCCAGAGGCAGTGCCTTAAGCACTGAATGAACTATACCAGAAAAGTCACGAAGAACACATGCACATACCTCAATGGGAGGAACCCTGAGAGTCTGACCCAGGACCACCCCCAATGGATTTGGGGTGGCAACATTCACCCGGTAAAACCTGGAGAAGGTACTTGGCGATGCCCTTGACGCTGCGGCGTGATGTGGACACTGCCCTGGCAGAGTGGCACCTCACCACGGATGGCAGGGGGCGACCACTTCTGTTATATGGCTGGGTGATGACATCCACCACCGAATGGGACTACCGTTGCTTGGAGAGAGCACAGCCCCTCCTGGGACCACCATAGCAGAGGAAGAGCTGATCAGACTGTCTGATACCAGCAGTCGCAGCCACATAGACCCTTAGAGCCCGCACAGGGCACAGCACACGTAATCTGTCCTCCCTGACAAGACATGAGGATTAAATTGTGCCAGGTGGATAGGTCGGTTGAGTGTTGATGCCGATTTGAATGTGCAACTGGATAAAGGCTGTGTTCGGCCGTAGGGTAACCCCCGAGCCGTCGGAGTTCCACCTCAGACACGAGTCACTCACCGACAGAGCATGAAGCTCCCCGACACGCTTCCCTGACGTGATGGCAAGGAGAAAGGCGTTTTAATAGAGATCCCCTTTAGCTCCGCCTGAGCCAGGGGTTCAAAAGGGGGCAAACACAAAGCCCCAAGCACCAGGTGCAAATCCCATGCTGGGGTGCGCGGAACTTGTGGGGGGCATAACCGCCACGCGCCATTCAGAAAAAGGGACACCAGTCTGTGACAACCCACCGTATTATTATCAACCCGAGCATGTCGAGAGGAAATGGCTGCCACGTATACCCTCAGAATAGCAGGGGACCGGCCGCCATCCAGGAGTGACTGGAGGAACTCCAAAACCTTTGGAATTGAACAGTGCACAGGGTCCTCACCCTCGTCTGAACACCATCCAGTGAACAGCCGCCATCTATTCTCATACTGTGCCCGGTTTGAGGGTGCCCTCGCATTCAATATGGTATTGTAGACACCATCTGAACACTCAATCAGCAGCGGGTCGGGCCCTGCAGTGGCCAGACCCACAGCTGCAGGCGGAGCGGGTCGGGATGCCAGATCTGGCCCCGTAACTGAGACAGGAGATCCCTCCTGTCTGGGAGACGCCACGGCGGACTCCTGCAGAGCCTGTACAGCAGTGGAAACCATGTTCTTCCCGGCCAGAAGGGGACTACCAACAGCAGCCTGTGACCGTGCTGGAAGACCCTCAGTAGTGTTGGAAAAATCAAAAGGATTGGTGGAAACGCATAGAGGAGAACCTCTGGCCAATCGTGGGCGAGAGCATCCTGGCCCAGAGGACTGCTCTCCTGCATCCAGGAGAACCAGAGGGGGCAATGGGTCGACTCCTCTGAGGCAAAGAGATCCACCCCCGCCCTGCCGAAGATGTCCCAGATGTTGAGAACCACCTCCGGATGAAGCCGCCACTCCCCCGGTGGGGGCTTGCAACGGGAAAGTAAGTCTGCCACCTGATTCTTTTCTCCAGGCAAGTACATCGCCCTCAAGCTGGCCAGGCGTGGTGCTGCCCAAAATAGGAGGTCCTGGGATGCCTGCAGTAGCGGTGTAGACCTGGTGCCCCCTTGATGGTTTATGTGAGAGACCATCAAGACATTGTCTGACCTTACAAGGACATGCCGGCCTCCCAGGAACGGAAGAAAAACCTGCAACGCCCTGTACACAGCACACATCTCCAGAACATTAATATGTTGTGAGCGGTCTTGTGCAGACCACAGCCCCTGAGCTGTCCGGTTCTGCCATACAGCACCCCACCCTGAGGGGGAGGCGTCCGTTGTGATGGTTTCCCGACGGGATGCTACGGAACCCATGGGCACACCCTGGAGGAGAAACAACCGCTCCCTCTACGGGGCCATAGCAGCGAGGCAACGGCATGACACCTTTACATCTAGATGAAAGGTGTGCAACCACCTCTGGAGGGGGCGCAACGACAGCAGTCCTAGAGGAACCACGGTAGCAGCAGCAGTCAGTCTCCGTAGGAGGCGCAAGAACATCACATATCGCAACTGCCTGCCCTCCCGAAACAAGAGGAGGAGGCGGAGGATGTCGTCCACTCGCCGTGGTGACGGGCAAGCCTCCATGGTGACTGTGTTTAGAGTAACCCCAAGAAATACTGTGCTCTGCGATGGTACCAGGCAACTCTACGTAAAATTCACACGGAGACTCCACATGGGAGAGGAGACATGCTGTATCCAGGGCCACCGGAGACTGGGATGGTGCACAGACGAGCCAGGCGTCCAGATACGGCAGGATCTTCATGCCCCGTGACTGCAGGTGCGAGAGGGCTGCCGTCACACACCTGGTGAACACCCGAGGGGAAAGGGAGAGACCGAATGGGAGCACCCTGAACTGAAAATGACACTCCTGAAAAGCGAACCGCAGAAACTGCCGGTGGTCTGGCGCTATAGGGACGTGGAAGTAGGCATCCTTCAGGTCTATTGATGTAAACCACTCCCCTCTGGCAACTGTATGCAGAACCTCTGCATTGGTTAGCATGTGGAACCTCAGGAACCTGTTGAGAGCCCTCAGGTCGAGGATAGGGGGGAGTCCACCATCTTTCTTTGCTACCAGAAAGTAGGTCGAGTAGAACCCCCTGGGGTGCAATAGGGGGTCTACTGGCTCGATGGCACCCTTGTCCAGGAGAGAAGACAACTCCTGGGCGAGGGCTTGGGCTTTTGCCGGGTCGCGAATGATGGTCCTCTTGACCCGGCCATAGGTTGGGGGCCGGCATCGGAACTGAAGTTTGTACCCGTGGGTCAAGGTGGAAAGCACCCATGGGTCCCTGGTAGAGGCAGCCCAGTAACTGAGCTGCTGCTGGGAAAAACAACCGACGGCCGGCCCCGGGGCTTCAGTGCCGGGCCCCCTGGCCTCTAAAGGCTCTGGGGTACGACGGGTAGCATATGATGGGCGAGGCTGCCCAGGAAGCAGTTCCAGCCGCTGAGCCGGCTGTGGTCGTGTGTGGTGGGACCTAAGGTAGCCCCTGGGGTAAGCCTGTGGATGAGAGCTGTGCTGTGGGGCAGCTGGAGGACCCCTAGGCCTACTAGGAGGAGGCACACTCCTCTGAAGCCCGGACAGCTGCTGTCGAGTCCTACCGGCTTGGACCGTGCGCTCAAGTGCTTCCAGAGCCACAGAACCAAACAGCTCGCCCGGTTCCTCCACCGGAACACTGCGGAGAGTTCTTCTGCAGGCCTCAGTGAGAGGGGATTGTGCCAACCAGACCTGGCGGCGAGCCTGAACCACAGTAGACATCAACCGCCCCAACAGTGCAAATGCCTGTAGAGAAGCGTCGCTGAAATTATAGACTGACGCGTCCAGTTCATGCTGACAGGGCAAGCATCAGGTGGGACATGGAGTTACCCATGCGTCCCATGAGTTCCACTGGATCATAGGCCTTGGAAAGAAGGTCATCTGTAACCCGGCACTGGGGACGAGGACACCTGGCGTCCGGTCTCAGAGCCTCATCAGGTGAGACAATTAGAGCAGCTATAGTCGGCTCCACCGCTGGCATGTGGTCCAGGCCAAACCTATGTGCATCCTGCATGGCTGCCAGGGTCCAGCCGTCAGAAGCTGGATGAGAGAGGGCCCTAGAATCCCTCCAGCATGCTTGCAACTCCCTCAGATACTCTGCAGATGGAGGCACAGCAAAGTTGGCAGGGGCTGGGACACGCCAGAAGAAGGCAGTCGCCGGGGCTGACTGAGCCTGCCGTACGTCCAACTGCAGGCGGGGCTAGAGCCATACGAATGGTGGCTCCCATGGAACAGTCCTCAACAACACTATTAGAGCTGTTGGCTGATGAATGGGAGCCGACCGCGGAGCTCAGATGGGTGGCCTCCTCCTGTGGGACCACCTCCTCAAACTGGGCGGCTGATGCCGCTATAGAAAGTACATCGTCTTCCGACCCCAAGGAGGCTGCCGGAGGACCAAGATCATCTGGCTGATCTTGGCCCGTCCCTGACTGGAAGGCCAGGAAGAGGGACTTCATAGCATCAAGCTCCTTTGTCAATTGATCCACCCTGGAGGCAAGCCCGGACCCCTTGGCCTTCTTCCCGGGGGTGGGGCCTGGGGTCTCAGCAGCCCGACGTCTAGATCGGCCAGTCGGGGCAGGAGCCCGTTGCTCGACTGGGGCCAGCCGGTCGGGTGATGACGTGGGGTTCAACAATCGCCCCACCTCAGTCAGTCTTGCAACCCTCACTGCCCAAGGCATGATACTGCAGTTCATGCAGGGATTGTCAGAAAGACCCTCTTTCAGATGCCCGAGGCCAAGGCATGAGGAACATAAATCATGGCCATCCTCAAGCTGAAGAGGGCCATACAGGATGAGCAGGAGTGGTTGCCATCCATGCTGACAACTAGTTTCAGAAACGACAACAAATAGAAATAAAATAAAATAAAAAAATGGATGGAGGAGTGACAGAGACTGGAAGAGCGAGCACCGTCCTCCCAGTCAAGGCTAATTATTACACTCACAAACGAAGCGGTTAGTGCCGTACAGATGCCGGGAGAGGGAGCGAAAACACACCTTCACCTGCAAATGTATCAAGAAACTAGCCCCAAAGTACCTATACCGGTAGCTATCCCAACGAAATGAAAAGTAAGTGCAGTAAAGATGCCGGGAGAGGGAGCGAAAGAACAACCTTCACCAACAAATGTTGCAAAACAAACTAGTCATCAACTCTCTTACTTTTTTCTGACACATTTATGCTGAGAGCGGGAGCGAGAGCACTGCCTTCCTCAGCCACACAAAATATCAACCGTAGGTGCGGTTATCAATGCCGGGAGAGGGAGCGAAACCACAACCGTCACCCCTCACAAAAAGCATCGACGTACACAAAATATTCAGCTGCACGATGCCGGGAGAAGGAGCGACCACACTGCCTACACCGACAATCATACAAACAACCAGCTATGTGAAACAAAGCAAACTTACCCAGCGGAGGAAACGCGCCGAAGCACGAGTCACAAACCTCCCGGTGGGGTCCGTTGCGGCCTCTGGAGGGCGAGCAGCTCGCAGCTCCGACACAAAGTCACAAGGCCACCAGCAACGAACGATAATTTGAAAAAATTGTAGCTTTTAGTAAGATTCTAGTCTTTAGCTAGCGCGATAATACTACCTGCGAAGCGAGAAGATGAAAAGGAACAGATCCTGTGATGTCACCGGAAGATATAGGTGTCTGAGGTCATCAGGGGTCACACGTGACATTGTTGGTATAAACACTCGAACTGCGCATGCGCGAGATGGATCATTCAGTGCTTAAGGCACCGCCTAGGGATGAAATAGAACAGAACATTAAAAAAACGGATCTTGTAATATGAACTAAGAATTACACATTCACTACACACAAAAATGTATTAATGAACACAACACTAATGTTTCTGGTAAGCTCCTGGTACCAACTATCTATTGACGATAACCTCAGCTCAAGATTATGTCCGTACACACCAATGTCCCCACACCTACATGCAGTGTGTGAATCATACCGTGGGCTTAGGGGGAGCCCCCTTTATTGTTGGGGGGGGGGGGGGGCAGCTCTGCAAGTTAAAATTATAATGCCAACTGACTTATAGCCTGCCACACAAAATGTAAGCATACCGATGCATAATGAATAACAACTCTCATGCAACAATTTTCATAACCATCACCTGATGACACCGGTAAAACATTCCCGTATATCACACTCGCACACTATGATGCTTGCCATACAAATTATAGTTCAGCCTAATGTAATTACCTAAAGCAGGTCTTACCTTAGCAAAAAAGAGACCACAGAGGACGGGAATCAGCTGTTTTTGATGCCCGTCCACCAGCCCATGATGTAGAGTTACGATGACCGAATTCAATCCAGGAGGTGATAAAGGGTGCTGGGTCGAATCTCTCTAACGGAGGTCCATTGAGATCGACAAAAAGCAGAGATTAGAGGCTGATTTCACGAAACCTATTGCAGTTCTTGCTGTCGGTGTTATTAACAGCTGAAAAGCCTCTTTCTCACCTAGATGAGGTGGGTAGATACGTCCTGCTTGCTGTAAGTAGTTTCTCCAGCATTTTGCCTGGTTCCACATCTTGTAATTTCCAGTCATGGAACTCGTCAACTGCTTCTCTGGCAGATTCCCCGAGTGTTTTAGCAAGACCTCACACCTCGTTGTTTCCATACAGGATGAGTGTGTTACGGTCCTGTGGCCAAAAGTGCTTGTTGAGGGGTTTCAGCATATGGATGAGGTCTGATTCTGGCATTCACTTTGTGAGATTGTCTATGAAAGACTGATAAAACTGACCCCGGTTGATCTTCTTGCTGCTCCCGACAAGTTCAACATCCTTAAACAGCCCTTGTGAAATGCGCTGCTCGGCCTTCAGCGCTGATTTACCTCCACTCACTTTCATGGCCTTCACTAAATCCTAATGTTGTTAAGGTTACTTGCTTTCTTTTGGACATTATTAGCTAGGTGTATTTACCGCTTGTTTGTTTCCTTTATTTCGAATTTAACGTAGGCCTAACAGAAGTTTTACTTGCAGCGCCGCCACGCTTCAGTGGTCATGGTAATTATAGCATCCATAGTCGTATAGCGCAGGCTACAGTGAATTTGTGAGCAATCAACATAAACTTTATCGTCAGTATTATAGATACCCCCCAACATTTCATAAATCATGTTTCTAAGGGAGCTCATGTCTCATTAAGGGGAGCTATAGCTCCCCCAGCTCCCCCATGGTTCGCACCCTGCCTACATGTGTGTGCAAGCATGCAGGTGTAAATAAGGTTTCCCCATGCAAGTGCTTGATAGCTGGTGTAAGGAGCCGTCAATCCGTCCTACAGGAATCAACGTACACATGAAAGAGGTTGCAGACGTACACGTGGAGAGCCCCCCAGAGTGCAGGAGTCGCAAGCGGACCTGCGCAGGGCTGACTGCCCACGAAGAGATTAACAGATGGAAGCCCCAGTTCAACACCCAGCAGCCACAATGCTGGGGCCCGGGAGGTCACAGAGACGGGCTCCGCTGGAAACTGGCTACGCCAGGGCGTGCCCGGACCAGGACCCAGAGGCCACGGGGATCAGGGGCGGTCCGCCCCCCAGTAGGGCCCCAACCAACGATCGGTTTACAAGGGTACTCCGCCGCCGCAAGGCAGGAGGGACCAGCAGCCGGCCAAAGGACTACAGACGCCACCGCCACTGCGGCCCAATCCCCACCGCCAACAACCCAGCCTCCCCCGCCAAACCAACCCCACGCCAGGGAGCCACAGTAAAAGCCGCAGTGGATGTACGCCCTCCCCAGGCCTTGGCCAGCCAGCAACTGGACACCCAGATCTACCAGCTCCTGGGTCCAGATCACACCCCACGCAGAGCGCCGAGACCAGGGACCCAGCCACTACTGCACAACTCCCCCAAATGAACTGACCAGGCAGCGGAGCCCACAGAACCGGCAGTGGGCCTGGGCGCCAGATGCGGTCCCCACCAACCCTCCTAACGGCACCAACCAACTCTTCAAGTGCCCCAATCAATCCAAGGATGACATCGGCCTGAAACACCAGCTGCCCGACAAACCGGGCCACCCAGGACCAGCCAGGCATGCACCAGGGCAGAGCCGGGCCGCATTCGGGCCCCCAGCCCCAGACATCGAGAGCCACCAATGACCAGAGGGCAGGGGCATCCATCACTGACAGGGAATGAAGGGAAAAAGTCCCAACTGGATGTGGGGCCTGAGATGCGCCAGGCCAGAGGGCAGCCAAAGACCCAGTCTGACAAGTAGACATAGACATACAGAGACAATCATACGTACCCTCCCTCTTACGCATACACATTTTCATTCATACACCCCATACATACATTATACTGCCAGGCTCAGGGACAGACGCCCCCAATAAGGCAACCTGCCCCTGCACCTGGGAGACGAACCCCCTGCCCACCAGGATGGGGACAAGCAGACCGCCAAAGCCCCCACCATGGCAAGAGTAGCCCACCAGCCCAGGTCCCCTACCAGACGGCCTGATATACCACCTGGACTCCAACCCCTCATGGTCAAATGAACAGGGGCATGGGAAGACCCCCGGCCTCTCTCCCCTTTCTCGAATGTGATGTTGTTGCGTGTTGTTCTAATATGCATTTAAAACAGAGGGGTGGGACATGGGAATGCTGCCAGGTACCCCCATCTACCAGTCCGGGCCCTCAGTGTCTAGATGTAGTTAAGCAGTGGTCACCGGAACCATAGTCGAGGCTCTTTAAAGGGCTCATTCAGACGACTATCAAAAGAAAGGACAATAGACACAAAGATTGAGTTTAGCTTAGATTGATCAGATGGGCCGTTTCTAGACCAATGTAATCCAGAAGTAGATCTCTATACTGATTAAGAGCATTTTAATTTTTCCAGTTCAAGAGGATATTTTACTAAGCAATGCATAAGGCAATGTGAACTAAATGCGTCGACTGTATCTATGATAACTTCATCTTAAATTTCCTAGCAAGAAAAATGGGGGAGAAGGTGTGATATTACATTTGACACACTTTGATAGGGTTTGTCTTCACAAGTCTGGTGCCAAAAAATTCTTAACAGGTGGCCAGAACCACAGAGCATTGATATAATAGTCTGGTATATTGCTTGTACATTGTAAACAGTTATTAGATGACGTAAAACCCATCTTGAACATCTGTTGGCCTGTATAATGTACTTTATGAAGGATTTTATATTGTATTAATTGTAGATTAGGATTTTAAAGAAATTTAAAGGTTCTTAAAGAAATCTGAGACCAGAGGTTTTGGTCAAATGAGATGGACAAATCAATCTCCCATTTTGAAATAGTAGGGCTATTGCTTCGTCTAATGTATTTAATGTTGTATATATTTTAGATAGCAGTTTGAGGGAGTTAAGATTAAGAAAGTCTAACCGTATTGATCTTAAATTTATCTTTTATAATCAATTTAATTTGCTGATATTCTAAGAATTTATTCTTGTTGATCCTGTGTTGTGTAACCAGTTTATTGGGATAAATTCTGTTCCGTCAAATATGTGTTCCAGGTATTCAATTCCTTTACAGCTCCAGTTTGGAAAATTGATCCTACATGTTTTTTGCAAGATGTGCAGGTTGCTCCAGATGGGTGTATGTGTGCATGGGACTAGTAAGGCATCTGTCATTTTAAGAAATTCCCACCAAGCTGTCAGAGAGGAACTGATACTGATACTTTTAAAACATTCATTTTATTTTATTTTTGAGCTAATAAATGGTAGAGCTGAAAGTTTTATCTTATTGCATAGTATCTGTTCAACATCAATCCAGGACTCATTGAGAGAACTGTATTTTAAGCATCTTTAGCTCTTGACTGATGGCACGCCCAGTATCCACAGTGTTTGACATCTCAAAGGGGTAAAAAAGGACCGAAATAAGGCACCGAAATGTGCGCTGCTTTTCGGTCTGGTTACTACGGTCATGTCGGAACCGGTGCCTAATGACACCGGATATCGGTACCCATCCCTACCACTCTCGCAGTCTACCAGAAATGTCCAGCAAACACAACCAGACCACCACCTAGTGGTCGTTTATTTTTTTTATATTTTTTTTTTTTTTACCCGTGTTATTACTACGTCTCAGAAAAGGATCATATTTTAAATATGTTTTTAGGTTTAAAACAGTAAATTTCTGTCAGCAGTACACAACAGAAGTGCTGTGACATAATTTTTTTCTTTCTTTCTTTTACAAGTATTTGTCACTTCAGTAACAGCTGTAGAAGGACATGCGTTTGGAGGGAAATGGTGGACAGAAAACTAATATTACCCAGCACTCGATCAGCATTCAAAGGCATCATATACACACAAATCTCCTGACGTGAAAAGAGTCTCAAACCCCCTCTTGCAGTTGTAACTCTGATGTGTGGTCTTATCTGTGTGTATCCGGCAATTGGTGCATCCATATTTGAGGATTGTATGCGTAGGAGCCATTTTTAATTCATAGTTAGTTTTAAGCTGGTGTAATTTCACGTTGTGCGTGCGTAAATTGTATTTCTTACTTGTAAATTTTTTATATTTTAGTGTATATATGATTACACAACTGTAAGTACACAAAGTAACGCAAAAAATGTTTTTATGTGTTACAAATCAAGTATTAAGCCCACACAAACGATGTGAGACTATTTTCTTTTCCATAAAGAGGACTCACCGAGGGGATCGCGCAGCTGTCTGTAGAAAATAAAATATTCAAGGAGTCGATCTTAGACATCCAGGCCCGATCCATGAGAGACAATCTTGTTTTTTCTGGAATACCAGAGCAGGCAGAGGAAGATGCGAAAACCACCATCTGACAGTTTATCCAACATCAGTTGAAACTGCCAAGCGACACGGTTAAAAACATAACTTTTCAGCGGGTCCATCGGCTCGGAGGAAAGAAACCCCGCGACCAATTGTTGCTAAATTTGAACACTTTAAACAGAAAGAACACGTCAAAGGAGGTGGGAGCGAGCTGCAGGGGACGAATTACAGCGTTAATGATCAATTTCCGAAAGAAATCCTGGACAGAAGACACGTGTTATATCCAATTAGGAAGAAATATATTAATGAGATAACTATAGTTTAAGGACGCACAGCTCAGCATGTTGTACGTTTGTAAATGTGGGCGGGGGTAAGGCTGTGCAATGGGTTGACTGCTTTCTTTTTTCTTCTTTTCACATTTGTGTCACCAATTCTTTTTGTCAGTTTTCTTCCTTTTTCTTTCACACACACAGACTTTTGTAATAGCATATTTATGTTCCTCCATCATACTCTCATTCTTTACACACCTGTAATGGTATTTTTTATCTCTCTCTTTATCTCTGCTTCTGGATTTTCAATCTGGCAACTCCATGGACAAACCAAGACTACACCTATACTATAGTAAATGTCTAATTTTATTTTAGCTCTATGAATCCTGTCAAATTTCTAACATGGAATATTCATGGATCTGGTTCCAGAGATAAAAGGATTAATGCTGCATTCCATTTGTCTCGGAAACTCGGGCGTCCGAGTTGCTGTACACGAGAACGTGACGTCATTCCCAACTTAAAGCATTCCAGTTTGTCTCGCTACACTCCGAGTTGGAAAGAAAATGGACGCTTTGAGGGCAGCAGCTGTCAAGGGGCGGGCTAGTTATTCTTATTGTTGTTAGCAGCGTAGCATCTTCAGCAGACTAGCATCAAAAACAAAGCTGTATATTGTATTGCACGCCCAGCAAGACCGTGCAATGTACGATTTGGTGACCGGATTAAAGCAGAAATGTAGTCAAGTGTGTTAGAGCATATAAAAATTACATTACAAGGACCAACAGTGCAAATACAAAGAAAATACATCTCAACTACGGGCGCAGCCACTTTGTTCTCCGATCACTTGTTTGATACGAGTTTGAGCTCGTATATTCCGACCTAAAGGGGGCGTGTCTCGGTAAAATGACACGAGACAACTGCGAGATTTCCGACTTTCCGACTCAGAAAGGTTAACTGGAATGCAGCATAAGATTTTCAACCATCTTAAAAGATTGAAGGCAGATGTCATCTTACTACAGGAGACTCATAAATCAAGCTCAACTGCTAATGATTTAAAATCACCGGAGTATCCTAATGTATTTTCTTCATGCTATAACTCTAGACAACGAGGAGTAGCAATATTAATAAATAAAAATACTTATTTTAAAGTAATAGACACAGTTACAGATCCAGAGGGTAGATTTATAATATTAAAACTGTTTATACATAACCAAAAGTTATGTATAGTTAGTTGACAAAGCCTTATTCTTTCATACCTTTTTCTTGGTTTTGGCTTATCACATGAATTGCTCACCTTTTCTTGGGGGGGGACCTAAACTTTGGTTTAAATGAGGAAATAGATAGGCTCAGTACAACAGGGACTCAGCACAGCTGGCAATCCATAGATATAGGTAAACAGTAAATGAGCGATTATGGACTTTGTGATGTATGGCGATCTCTTCATCCCAACGACAAAAAATACACCTTTTTCTCAAATGTCCACCATTCTTATTCTAGATTGGACTATTTCTTAGTCAGCAGCTCATTTTTCAATGACATTTCAGACACTTAGAAACATCCTATAATTATCAGCGATCATGCTCCTGTTTCTTTAAATCTAGTAAAGAGGAAAGCAACCTTTCAATACAAAAATTGGAGATTGAATACATCATTACTTAAGGATAGAGAATTTATTAAATATATTGAAAATGAATGGGCTTCATACTTGGAACTTAATCACCTCCCTGGTATGTTGCCATCCTCTCTGGGAGGCAGGCAAAGGTATGATTAGAGGTCAAATAATTTCATTCCCGTCAAATAAAAAGAGAACAGAAAATAAACATCAAATCATTAGAAGCTTCCCTGGATGAGGAGAGCTAAAGCCAAATACGTAAAGCAAAATTAGAATTAAATTAAATTATTAATAAACGGACGCAGTTTCCAATTCAAAGACTTCGAATAGAAAACTTTGAACATTGTAATAAATCAGGTAGCTCCTTAGCTAACTACCTAAAAGTAAATAAAGAAAAAAACAACTATATCTGCAATCAAAGACCAAATTGGGAATGTAGTATATGATCCAGAAAGAACAAACAACAGTTTCAAAGAATTTTATCAGACTTTATACACACCGGAGATAAACCTATCGAATAATGAAATCGAACAATTTCTGGAAAAAATAACTCTTCCTAAACTATCAGACAGTCAAGCAATGGCCCTGGATTCACCGCTAACAGTGACTGAACTCCAGGAGGCCCTCCAATCCATGCCTAATAATAAAGCTCCAGGCCCAGATGGATTTCCAGGAGAGTTCTATAAAGAAATCTGGAATATTCTGGCACCAACATTCTACAAAATGTTAAAGGAAACAAAGCAAAATGGCCGACTACCACCAAACATGAACTCTGCCTACGTCAATCTTCTAATAAAACCAGGGAAATACCCTATGTCTCCTACCAGTTATGGTCTCATTTCTCTGATCAATGTTGATCTTCAAATAATCTGCAAAGCTTTTGGAAGAAGAATAGAGAAAATAACACCTCTTATAATCCATCCTGATCAAAAAGTTTTTTATAAAAGGGAGGCTTTCCTCCACAAATTCACATAGATTAATAGATGTAATAGATTATTCCTACTGTAAAAACATCCAAACCAGAATATTATTTTTAGATGCAGAAAAAACATTTGATAGAGTTAGCTGAACATTTTTATTTGCAGCCATACATAAATTTGGGTTCGGAAATTATTTTTATAAACTGGTTAAAAATATTATACAGCTCCCTAACGGCATGTACTAGGACTAATAATCAAACATCATCAAGGTTTTCCCTTCAGAGAGGTACTAGGCTGGGATGTCCACTTTCTCCCTCCCTCTTTGCTAATTTTAATGAACAATTAGCAGCAGCAATCAGGCAAACCAATAATATTAAAAGTATACAATGCAACAAAATAGAACATAAAATTTGTCTGTGCGCTTTTTCTCCAGCATTCACAAACCTTTCTCTCTCAGGTAATCAAGTTGATCAAAAATATTTTATTTGGTCGTTCTCTTTATTGCTTTTTGGTCAGATAAACTGTTCAGCAAAAACCTGCAGGACGAAAGAGAGGCAGAGGATTGGAAAAGCAGAGAAAACTTGTTCAAAAACCATATTCAGAAAATTTTCAGAAAACATAAAAAAACATTAATCGTTTTTTCAGCGTTCTCTGGTAAGAAGTAATGCTGTCTGAGTCGGTTTCTGTAAAAAATAAATAATTCCTAGTCTGTTTCAGTTTAGGCTAGTTCAGTGTGGGATTGGGCGTCAAGACTCAAAAACATTTGGGGGGCTTGCTCAGTAAGATTAATGAAATGCAAGTTTCTGTACTCTGATTGGCTAACTGCAACACTACTCTTACACTGTCTCTGTTTAATAACAATCATTAACAGGAATCAAAAATGGTGCCGGTATTTATGCTTAAACGTGGTTTACCACCCAGTTTAGGCAGCATTACCAAACAAGACCGGACTCCGACGTGCTACTGTTTGTAGCAGGACTCCACCACCGCAGCTACCACAGTTACAGTCTCGAGGAAGCCACACGCCACAGGCAGACAGGTATTCGGTCTCCCTCTTTGCTATGAGTTACTCCTTATTAATTTATTGTCCTCCGCTTAGCAGTATGCTCAAACTCATTGTGACGGTCCTTATTTTAAGTTTAACCTTGAGGCAAAGCCAGTACTGTTAGGTCCGTAGCCTTTAGCAGCTGCAAGAGGCTCGGCTTTCACCTTGCCAAAAACAATGTTCCCATGGGCGGTCCAAAGCTAGGTAGGCGAGGCTATGATTGCTAAGTTAGCATCATGACGTGTGGTCAGTGCTCTCAAGTCTCACGCAATGAGTGTGAGACACACGCATTTCACCGACTTCCCACGCTCACACGCCATACATGCCATTTCTCACGCTGATAAATGATTAACCCTCTAGGCGCCAATGTCGCAATATTGCGATAAGCAACATTGCTGACTTTAATGAGCCACTAATTTAATTACTACTTTACACCAGGAGATGGCGGACATGTGTACCTTCAATTTTGGACACCTTTTTGGGTTTGTTACCATGGAATCTTTTGGAGTAAATCGGCCTTTAAGTCAACGCCGCGAGTGGTTGACGCGAGGTGCAGCTGCTGCGGTCACAGTATAGAGAAAGCGAGTTTTAGAAAGATCAAACTTATGAGGCAGAGATGTCGGAGTTCCCCGCCGGGAAGTATTGGCTTATTCAGATTCTGAAGGGAAATATTTACCTCTGATCTGTTCAGTTGTCCCGGGAGAAAGTGAAACTAAAATGTCCCGCAGCAACAGCCAGTCCCGTTTCACCATGACACTCCAAAAGCAGCAACATTCCAGCTCTGCATCACGTTCTCCCGGTGAGAGAAAGATATGTGTTCGGGTAGCAAGGTGGTCATCACAACGCTAATTGTGACCGAGGTGGGAGGGATGTAAAAATCAGTGGAAATAATAGCAGATGCGATCGAAAACAGGAGAGAAAAAAGACCGCTTATAACCGAGTAAACAGCAGTAGAGTTCACTCTCCCACTGCAAGTGAGAATAATGTTGATGATGATTTTGGCGAGGTTTGCTTGACAGATGAGGAAGAGTAGAATCACCAGTTGATCAGACAATTTGATGAGCCTGTTAGTTATTTTTGGGATGGATCTGTATAAATCTATGGCCAATATTTTCTTTCTGCTGATTTTATATAGTGAATAGAGTAACGGAGCCACATTAGAAAGAACATAAACAGATATATCCACCTGTTCTTGAAAAAAAGCCAACAAAATGAAACATATAGATGTAGAAAATACATATATAGAAAAATATAAATAAAAAAAGAAAATTATTGATGAAAAAAGTTTTAAACAATGTAAAAAAGCAAAAATTTGTAAAAGTCACGCAATCCAATAGTGATGACGTCATAATATGCAAATTAGGTGTATGATTTTGCTCGTGTCACAAACTTTGGATCATACTGAAGATTTTTCTAATTTACAGTGTACCTTTATCCATAACCATATTAAAGCTACAACATTTGAACTAGTGATATCAAAATGGAATATGTGTGTGGTAGTTGGGCCTTTTCAAAATCAGGCGTTTTCTGGTCTCTTTTCTTTATGTAATTGATTTAGGGATTGGATTTTGTATAAAATGTTCATATGCAGCATGCTTTCAGAACATAGAGTGATGGATTTTAATTAAATAAAACTCAGTTTTTCAAGATTTTGATTGAAGAAGAACTTTAAAAACTTTGCAAAGTAGTTTAATGTGTGTGCATGGACAGGAAGTACACTGGAGTAATCAGTGCCTTGTAAAGGGGCATTTGTGCAGTTGCGATCTTGTTGTTGGTATGTATTGTGTCTTACTTCCACCCCACCGGTTGACCTCCGAGCAGAGCCCCTCCCTGCCCACCCATTAGAAAATTCCCACTCAAACCTTGGGGATGACCAGAACACAAACTAGAATGAATGCTGAAAAATTTCTCCACAACAAACTGGATTTTGACTTTGCATTACAGCTGTAAAGGTGAGTTGCCATGGGCAAATATGTTTATTATCAGTTAGACTTTCTTCACACATGATTTTGACTTTATTTTTGCAACAATACATTTCTATCTTATTTATAATTATATTGTATTTATTTTGATGAAAACTGATCATTTAGAAGTAACTCCTTGTTTGCCACATTCAGGCACATAACTACGAGGAAAGCTTATTCAGTATTTCCTGTATGTGTTTCCCCGGTTATACGCCATTGTCATTTAAACTTTCAAGAATATAATCCTATATCCTATAATCCTGGATGACTGAGAATCAATATCAACATCTAGGTTACTACTTCTGAATTTTTGACCTCTCTATGAGCTCATGGATAGCGGATCACATTGTTCACTGAAAGTTGTGTGACTGTAATAGAAATGTGTGTGTACTATTAACTACAGCATTCAATTAATTTTGTTAGTTTTTTTACGTAATCATATACACAAAACCTTTGATTTATTAGATAGAAAATAATACACTTTGTCTGATACTGTTAGAGAAGAATGAATATTTCACAAAGTTTAACACACATTTAAAAGGGAATTACCTTTTTTTCAACCTGGACCTTATTTAGAGCATGCATTATGTTTATTTACTCACCAAGACGAGAAGTTTGGAGTACTTCGGGAGCAGTTTATGCAGTCCCAATCAGCCTATATCCATATAATAGCACCCTCTAAATAAGGCATTATCTGCCACAAAATTCCTTAATTTAACCACTTGAAACACAAATTAAATGACCTCTCTTTCATGCGGCATCCCAGTTGTAGTCTCAGCAGGACTTTCACTCTGTGCTTGACAGCTGTTGGTTAGACAGTACTTGGTACAGCAAACCTTAAAACCTTTGAGTTTGCATGTTTCCAAATTGCCTTAACAAAAAAATTAAGTGGACTAAGTTCCCTTCTGCAACCTTCTTAGATTACAGCTGCAATGGCAGACAGCAGCGATGTAATTTAAATTGCCAGTTAGTGTGAATTGGAATAGACTAGATTAAAAGCCGGAAAGAAATCCTGCAGACAAAAACGAAGGACCACCCAGACACTCCGAACTCAAAAGGGAATATTGCTAACTATTCATTATAAAACCCTGGTGAAATAAAGGAATTTTGTGGCAGATAGTTCTTTATCTAGAGTCTGCACATCCGTTGCCCCATTAACCCCCCAATATATGGATATAGGCTGATCGTAATTGGATCAAAACCTTCTACCGAAGGACTCCAAGTGGCCCCAAACTTGTCTGGATGAGTAAATGAACGTAATGCATGCTAAAAATAAGCTACGGGCTGCAAACTTTAAGAGCCAGAACCATAAATATTTAATGATTCTTATTAATACTGAAGCTGATTAGGGGATTTAGAAAGAAATGGATGTATGAGGGTTTTTGAAGGAAGGTATCCAGAAGGCATGTCCGCCAATAGGTACCATACATGCAATACAATAGTATGCAAATTAAAAATAGATTAGTTATTATTTCAATAAGAAGTTTTTGATAAATATTGTTATTATTAATTTTTTGTCCTTTGTGGATAATGATAGACTCACCAAGTGTATATTTACTATATCAACACACAGGGATTTTCTCAAAAGGTTTCTAACTCCAGTTTATGTTTACAGTATATTAGATTACTGTCTTGAGGAACATAAAGATGTGGAGCCTTCAAAACCTACAGCTACTCCTGTGCAGTAAGTTTTCTGATTTAATTTTGTGGAATATAACTCAAATAATCTTAGTTTACCACCCTAGGATGAGTCTTTAAAAAAAAAACAAAAAAAAAACATCAAGTAAAATCATTAAAAAACAAACTACTTTTTATTGTAATTTTCTTCAGGGGAATATATTTGATAACAATACAATTTATATTGTCAAATAATAAATCATATACAATGCTAAAGACAATAAATATATGAAAACTATATTAATGTTGTCTCCTCCAGCAGCTCTGAGTTGTGTGAGCAGTGCTGAAGGTTTGATCCATGTGTTTGGATATGAGGGCAGCGATGTGAGGGTTTCCTGTCCATATGGTGAAGGTTATGAGCGATATCAGAAGTACCTGTGTAAGAATAGATGTGGTTACAGTGATTTCCTTATTAAATCATATGGAGAAAATAAAACCAAATACACAATTTATGATGATAAAAGAGCAAGAGTCTTCACAGTGACCATCTCTGAACTTCTTTTTGACGATGCTGGGAAATACTGGTGTGGAGTGACCAGAGCAGGAAGAGATCTCTACACTGAAGTAAAGCTGGAAGTAGGACCAGGTAAATTATTAAATTGTTTCACAAATGAGTATTAATGCTCACCTGAACAATATCTGATGAAAAAAAGAGACACATTTAGATGAAGCAATGAGATTTAACTAAAAAATGCACATAGATGATATTGTCACATAGATAGTGGTCATATAGATTAGATGGGTCAATTTGATAAGAAACTGACTGAACATGATTGGCTTGAACAGAGCAACATAAGAAAAAGAAAAATCATAGTTTTAATTTGTCTTTACTAAATGTCTTAATGATACTCCTTAAAACAACACAACAAGAGGTTGTACTAATTTTTTGTTAACGTTCGAAAAGCTTAGGCAAATAACTATAGGGTAGTCCATCCATCCATCCATCCATCCATCTTCTTAACCGCTTATCCAATTCAGGGTCACGGGGCAGCTGGAGCCTATCCCAGCAATTATCAGGCGTTAGGCAGGGTACACCCTGAACAGGACGCCAGTCTGTTGCAGGGCCAACACAGAAAGACAGACAACCATTCACACTCACATTCATTCCTACGGACAATTTAGAATGATCAATTCACCTATCATGCATGTTTTTGGACTGTGGGAGGAAGCCGGAGTACCCGGAGAGAACCCACGCATGCACGGGGAGAACATGCAAACTCCATGCAGAAAGACCCTGGACTGGGATACAAACCCACGACCTTCTTGCTGCAAGGCAACAGCGCTAACCACTGCGCCACCGTGCAGCCTACTATAGGGTAGTATATGTCTTATTTTATGTTAGTATTTAATAGCTTGTATGGGATTTCTACAATTTCTGGATCCATTCTGTACTGCAGGGTTCTGAAACTTTTGCTCCAGGTAACATGTTTTTGCTAATTTCAGAGCGATGCTGCAACACTGTAAATAAAACCCATAGTGTTGAGGAAGGTTCAGTGTCCATCAAATGTCCGTATGACTCCGAGCTTGTTGACAAGCTGAAATACCTTTGCAGAGGAAACCGGCCCTTCACATGTCTACAGCAGGCACTAATCACCTCCAACAGAAGAGAAAATGGAAGGTTCAGACTCACTGATGAGAGGAATTCAAGAATGTTCACAGTGACCATTTTCAATCTGACCCTGAAGGATTCTGGGTTGTATCTTTGTGGTGTCCAGAGAAACTCACAACCAGATGTTTTCTCTGCTGTTGAGCTGGAGGTTAAGGGTGAGAGATCACACATTTACCTCAAATTATTTTAAAGTGAACAGTATTTTCATAAAATGATTCATGATTATTTTGGCAGAATCAAACAATATGTTGGTAGTTGGTTGGTAGATTAGTGGTTGTTCTAATTAGGCACAGGTCTCGGTTGGCACACACTTGTGTTCAGTCAAATACATGATTTACTGCAACCTGTCAACCTTTCACAGGCCTGTATGTAGTCATACAAGTACAAACAGTATGGTAAAATGCTGGCTTGTATTCTGGAAATTTTTAAAGTTCATATCTCTTTATCATCTCTAATTGTTTTGTGTAGCCTTTTTCCCCACTAACAAAAAAGGCAATTTTTGTACTTTATTTGGGACTAACCGTCTTAAGCAAATTCCAGAAAACTGAAACCAGATTGTTCTGTATATATATAATATCTCTTTCTGTTTCCACAAAGAATAAAAGGCTTCATGAGTCACAAACTGTGTTTTAAAGTTTATCTGTTTAGTGTTGAATTTTTCTACTTAGATTTGACTCGTGTAAGTATTTTTTAACTAAATGTAATCAAAACTGGTCTAGATTATTTAAAAAGAAGAGACCAATGTGGGGGGCTAACTTTAGTTATCACTTATTGATAACTTCCTGTGTGGAGTTAATAAGCATAAATAAACTGGTATTCAATTAGCAACTATCATTTATCAGGCCTTGTTTAAACTTGCATGAGCAACACTGTACAAACATCATCAATGTTATGAATGCAGAAACACTAACTTAACTCTGAATGATGCAGCTCCCTGCAGACCTATCAGCTTT
Source organism: Apricaphanius iberus (assembly GCA_028564705.1). Classification (NCBI taxonomy): domain Eukaryota; kingdom Metazoa; phylum Chordata; class Actinopteri; order Cyprinodontiformes; family Aphaniidae; genus Apricaphanius; species Apricaphanius iberus. The sequence continues at coordinate 74,521 of JAPXFQ010001860.1, forward strand.
TTCCCCCCACTACCAATTCTAAAAATAAAACCACACATGATTTAAGACCCTTGATTAGTTATCTCTCGCCACAGATGCTGGACATGTCCAAACCAAGTCAGAGGTGAGAACCGATGTATGTAAAATGAGAGCGTTCCAAATTTGGTTGAGCAGCTGAAGCTAGCCTGGCACACAGCTCTGCAGCGCTTGTGTTTTAGGGTGCATTCACACCAGCACTGTTAAGTCCGCTTTAATCAAACTCTACTTTGTTTTTCCCAGAAAGTCTGTTTCATTTGGGGAGGTGTGAATGAGCAGTTGAACTCTGATCCACCTAAAAACCTAGTTATCGGTTTGATTGAAACAACCTCTGCCTCAGTTTGACTGTATATGCGAACGGCAACCGGACCAGGACCGCACCAAAAGCAGCAAGCAGATTATTTTTCTGGATGCATGCTTGATAAATACGAGATATTGTACATACCTTGGTTGACGTATGAATAAGGGAAACATGAAGTTGTAAGCAACTTTGTTCCCTAATTGAAACCGAGACTGGCGGACCATTAGGTGTGAATGCACCTTGATGCTCAAGGACGACAGTGACAGGAGGTAGATGAAGATGTCTGGTTTACAGTCTACTTTCAGCCTGTTGACCCTCAACAGTGTTAACAGACAGTGGATGAGATGGATCCCATAACGTCTTGTAGTGCCTAGCAGTTGTGAAAAAATATTTATACGGGTCTACTAAATACCCCACCAATTTCTTTACAGTCGATACCATGACTGGTCTCGACTAATTGCTGTAACCCCTTAAACTGCAGAATGAGTTGAGTTGTTTTACATAGTTTTACACATTTTGTTTGTTGGTTTTTACAGAAAAAGAAGCACAGAATGCAGGTAGAGAAAAAATGCTTGAGGATCTACCACCACACAGCACGACAGAAGGTAAGAGAGACCACATACCATAAATTAAACAAAGATAGCAGTTTGAGGTCTCTCTGTTATGACAGGATTGGTAAGTTTAGCAAATATTACTTATTACCAGTGTGTTGTATCACAACATATTGTGGTGTAGCAGTGCATGCTGCTCCAGGGGACTGTGGTATGCTGCAAAGACTTGTGGGTAGTGTGTTTGTGTTGATTGTGGAGGTTCTCCATTTTAAATTGTAGTATGTGTTCTATGTGTAGTTGTGTTATTTAGGGACCCTTTTGGCTATGTTACTGTGAGTGTTTGGTGGTGTTGGTTCGTGCACCATCGTGGAGACAGCTGTGCACGGGACTCACGTCTCCCCTGGCTGTTATATTGTTGTTCTGTCTTAGTTTGTTCATGCAAGAGCTGCATATAAAACATCCCACTTGTTTTCATGTGATGTAAAAGACTTGAGGAGTGCAGCCAAAGTTCTTTCTCTAGTGACTCATTTTCTGGGTGATGTCACAATATGACTTAAGTAATGTAACAACTCTGCAGTAAACCTTTTACCACTTGTTGTTCGGTGATTGACAATTCTCTTCGCAGATGTCTTAGTATTGCCTCACCACCCCAAAACATGTGACTTTTACTATTTCAAAGTTTAATTCTAAACTATAACAGAAGACTTTAATGTGCATTATTGTCAGTGAATAGTACATGATGTCTCTAGAGATCATAGTCTTTCTTCTTCAAATTAACAGCAATTACAGGGATATGTTTTAAAACTGCTCTCAAACTGTTTCCATGGACACTGTTGTATTGGAAAACATTAGTTTGTGGTCTAAAGCCTAGGTTACTCTTCTCCGACAGCAATTTTGCACCCAGACAACGACGTATTGATGGACACACTTTTCATTTATGGTATTCCATTTCTGTCTCTCTGTTCTCCGTTGATTTCTCTGTGTTGCAAAGCAATTACCAACAAGGACAGAGGGGTGGCTAACTTTTCATGGTGGGTCTGTCTACCGTTGCAGCATCATTTCTGGTTAATTCGAGTTTCTTTCTTCAGCTTGTGAACACGTCCCCCCCCCAGGTAGCAATAGATGACAGAAAGTAAATTGTGATTAAGCTGTAAAGTTTTGTACTAGAAGTGCAGCTCACAGAAGGCTCTAAAAATACATGTATTTGACAAAGCAGCCTTTTAGTTGTTTCTCTACACATTGGGCTAAAAATCGCCAAAAGACCATATTAGAATAATTACCCTTTCAATGTAAAGCATATAATGCCCAAACACTGCATTAACTGCTAATAACCGCAACTTTTGAGCACCGTTCTGGTCACAGGCATACACTCTCTGTTGACGGATAGTTAGAAAATGGGGATCTACTCTTTCCATCCTTGGATAGGTGACGGAGAGCCCTTGCGTCAATGAATAATGGAGCTGCGTCAATCCATATCCATCAAAACCGAGATTGTAAACTAGGCTTAAGTGTGAGGAAATGAGGGTAATCTTGCGGGAGATCAAGTCTTGTTTTTAAAGGAGCCATTTCACTCTTAATGTGCTCCCAGTTTAAAACGGTGTGTGTGTACTGTATATATTGGCATTTTCTGCACTGTTTTAATCTTTGTGTTTCTTTATTTAATGGTAAATGGTCTGCATTTAGCGCTTTTTCAGTCAGAGGACCACAAAGCACTTTACAAAACATTCAGCCATTCACCCATTCACACACACATTTAAGAACTGATGGAAGCTACTACATTGTAGTCTCCCTCTTTGACAAAGCTTAAAGTTAGAGACAGGTTAACAGGTAGTTAGAGACAGGTTAGACAGGTAGCTAGGAAGAGACAGATTAATGTTAGTAGTCAGGTAGAGTGTCAAAAGCTAGGAAGAGATAGGAAGAGGTAGAGTAGCTAGGTAGACATAGATTAATGTAAGCCAGGTAGAGAGTGCTAGTAGCTAGGTCTCCTAGCGCTAACCTGTTTTCTCTTAGTCTCTTATAGTAGGTGCTCCTGACCCGCCCTGCTTGACGAACCTCACTAAGATGGCATTGCAGTGACGGAAAGTTCTCTACGTCCTGCAACAAACTTCTGCATCACTTCTGTTGCTCTTTCTGTGTCTCTGTTCTGTATCTCTGCTCTGTATTCTCCAAACCACAGACGGTCTCGGCAGATGACCGCTTGTCCTAAGCCTGGTTCTGCCAGAGGTTTCTTCCTTTTAAAAGGGAGTTTTACCTTTCCACTGTCGCTTCGTGCTTGCTCAGTGTGAGGGATTGCTGAGAATTACACGACGCAATCTTCTGTGGTTCTCTAATTTCACCATTAAACATTGTATTGTAATAACTCTGCTTGTAAAGTGCCTTGAGATTGTTGTTTTGATATCCGCTTTTTTGTTGAAGGTATAAACACAGAGTCACCAGTAGAGGGCAGTAATACGCAGTAATACGCCTCTCTCATACATTGTAAAATTACTCTAAACAACACTCCCACTTAATTTTACTATGGGGTTTACTTACTTGACTGACATAACTCGTTTTTTTAATAGTATGCACTTACATCAGTGTTACTTAAAGGAAATATTTTGATTTGAGCACACACACAAAAAAAACATTTTTATACAGTTATAAACCTGTAACAATAACATAATATAGGCATGATAAGCACATAACCTCTCTTTTAAACTGATCACAGTCCAATCTTTTCTCTGAGGTACTCAAACTTTTGTCTAGGCAACGGTTTGGTTAAGATATCTGCTTTCATGTTTTCTGTTGAGCAATACTTCAGCTGTATTTGTCCATTTCGCACACATTCACGAATGTAGTGGTGGCGAATGTCAATGTGCTTTGTTCTTGCATGATCAACTGGATTCTTCGCGATAGCAATTGCTGCTTGATTATCCTCTAGGATCACTGTGGCTGCAGTCTCCATTCCAAGTTCAATTAGTAGTCGTCTTAACCATGTTCCTTCTTGCGCGGCTTGGCTCAAAGCAATATATTCAGCCTCTGCAGTTGAAAGTGCAACTGTTGCTTGTTTCTTGCTAAGCCAACTGACTGCACCTCCAGCAAGAAGAAAGATGTTTCCAGTTGTAGACCAACGATCGTCCTGATCTCCTGCCCAATCAGCATCTGAGAATCCAACCAAAGCTCCCGTTTCTGTCCTTTGGTATTTGAGTCCTATGTTTAGGGTGCCCTTTAAGTATCTCAGAATTCTTTTTACAGCTGTTAGATGTGCAGTGTTTGGATTTGCATTGAACTTTGAAACTACACTCACAGCTTGTGCGATGTCTGGTCGTGTGGCCATGGCAGCATACAGTAAACTTCAAACCATTGACTGATAGATACTTGGGTTTACTGGTTTACTGACTCCATTATTTTTTCTTAATCTGACATTTGCGTCAGCTGGAGTTGTTACTGGATTTGCACTGTCCATTCCATACTTCAGTAGTATGTTTTCAAGTCTTGTCTTTAATGAAGTATAACATGTTTTTTGACCTTGTCTTGAATGACTGAGATGCCTAGAATGTAGGATAGCTCACCCATGTCCTTCATTTTGTAGTGTTTCTTCAGAGTGTCCTTTAAGCTGTTCATGCTCTCTGTTGATTCTGTAATCAAAATCAGATCATCAACATACACAGCCAATATTTCCAGCTCCTGACCTGATCTACCAAACACAGAGTGGTCTCATGTACTCTGTGTATAACCAATACTTTTCATCAGCTCTGTAAAAGCTTTGCTCCAGCAACGCGGAGATTGCTTCAGTCCGTATATTGACTTGTTTAGTTTGCACACCAGATGTTCTTGTCCTCGTTTGATGTAACCTTCTGGTTGCTCAATGTATATTTCTTCTTCTAAGTGTCCATTCAGGAATGCAGTTACAACATCCATTTGATGCACATTTAGCTTGTTCTGCACAGCAAATGATAACAGCGTACGAATTGAGCCAAAGCGTACGACTGGCGACAATGTTTCATCATAATCAGCACCATAAATCTGTGAGTAGCCTTTAGCAACAAGTCGGCACTTGTACCTTTCCACTTGTCCATCACTGTGATGCTTGACTTTAAACACCCATTTTTATCAAACTGTTTTTCAATCCTTGGGTAAATCTACTAAGTCCCATGTGCCGTTTTCTAACAGTGACTCGTATTCCAAATCCGCTGCTTCTTGCCATTACTTCATCATCCCAACGCGCACCAGGATTTGTTATAACAATGACAAGCCCTGGTTCACACCCAAGCTCCGGCGCCTACGTGAGGAGAAGGAAGTAGCGCGGCGGAGCCAGGACCGGAGTACATACAGACGAGCAAAGTACCACTTCACTAGTGAAGTGAGAAGAGCAAAATCTGTGTACTCCAACCGTATACAGGAACACTTTAGCTCCAATGACTCTGCAGCCGTGTGGAGGGGGTTGAGGGCTCTCACAAACTACAAGCCCAAAGCCCCCCAGGCCCTGAACGACCGGACTCTCGCCCAGGGCCTGAATACACACTACTGCCGCTTTGAACAGCCGTCTGCTCCTCACACCTCTGCTCCTCCCCCCACCATCACCCCAACCATCAACGACCCCAGCACTTCATCAAAGGACTCCTCAGACCCCCCCTCCTCCCCCCCTGCCCTCTCCATCCAGGAGGAGGATGTGCGCCGACAGTTTTTGAGGCTGAACAGGAGGAAGGCCCCCGGGCCGGACGGTGTCTCCCCCTCCACCCTGAGACACTGCGCGGATCAGCTGGCCCCCGTGTTCACGGACATTTTCATCACCTCCCTGGCGCTCTGTCGCGTGCCGTCCTGCTTCAAAACCTCCACCATCGTCCCTGTCCCCAAAAAGCCACGGATCACAGGACTTAATGACTACAGGCCGGTGGCGCTGACGTCTGTGGTCATGAAGTCATTTGAGCGCTTGGTTCTGCCCCACCTCAAGGACATCACCGCCCCCCTCCTGGACCCACTGCAGTTCGCCTACAGAGCCAACAGGTCTGTGGATGATGCAGTGAACCTGGCCCTCCATTTCATCCTGGAGCATCTGGACTCCCCAGGAACCTACGCCAGGATCCTGTTTGTGGACTTCAGCTCTGCCTTCAACACCATCCTCCCTGGACTGCTACGAGACAAGCTCTACCAGCTCAGCGTGCCCGACTCCCTCTGCAGGTGGATCACTGACTTCCTGTCGGACCGGAGACAGCACGTGCGGTTGGGGAAGATTGTCTCGGACAATCGGACTACAAACACTGGGACTCCTCAGGGCTGTGTACTCTCCCCCTGGCTCTTCTCGCTGTATACAAACTGCTGCACCTCCAGTCACCAGTCCGTAAAGCTGATCAAGTTTGCGGACGACACCACCCTCATCGGACTTATCTCAGACGGTGATGAGTCCGCCTACAGGAGAGAGGTGGACCGGCTGGCTTCTTGGTGCAGTCACAACAACCTGGAGCTGAACGCCCAGAAGACAGTGGAGATGATCATGGACTTCAGGAAAGTCACAGCCCCACCGTATCCCCTCACCCTGATGGACTCTCCCACCCCCATCTCCATCGTGGACTCCTTCCGTTTCCTGGGCACCACCATCACCCAGGACCTCAAGTGGGAGCCAACCATCAGCTCCCTCATCAAGAAGGCCCAGCAGAGGATGTACTTCCTGCGGCAGCTGAGGAAACTCAAGGTGCCGACCGAGATGCTGGTGCAGTTCTACACGGCCATCATCGAGTCCATCCTCACCTCCTCCATCACCGTGTGGTTCCCCGGCGCCGCAGACCGGGACAAACACCGACTGCAGCGCATCGTGCGTGCTGCTGAGAAGGTGATTGGCTGCAGGCTCCCATCCCTGAGGGACCTGTTCTCCTCCAGGACCCGGAGGCGTGTGGGTCGGATCACAGCTGACTCTTCTCACCCTGGACACCGACTATTCTCCCTCCTCCCCTCAGGCAGGAGGCTACGGTCCATCCAGACCCACACCTCCCGCCACCTGAACAGTTTCTTCCCCTCCGCCATCAGACTCATGAACAATAACAAGACCCGATAGTTCAGTTAAAGACCCATGTAGGATAGAACCATCTGCACTACGTAACTTTATTTTACTGCACTGTGTGGTCTGATCACACTTAGATCTGCTGCTGTCATTCACCTGCACATCTGTGAATGGAACCCTGCTGCTGTTCTCATGTTAAAAAGGATGTTTATCTTTTCATAGTTCTTTTATATACATACAGATTATAATATTTATAAAGACTTTAGCCTTATGGCTCATTCTTTTTATTTTATTTCTTTTTATTTTATTTTATTTTTACTTATGTTAAATGTTTTATGTGCACAACTGTACCGGAAAAAATTCCTAGTTTGTGAACTTGTTCTCAAACAATGGCAATAAAACCGATTCTGATTCTGATTCTGATTCTACTTTGCATTTTGACCGGACATAGCCTCTGTAAGTGTGTTTGGCTCTGTGACAGAACAGATGTTTGCATGATGCTCCAGTGTCACTATGTCAGCAAACTCGTCATATCCAAATCTCTTTGGAGGTTTTCTGATTCGTTGATCCCTTTTTTCTTCCTCAATGACGTTAGTATCCTCAGTATTTATTTGTCCTTTTTCTGAGTGTACTGTTACCTCATTTTCTGTACAGCAATCCTTAGCCTGCTGTTTGCACTCAAAGTCTGTTTCATTGAATAACACATCTCGACAAATGAGTACTCTCCTCTTTTCTTCATCCCACAGACGGTAGCCTTTAGCGTTGGTTGCATAGCCCAGGAAACGAACTTTAATTGCCTTTTTGTGTAGTTTCTTTCTCTCTGTGTTTGGAACATGAGCATAAGCAACACATCCAAATACCTTCATGTGACTAATGTCAGGTTTTTTTCCATACCATCTTTGATAGGGTGTTTCTTTCTTTATTGCAGATGTTGGCAACCTATTCTGTATGTAAGCTGCAGTTGCGACAGCTTCTGCCCAGAAAATGTTTGGTAACTTTGCATGAGACAGCATACTTCTAGCAGATTCCATTAGAGTTCTGTTTTTTCTATCCGCAACACCATTTTGTTGAGGTGTGTTTGGCGCAGTCATTTCATGGTGAATACCCTGAGCTTTCAAATATTCTTGAAACTCCTTTGATGTGTATTCCCCACCATTGTCTGTTCTGAGTCTTGTCACTCTTTTTCAACATTCATTTGAGAAGATTCTTTCAAATTCTTTAAATTTGCTCAGAACTTCTGATTTTTCTTTTATAAAATACACTTTACAACATCTGGAGTAGTCATCAATAAAAGTTACAAAGTACCTCTTTCCTCCTAGTGACTCAGTTTGAAAAGGACCACAAACGTCACTATGCACTAGTTGTAAAAGTTGCAAAGTTGCGCTTTTATCGTAATTCTCCTACTGGTTTGCAAGGCTTTCTTGTTAATTTGCATTCAACACAAGCTTCACAAAATGTTTCGTCTTCTTCTGTTACAAAGTTAACTCCTTTTACAAAGTTTCTTAGTTTTTCTAGATTTGAAGTGTGACCTAGTCGCTGATGCCACATACTTGCCGGAACTGATGCACTTGATGCTCCATGACAAGTTGTGCATTTTCTTTCGATGTCCAACTGATACAACCCTTCAGATCTTTATGCTCCCATTCCATGAAGAGCTCCATTCTTTCCTCTTATGGAGCAGTGAGATTTTTTAAACTGCACAGTATTTCCTTTCTTGGCAGCAGCTCCCACTGAGAAAAGATTAATGGATGATTTTGGCACATACAGCACATCATACATTGTGACATTTTTTTATTACTAACTCTAAATAACATTTTCAGAGTTATGTTGCCCTGTCCCAGGGCCTCGACAACTCTACCATCACCGAGTTTCACAGTTTGGGGTTCTGAAAACTGCTGGTAGTTTTGAAGTCCTTCTTTGTTCCATGTCATGTGTTTTGATGCTCCTGAATCAATTAACCAGTCTTCTTGTTGTTAGTCACTTTGACTTGTCTCATTTACAACAAAGGCTCCCTGATATGATTCGTCTGTGTCCTCATACATCATGCTTTTAGCTTTGTGCGTTCTCTATTTCTTTTTAATGCTTGGACAATCCATTTTTTTATGTCCCTCCTTTTTACATTTGTAGCATCTCCATGTGTTGGGGTTGTTAGTTCCTCCTGTTTTTGATCCACCCTGCACATTTCCACTCATCTGAGATGACATAGCTGATACACCACTGGACACTGTGGCGTTATCAGTATGCTCGCGTTTTTGTTCTTCATTTATCAATGCTTGCTGAACAAACTGTAGTGTCAAGCTGTCCATCTTTGTCTCCAAAGCAGTGACAACTGTTCCATAGCTGGGTGGTAAACTTCCTAGAAGCGTGACGATTTGGTCTTCTTCATCAATTACAGAACCTATAGCTCCTAACTGATCAGTAAGTTCCTTCATTCTTTTTAAATGATCATTTAGTTTTTCTCCTTCCTTCATTTCACACCGAAAGTACTTTTTCTTCAGAAATAGCTTGTTAGCAACAGTATCTCTTTCAAATTGTCCTTTTAGTGTCTCCCACGCTTCTTTGGGTGTCTTACAGCTTGTTATCAGATATAACTGGGGCGTACTCACGTTTAGAACCAACACCGAAAATGCCTTTTCTTTCTTCCGTTCAAATTCAGCTTGTAACTGAGCGCTAGCATCCGCAGCTAACTGCTCCGTCTCCTGTACCATACCCCACAGTCCTTTTGCTTTCAGAAGATGTTCCAACTGAAATTTCGATGTTGCCCAGTTCTCTGGTCCACTCAGCTTGTCAATAAACAGTTTATCTTCCATTGTGAATCTCACAACTCTGTTTATTACCCACAAAAACCGTGTTTATGAGCCTATTTCAGCGACCTCTGGGCCCCTAACCTGTTGTTTTCATATCCGCTTTTTTATTGAAGGTATAAACACAGAGTCACCAGTAGAGGGCAGTAATACGCAGTAATACGCCTCTCTTATACATTGTAAAATTACTCTTAACAACAGAGATGAAATCTGTTGTGAAACGGCGCTATATAAATAAACTGAATAAAATTGTAGTCACATCTTCCTTGGAATAAACTGACAAGGGTGATGATGGACACAAGCACCACCAGCAGACAAGGGCAACCGTGGCTCAGGAGTTGGGAGTCAGTCTTGCAATTGGAGTCTTGCAATCTTGCCAGGTCAAGCCCTCTGGCTTTCTCAGTCGTTGTGTTCATGGGCAAGACACTTCACCCATTGGTGGTCAGAGGGCCTGGTGGTGCCAGTGTCCACCAGCCTTACTTCTGTCAGTGCACCCACTGGTTCACAAACTGGCAACCCACTGATTACAGGACTAATTCCCACTGCCTGAACCATGGTTGCCCCTTTATTATTAAAGAAAAATATCATTATCTGGAAATAAAAATGTTAATGCTCTATGAGTAACCCCAAGTGGTCATAAAAATGCTAGTCAAATTAATCAAAAAGTAAGCCACTCCCTCAGTTTTACTTTCAAGCATTCCACATACTGATATGAGTTCATCATCTGCATACTGTAGTGTGAAATTATGTGATTACATTATTGAGACAGTGTTGCAATATTTGAGCCTCTAGGCTAATCTGGCTCACATGTGTAGTAAACTCGGTGCATGAGAGCCACAGCTTTGATGCTGTCAAACCTTTCAATACTTACACAAATATCTGTGGTAGCCTGGTCATACAGCAACTTGGGTATGTTGAAGTGTCGAATGCATAGTAAGGCAATGGAAGAGCATTATTTTCTAAAGGCATAGGGGCTGATTTATCAATATTCCTGATAATGACCGCAAAATTGTGTGCAACGCCATAAATTTGCGCGAGTTGTCCTTAATTTTCAGGATGAAGACGGCAC